>CM035228.1:77330117-77930117 GCA_020226215.1 Sindora glabra
TGGCAAAAATGAGAAATGGATACAAGCTAAGCATAATCACAGGATAACATAATGAAAGAACCAGGTGCTATTTTTTAGACTATAAGATAGTTGGCCAATGGGTCATGCATGAATAATATATCTTATTAAGGATATGACATTAATAAATATTCATTTTATACTAAGAGATAAGATGAGAAAACACCATACAAAATAATAGGAGTCACTCTAGTGGCTTAAGTAATGTATGTCTCTAGTACCAAAGACATAAATCATATCTATTTTATGATATCATATTATGGGGTCATAAAAAATATATGGAAGCTTAAGTATGTCTAATTCAAGAAGCCTGTATTTTAACGTATGTGGGCGGAGAATAATAATGGCATTTTAGTGGATAAATTAAGATTCATATTAGTATATCTTAATAAATAAGTTCATAAGGGGGAGTGATGGCTATTGAACCAAATTAAAATTAGAAAATATAAGTTTAAATAAAAATTTTATATTATAAAGTAACAAATTAGGTTATTCAAAACCCTAATGATCCATTTAAGACATCCTTTTAGATTCAATTACTGACCACAATAATAATATTAAATAAAAAGTAGAACAAGTAAGTGAAAATAGAATTAAGCAATTGAACAAATAAAATGCAAACAAGTTGTAGGAATGTCAATAAAACTAAATAGCAAGGTTTGATTCAAAATTAAATAGAACACAATATTAGCAATAGAATTCAAAACTAACATAGAAAAATAGTAAAGAAACATAATTAATCCTAAGGAATTGAGAACTCTTTAGTAGATTAATCACATATCATAATATATTTGATAATTCAATTAATTTTTTAATCCTAAAATCATCTAGAACCCCTAAATGGTAGATAACCATCTAGGATTTAATCAAATTAGATTACCAAAATTAAGTAATTACTATAATCTATAAAGCAAGATCTAAATTGATTTAAAAATAGAATTTAGCTAAATTAAAAGATTATAAATCATAGTATTGAACACTAATTATAACAAATCATTATCGAATGTATACAATTCTAAAAAATTAAATATAAGCATTAGAGAAAGATGAAAATTAATTAGGAAAAATTAACATTACAGCTTAAGAAATCATAATCCAAATAGAAATAAGACTCTAATTCCTTGAATCAATCAAAAAATTAGCCATCCATGACTAAAAAGAAGAAACTTGGAGAAGAGAAGAAAGTTATTTAGAATTGTATAGAATTGTGCTCTTGTCATTGGAGGCACACCATATAATCTAGTTTCTTATACTACAAAATTTAATAGGTTAAGTTAATATACCTCCTAGGGTTATAAAGAATAAAACCTTGCTAATTTTATAAGCCCAAGACCCAAATTACAAAACAATACACTACAAGATTTACTATAATAAAATCTTATAGGTATAACTTCTAACCATTATAAGACCCCCAAAAATATATAGTTTCACTAAACCATGGATGCAAAATTTGTTAGTCTAGGTCCTAGGAAACTTTGGCACTGATTTTACCTTAATTAGACATCTGAAACTCTAAAGATGGACCAAAAATTAAGATTAATTCAGCTTGGACAAAAATTAAACATCAACTTTATGACCATTTTTTACTTTCTAAATTCTTCTAAGCTTTTCAACAATATAAATATTACCTAAATTTGATATCCAAAATTCAAGATATTGCCAAAAACTTAAAGTAGTGTAAAAATCTAATGTTAACCTAATAATTCCAAAACATCAGAAAAATAACCCCCAATCACATAACAAGGCTAATTCCATGAAATTAAGTATATATAACATACTAAAAGGTATAAATTAATAAGGAATAACATAAATAAAATCTTGTACATCAAGAAGCTATTGATAATGATATCCCAAGAAAAATAATTTTTCTATATCTCAAACCTAATGATAACAAGTAATTTATAGTTCTTCAAGAAAAGAAACAAATTGTCGATAGTGGAAATCAAGAAAATACAACCATTAATGTTGGAGACACACCTCCTTACTCATCAAGATTATGTTCAATTACTTATGAAGGAAATTTGGAAGAGTTTTATAGATATCAACATCATGGAAAAGGGATATAGATTGATAATCCTTCCAAATAATTTCCTATACTAGTAGTTCAAGATACTAATGTCCTCTTTTTTTAAAGTTATGCTTACAAACATAATTGCTTGATTCTTAGTTTATACAGTATGTTGAAATATTTGGTTAATATAGGTCTCATTTAAGAGATGCACATTAATAATGAATTAAATATTCTTAAATAAATTGATATCCATGATAAACTTTTTCTTTGTAGTTGTAATATTCAATTTTTCATTTGCTTACTTTGTTCCGTTATAGTTTGATCTGGATAAATGTCATTCAAGAGTGATGTAAATCATTAGACATTCCTTGATCTCATTTTTCAAATTGTATGAAATTAATTAGAGAGAAAATAGGGCTATTACATCTATTATGAATTGCATATGCTAAATTTAAGTTTGTGTACTATAATTAATATGAAATGTACATTATCTTTCATTCAATATAATGTTTGTAAGTATTATAAATTTGTAGTGTTGTAATTTTGGGGGATTCTGGATCTATTTCAAGTTGGAAATAATGCAATAGAAATTGTTATGAAACATTATAAAGAATGGAGTAGGTGTAGGGAACATATTTTTTATTTTTTTGGTTAGGGGTGGAATGTAATACAACTTTAGTTATGTGAATCACCAAAGTTGTATATTAAATATTCCATGTTAGTTAATAAAATAGTCTAACAAGAAATTTTAATTTTTAACAACAATTAGTAAAATAAAACTGGCATGTTTAAATATAATTAGTTACCAAGTGGTATGATCTACAAGAAATATTAATAGTTTGTTTGTTTTAGGAACTAACATCATATTTGTTTTTCATAATGGTTTTGTCATTAATGTTATAATATATATATATATTACAACATTCGATAAAACAATAGTTTAAAATTGATATCTAATCCCTATTGTACTGTGTTTTGGAAGTTTTGCCAAGTGCATTATTCGAATAAATATTAGAGATGGACATGATCAAGAAATTGTACAACACATAAAAGAGCATAAAACAATTTACTTTGATATTTCCTTTATCAATCATAAATAATCCATGAAATAAAATGATAAAAGCAAAAAATAAGATATTATGCATTTAGCACTAGAACGTGTTAGCAGCTAGAGCAGTAGTCTTTGTCACGTGACCCCTAGATAAAACAAATACATTCACACAATCATATATTGTTTAATCTCACAATCCTTTCACCAAAAAATAATTCATAATCTCTACGTGACATGAAATTGGAGATAGGTTCCATACGCTCGCATCTCTTTGTATACTAATGAACCGATTATACATCCTATGGCATGATTTATAACAAAAGGGAAACAGTAATCGGAGTAGACATCATATAAAGTTCCAAAGAGACTCTGACGGTTAAGTAGATAATAATTTGAATAATAAGACTGCAAAGTAGACATCATATAAAGTTCCTCTGCATAAGAGGTAATGAGAAGATAGACCAAGTAGGAGCCCTGAACTATTGGTATTTTTATCAACCATCTAGGAAATTTTATCAAGTGTATTGTTCCAATAAATATTTGATGTGGATACAATCATAAAATTGTACAAGTATATAAAAGATCACAAAAACAATTCACTATCATATTTCCTTTATCAATCATAAATAATACATGAAAATAATATGATAAAAGCAAAGATAAGATATTATACATTTAGAGTAACTGAGGCAGATTGTCAATTGGAGTAGTAGTCTTTGACACTTGTTCCTTGAATGCGACAAATATAAGCATACAATCATGTATATATTGTTTAATTAATCTCACAGTCATTTCACCTAAAAGTAAAAACTCACAATCCCTACATAGCATAGATAGGGGATAGATCCTATACACTCACATCTCTTTGTATACAAATTAACCATCTATAAATCCTATAACATCATTTTATAACAACCGAGAAACAATGACTGAAGTAGAGTTTTGAAGAGACTCCGATAGTTAAGTAGATAATAGATACTAATCTATATAGTAAGAGTGTAGAGTAAATCTTATATATAGTTCCTCTGCGTGAGAGGTAATGAGTAATAGATCAGGTAGAAGTCCCGATTAATAGTAATTTGTCTATTGTCTTGGGAGTTTTGTCAAGTGCATTGTTCCAATAAATATTGGATATGGACACAATCATGAAACTGTACAGGTATATATAAGAGTAGAGAAACAATTCATTATGACATTTCCTTTATCACTCATGAATAATACATGAAATAATATAAGTAAAGAAAAGATAAGATATCATGAACTTAGAGTAATTGAATGGTGTTATCAGACACTTGATCCTAGATAAAACAAATATTGCCGTACAATCATATGTTTTTTTTTTAATCTCACCATCCTTTCACCAAAAAAATAAATAAATAAATAAATATAAAATCTCATGATCCCAGCATAGCATAGAATAGGAGACATGTTCTATACATTCACATCTCTTCACATGCACACAATGTCTACCATTTTTCTAGTATATGTTCCTTCAACATTGGACATGTTAGAAATTCACATATTTTATTATAAATCTCTCATGCACTCTCCTTTTTACAAGAGTGCAACCCTCCATGCCCCCCCCCCAACACACGCACACATATCCCTTAAAAATTATCATATATTTTCTTCTACACGTGACATAGCAGAAACTGGCATTAATCTCGTGTGTTCACACAAGAGCTTATTATTTTTTAATAATTTAAATATAATAAATTTATAATATTATAATAATTGCAATATTATTATTTTTATATCAACTTATAATTATTATAAATATATATTTTTTATTATTTAAATAATTTAAATAAATTGAAATTGTAATAAAAAATATATATTCATTAAATTAGTTTATTAATATTTTATTTATTAATAAAAGAATTTAAAGATTAAAATTAAATTTATTCAAATTTTAGCAATAATTTTTCATTTAAAATTTTTAATATTATATTTTAAATTAAATTAAATATACATCAAATTAGATTTTTTTATTTTTTATGGTTCAAATGTTAATATTATTAAATAAAATAGGTATAAAACAATATATTTTATTTACAATTTAGATATCAATAACACTAAATAATATAGATTTAAAATAATTTTTTATTTTATTATAAAGTATTATAAATAAATTATCAATTTAAATTAATTTAACTATATAACTATAAATTTTATTTTGAACGCTTATATTATTTTATAACTCATATAATATTTATTTTATTTTTCATATTTATTCTTGTTATTATTCAATAAAATAATAGTCATTATTTACTGTCATATTTATATTAATAGTTATTAATTATATAATGTGTATTTATTTTGCAATAAAATAATATAAATAAGTTATGAAATTAAATCAATAACTTATTTATAATATTTTTAATAAAATAAAATGCATAGTTATTAGTTGAAATAATTACTATCAGCATAAATACAATAATGAATATTAACTATTATTTTATTAAATAATAAAATTATTAAACACCAAAAAGAAGAAAAATAGCATGTGGTGTAAGAGTTAAAAATATAATGTGTACTTAGATAATTAAATTAATAATTTATTTATATTATTTTCTAATAAAATAAAATATCTAGTTATTAGTACATATAATAACTGTTAGGATAAGTATTTACTATTGTATTTATGCTAATAATTACATATTTTATTTTATTGTCAAATATTATAAATAAGTTATTAATCTTGATTGATTGAATTATTTAAATATATGTTATATTTTATCTTTTATATTTTTTATAACTCACGTACTATTCACCTTCTTTTATATATTTATTCCTATTTTTATTTAATAAAATATTAGTTATTATTTTTTATTTTGTTTACGTTAATAGTTATTATTTATGGTAATAATCATATATTTTATTTTATTATAAAATATTATAAATAATTTATTGATCTGTCTTATTGAATTATTTAATTATATATTATATTTTTTTACCTCTAACATTATTTCATAACTCACATTCTATTCATCTTTGTCCCCTTACTCATTCTTATTATTATTTAGTTAAATAATGTATTATTTATTGTCGTATTTTTGCTGTTTAGTTTTTATATATGCTAATAATTATTTATTTTATTTTATTATGAAAAAATATGAATGTGTTATTCATTTTATTTAATCAAATTATTAAATATATATTATATTTTTGTATTATTTTATAACTCACATACTATTCTTCTTCTTCCCTATATTCATTCTTACTATTATTTAATAAAATATTAACATTATTTATTATTTTATTTATACTAATAGTTATTATTTTTGCCAATAATTATATATTCTATTTTATTATAAAATATTATAAACAAGTTATTAATTTAACTTAATTTAATTATTTAAATAAATAATATATTTTTATCCTATATATTATTTAATAACTTACATACGATTCATCTTTTTTTGTTTTCACTCTTATTATTATTTAATAAAATAATAAATATAATTAATTTAAAATAAAAATAATAATATTAAAATACTATGTAATACAAATTATGCATTGTATCTAAATTTTATTGTATATGTATGGCAATGTAATTTATTTAAAAAAAAATAAGAAAGCATTAAGAGAAACGTAATAAATAAATAGATTAATTATTATTTTTAAAGAATAAGAATTTGATACGAAGAAAAGAAAATTACACAAGTAAGAGAAATAAAAAAAAATTAAAAAAATGAAAAGCATTGTTTATTTAAAAAACAGAAAAAGGTGAATGATTGGATTGTAGAAAAAGACAAAACACGGGGCTTAGGGAAATAAGCGAAATTTAGGCAGGAAAATATGTAATAATACAGCGGCGCGCACAAAGCAAATTATCACTTTTAACCGTGATGCATCCCTTGGCCTTAATCTGTTTAACACTATTAACTACCATTTTATGGATCAATGTGAGAGAACTTGGAAGAAACACTTCCAATTGGAAATAATAAGATTTGGTATTCAAATAGCCCGTTAAAATCATGTTGAAGTGTTATTTGTCAACCAAAGAAATTGAAGCCATCAAGTAGCACCATAATGCCATTGAAAACAACAATGAAGCCTTTACACATTCAAGCCATTAAATTTATTTACTTAGAGAAGATAAAATGAGTCAAATCTAGCAGCTTAACTATAGATTGGTATCGTTTTATTTAACCTAAGATAGAATTGGTACATAAAAAATAATAATAATTCGACTTAGTAGGAAATTAATCTAAAATAACCCAACTTGATAAAAAATTTGGAATTAAAAGGTGTTAACCCATTAAATTATTAAATTAGCTTATTAGCTTGATTTTGTGACATTAGTGTGGGTGGGGCATATCAAGTGAGAGGAGAGAATCCTAACTATCAAATTTAATATTAAAGAATTAAGATTAAAATATAAAGTTATATATATTTTTTTAAATAATCATGTGACATTTTTCATTAGTCACATGATCATCAATTATATTTTTCTTTTGACCATCAATATAAGATTTAAAAGTTATAATTCATCCAACTTACTTCTCATATAAAAACATTCATTTCACTTTATGTGTGTGTGTATAGTCACACACCTTGATTTCTTGAACCGGGACTAGCTCAACTCATCAACGTGGTGACCTAAGAACCTATTAACATCATATTTTTCTAAAATATTTTCATATGATTTTCAAAAGAGAAAACTTGATTTTCATCTCAAGCAGAAATTAATTTCTTGCATGCACTTTAAACAAAAACATGAATTTGAAATAAAATAATTATGTAGAATTTTAAAGAAAACAATGCATTCATGATCTTTCGTGAAACTCATGCTAAGATCATACTGGCCAGGTAGGTATATTCATTAAAATATATATACTTAAATGACATACTTGACATCTGAACAAGCATAAATAGCACGGTGCTCTATAAACAACTTTTGATCAACTATCTCAAATATCTGAAAATGTTAAAAGAAAGGAATAAACAAACTATATCTCAGCGAATGGAGTCCCAACCCAATCCTGAGTGGAAAACATTTTGACCGAACACTTCGCATAACATGCATATAAGCATAAGTATATTCATTAATAATCACTTAGGAAAATACTATATATCCAAAATAAGTTTACATATGTGGTTTGTATAAAATATGAAATAGATTTGCCAACTCTCATTTGCAACTATCACGTCATAGCATAATGTAGTCATCTGACGTCATATATCATATACATATCATTTTGTGTTCATATGTCTCTTAGCATGTTATGTGTAGTGAATTCTAACCTCTAATTCATTCCGTTATTTTAAGCACGTAGCCCATCAGAAGTGCTTAAACTATTTCATTTTCTTGTAAGATTTTAACTTACTTAGCATTCTACCCATAAGACTCCCTATTACTTGTTTCTCAACTAACACTCTATCCTAATCCTCTAATAAACATTAACCAAAATGTGTAAAAAACAAAGGGAAACAATCTCATTGCTTTTCCAAAAAAATCATGTTTGACTAGATTAAAAATGTGGTGGAAGGTCTAAGAAAGCGTAATGCCTTCTATCTTGAGAAAGGACTACATCACCACACCATCTATTGAATAGACACAGCTTCAATACAGCTTCTTGATCCAACATTAATAAACATTCACTAGCAAAGTGAATATGGGGAGCTTACAATGATCTCAACATAACATAGCATAAGTTTTATGTATATATAATCTTTTTAAATATCTATTTTCATCTTTCACATGATTACATATATATATATATATATATATATATGATGAGCATAAAGTATTTTCCCATCCAATACTTAAGCCTATCAGGTAACTAATCATATCATGAGATTTCACATGCCTTTTGCACTCTAAGTGTTTTCGCATTCATTGTACCAATAACAAAATCATGTAACTCTTCGGTATGGTCACATTCATCCTACACTTATGTTGTAACATTCATCATGACACATTTCCATCTTTACCACCTATTTTTGTTTAATCTGAGTTATGTAACATCAATTTCATTGCATATATCTATTAGGACTTAGACATGGATCTTCGTAAGGTCTATGCATCTATATTATTTTTATTGGTTGATCAATTGAGTCCTAATCTAATATTGGCTCTATAGTATTGTTCTCTTGATTGTTTTGGCTCTATAGTATTGTTCTCTTGATTGTTTTGATTCCAATTTGACTACAATAAGTATCACGTGCACTAACCCCACTAGCTTAACATTGCATTATTATAAAAGAAAAACAATATAGTGCAATTTACAATCCTGTTTTCATATTTGAGATTTCTAAAAAAGAGAAACTTCTAGAAACAAGGTTGAGGTTGGCACCATGCAAAAGTGAAAGAATAAAGTAAGAATTTTGGTCTAAAAAGCTAATTTTTTAAAATTTCCTCTAGTGTTTTCTTTCCTGATTTTAATTTTCTTTTTCTTATTTTTTGTTGCAATACCTTTTTAATAACTAAGGAAATTAGGGAGTTCTAGGAAATGGCTTTAAGGTTAGGTTTTAGGGTGATTACTCTTCACCAAAGGTGAGTAGAAGTTTGCCTGATTGGCTTTTGATCCTTTTTTAAAGTATGTGCACAAAAATAGCTAAATTATTTATTTGATAAGAATAGATAACTAATACAAAGATAATTAAATAAAATTGCTCCAATTAGATCATTTTAAATATGTCTATTATTTTTGTATGTTTGATATAGGTAGAGGCTATCTTTGTCATTTCACACAAAATCCTAGATTAGGTTTAATAAATTAATTATAATAATAGTAATGACATGATTGGACCAGGAAAGGTAGAAATTCAAGGTAGATAAGAATTTAGTGGACTTTAAGACTAGGGCACAATTACCATGCTAACCAGAAATGCTAAAATGGTTATTCTAGCTAGAAGGGGTAGGATGACTACATGATGATCAATTAAATGAATGTGTTTGCACTAATGTAGTAAGGTTGTATATACCTATAGGTGTATTAGGCATATCTTTAGAGAACATAACTTCACATTATTCATTTGAATAGATGACAATGATCCAAGAAAGTGTGGCATAAGGCATGGCATAATTTACTTGAAGAAGTGGTAATGAGACCGTACTAGTGCAAGAGACAATTAACAAATAGGTCAATATGGGACAATGTTTATGCATGTTGCACTTATTAGTATAGGATAGAGCTCATGTGTGCCATATTGTAATGCTTCCAAGCAAAGCTTATTGCAAGCAATAAAAGCATTGTAAGTTCCCTTTGGTTACTACTCTAGTGTATGATGGATTATGTTCTGATGTTATGATTTTTTATGCATGCTATGAACATTTTCAAGCAACTTAAAGTAATGAATTATTATGAAATGAGAAAATGAACATTTTATGCTTTATATAATATGTATTCATGTTTCATGATATAATGGATGTATAAAATGTATGTATAACTAAAAAGGCTTTCTCTTTCAAAGTTAGGTGGGCTTGTATTCCTTGAATATGTTAATCACACACTCCTTACTTATCATTTTACATAGAATGAAAGATCTTAGTTGATAAACACTTAGGATAGGCACCTACCTAGTAAAGATAAAGCTTATTAATATATGAATGGAAATGCTATAATCACGAGTCAGCCAGGTCAACCCTATGATGTCATGTGCATTTATATTTTCATGAAATAATTATCTTTCATTAAGTTTCCTTTTCAAATTTCTACATAATTACTGATTTGCATATAATTATTGAATAAACTTGCATGTTTTAATGAAAATGTTGCATTCAGGTGTCATCAGTTTATGATCTACCACTTGGTAGGCTATGCTGGTTACATTCTAGGAAGTTACAATGTGATGCCTACCTTTATGCTATGTTTGGAAGTTAGGAAAGAAAGGAAAGAGAAGACAACAAGAGAATGAATGCAAGGGAAGAGGCAATGAGTGCTTATAAATTCTTCTCCTTTTCTTTTAAATTTATATAATAAAAAAAAAACCATTCAAAAACCTCTAAATTGGAGAAGTACAAACTAGTAAGTAGTAGATGTGGATGGAGGAGTACAAAATAGTTAATAATTATAAATAGTGTTTTAAAATCCAATTTGACCTATTCAACCAATCGAACTAAGACCTAAACGAGTTGAATTAGCCCTAAAACTTAGTTAATCATTTGACCCAAAATGGCTTGATTGAAATTGAGAAAATTCCAAAAACATAGTAAACCCAACACCAGTTCAACCAAGTGGGTGGATCTTCTTTGCTTGAATTAATTATTTCCCATGTTAGCATGTGATGGAATCGAATATAACCACACAAATAGATTCTTAGCCATTACATTGCAAATGCTGTTTAGTATAATGCATGCAACAATTTTACATATTTCAATGGTACAAAAAGATGAAGTTTAAATAACATAATTACTATACTATTATCTAAAATATTAGTATTAAATTTATTATTTAACCAAATAATTAAAATAAATTTTTATAGATTATAATTCATAATTTTTATTTTTTCTAAATTTATATTAAATTGATAATTATAATTGTGATAATATCAATATTTGTAGTGTTCTTTATTTAAATTATCATTATCTTAGGTGAAGATAATTGTAGATTTAATTTTTGTTTTATTCTATGTTTTTAATATTACATGCAATATATATAATTTTATAAATATAAAAATATATTAATCAGTTCAACTATCTATTTAATCAATTTAACTAATCCAACCTTGATCCAATCATTTTACCAAGTCACTGGTTGAACCAGTTTTAAAATATTGATCATAAACCTCTATTATTTTTCCTTCTTAATCAAAATTTCCAAATAAGGAAAAAATTATGTCATAATCTTCTATTTTTTTCTCTTCTCTTTCATTCAAACAAATTATTAGACTTTTTTTTTGTCATAAAAAAAGGGAAAATGGATGTAGGTTTATTTTACTTGGCAGTATATATATATCTGGTTGAATTCAAGGGGGATTTATAATCAAATTCTCAAATAAAAATTGTATCATGGGTATTGCTCTTAAAAGTAGGTGTAATTTTTCTCAGAAAAATTTGGCTCCCTTATTTTTAATATTAACCAAAGAGGAAAAATCCTATTCTTAGAAAATCGAAGCTTCAACTTTTTCCTTACTTAGAGGAAGAAATTATGAATGATTCTCCTCCACAACTGCACTGGTCAACAAGTACCATAGCCCCAAAATATGTGTGGAGCAAATAACAATTTGAGAAACTATATATAAATCCCAATGAAAGTGGGAATGCATATCTCTCAAACTTAGAACTATTTCTTAATCTGCAGTTTATCAATAGTTTCAAGTTCAGAAAAGATGGACCCCCAACAGATGAGCCACGATGCTGGTAAAGCTCAGGGCCAAGCTCAGGTTTGCTTATATAACTTCATTTTTTATTCTCTAATTATACTCAATTTCCATTTTTGTTTGTAAAGACAAATCGGTAATTCATGAAGATTGCAACAAAGTTACAAATCTTAGTTTGAGGATATTAGGTACAAAATTAACGTTTGGTAGTTATATACATTTTTTTTAATACTTCTTTTGATAGTGAATACAAAAATATTGAATGCATCAAAATTTTTTGAGGATGGTCTCTCTTTATCCAATTCTCTTCTCTATGTCATTATAAGAAAAATGGAAGAAGGGATCTTTATGAAGAAGAAGATTGAACATCATAGGCTTCATTTATTTTATCAAAAGATTTTTTTTATATATAAATCTTATTTGCATGTGTAAAAGTAAGAGGGTTGAACATATAACTTACATCTTCCAAATTTTAATGCATGGTGCCATGACATAAAAAATATAACTTTTATTTTAAAGAATTGAATGTGCGATTTTCTATCACATTTCTCCTATATAATATTGAACAAATTGTACATTTTTCAACAATTTTAAGCTTTTGTAATTATTTAACAAATGAAAATTTTCTAATGAAAAATGTCTCCGACTGAACAAACATGCAAAGAATTGAATATATTACATGCATCTTCCAAATTTTAATAGCATAGTAATCAATGTTCGAACAAAAAGTCTGTTTATGCTATCGAATATAATAACTTGTATTGTTAGTGTCTTACATTATAAATATTTTGTTTTTGGCTATTACAGGAGAAGACTAGCAACTTGATGGACCAGGCTTCCAATGCTGCTCAATCTGCTAAAGAAACCATTCAACAGGTTTTAAGATTTTGATTTAATTTGTCACCATTTGGCCTTTGAAATATGTTAATTAAGGTATAATTTGTATTAAAAAGAACCTAATTACAAAATGATATTGTCCACAACTAGATACAAAAGTGGGAGTTCCACAAAACATATCGAGGCCTCTTTAGCTTTACCTAGTTGTGAGGTAATTGTAAACAGCAAAATTTCACGTCCAAACATAAATGTAAGCCTCATAAAATATGCAGGACTCACATTTGTAAGGTTGCCAAAAGTGAGATTAGGCAATCAACATCGCTTTATGAAATGTGGACTTCACATTATTCTTATTTATTTATTTTATTCCAAACCACTTAATTAAACGGGTTATATTTACATATCTTTATTTAATGGGTCAAAAGTGAAATATTGTTTTATGTTTGTGAATGTAGACTGGCCAGCAGATGATGTCAAAGGCACAAGGAGCTGTTGAGGCCATGAAAGATGCAACTGGAATGAACAAAACAAACTAACAAATTATGTTGTATTTCCATATTGGTTTTCTTTGACAAATTAATTGTTGAATTTCTAATTGATTCAACTAATTAATGTAGAATAAATTATAATTTCATTCGTAATAATTTTTCTAATAAGTCTAGTGAAACCGATGCATTTTTTAAAGTAGAAAATGTTCGTATTCAGATTCTCTTAGTGCAAAAGTTCCATTATATCTTTATCATTTGTTTCGGCATTTTTCTTTTATAACAAGAATGGTAAGATACTTAATATAAATTATAATATCCCAAATTCAAACATAAACATTTAAACAAAAAATTTAAAAAAACTACAAGTACTATTGCATAGCTAAATTATTTCAATCATATGAGTATTGTATCCGACATCTTAACTTTCAATGAGTATCACTAATTAAACTCATTTATATCAAATCTTTAATGATTATCTTAAATGAAAAACATAATAATGAGAAGTAGTTGTTTTTTCTAATTGCATCACAAAATCCTACAAATGAAATAAGAAAACGTTACAGAAAAATAACCTTGATTATATATACAATTTTCTATTAATAATACTAATCATATAATAATCATTTAATATATATGTTGCTAATTCCAATAATTTTTTTGTAATTTAGTACAGATAATATTTAATATTATTGCAATAAAATTTTATCTAATATAAAAATGAACTACTAGTATCGAATTTCTATAAAAATTTAAGATTCTTTAAACATAAAATATTACAAAAATGTTAATTTTATAAGAACTTTAAAATTGGAGTTCCAAACTAAAAGTTTGAAAACGGTTAATTTGTTTCACAATTGAAAATTTAAATTCTTTAAAACTATTTTGAGTATCACAATCTCTGCAGAGTCTTTGAAATTATATTAATTCTTAACTCGTTCAACATGTAGATTTGACATAAATTAGTGATTATAAAATTTTGGATTTGAAAGTTTTTGCGAAACTAAAACTACTCATATAATTCTCATGTTTGGCGTTAAGACCTCAAGAAGAATAAAATATGTCCTAAGAAAAGGTAAAGAGAGATGTAATTACAATGGTCAAGTGTATAATTTCGAACAGTAGGAATTTCCAATAAATTCGAGATTTTTGTTAGAAATATATTTTATATGAATAAAAAATGAAAAGAATGTACTAATAAATATGTATTTCTTATATTCAAAATTGTACAATTTCATAATTTGTGAGCTCAATACAATAAGGATAATTATTGTGCAGATAACTGAAAAATGAAAATAATTTTATTTAATATATCTTAAAAATCAATTTTATTTAATTTAGTCTCAAAAAATTAATATTGCTTAAATTATACACTACATTAGGGTGTTCATATAGAAATTATTAATTACATATTTATTTTTATGATAAAATTATTTCAAAATTAAAACCAATTGATTTATTTAAGTTCTATCAATATTTTCTTTATATCAAATTTTAAATGTTACATCTCAAACTATAAATACTATGGTTACTTATGATTTTTCAAAACTTTAACAGAAAAAATATTAATATAACTTTTTGTTAGTATACCTTGAAAAATATGTGAAACTTTTGACATAGAAATATTAATTAATTATATATTTTCTTCCTTTAATAGAAATATTTAAAGGTACAAATGCATTTTATATACTTAACTCCCTAACACAACTAGATTTTTTAATGGAAATACTTATATAACATCCAACTTATATCCTATTTAGTCCATATAAGTAATATTTTTGTTATTTTCATAGTAACAAAGACACTTTTGGTCCTCTAATGTTTACTAAAGTTTCAATTTTATCCCTAAAATTTTATATCATGGAAGCAAAATTAATCCTCTAATTTTCCTTCTCCATAATTACATAGTTACCTAATTCCTTACTCTCATTATGATAACTTCAAACTCCATTCCATCATCCTCTTCTTCTTTATTATACCTAAATTCTTGTTAATTTCTAACCTAATTTATTTTGTACAATATTTCTTCTTATAGGTAATTTATTTCTAACATTAGTTTGATGAAAAAGCTCAATTGATACTTTTGTTGATGATATTCAATTGTTTAAAACCATCATTATCAAACATTTCTTCTTCACCATCGTTAAAGTAAATTTCCTCATTATCTTTAGAATGTTGAAGGATAAATTTGCTTCATATAAAAATTAGGATACAAAATTAAAATTTTAGTGAAATTTAAGAGATTGAAAGTGCATTTTTGTCATAAAAATATAAAAATATGACTCATATGAGTTATGTAAGATACTAAATTAGATGACGTATCTCTATTAAAAATCTTAATGGTATTAAATTGTTGATTAACATTACATATTTTTGAAAAGTTAAAGGGTCAATTTACATTAATTAAAACTTAGAGGAGAAGAATAAAACTTTAGTCAAAAATAGGATACAAAATAAGCCTTTTTGCCTGTTTTAAAAATAAAATCATGTGTAACTTTTGCTATTATCCCCTTCGGGTCAAATTTCAAATATCATTTTTGAATTAATAATTATTTAATTAAGTGTAATTTTCTGTTAAAGCTTTTAGAACCTCTATTAAACATAAATTTATAAAAAAATCACTAAATAATATAGATATAACATGATATAACATCTTTTATTTTCTATTAAAAATATTTTAAATAAGTTGAAGATTTAGCATAAAAATATTAATTGAATTAATTAAATATATATGTTATTTATAAAAAATTAAATTAAAATGAAATTTATTTATTTAAAAAAAATTTAGTTATTGATATCAATTTATAAATACATATTTCAAATTAAATACACTATTATCAGATAGGATTTTGTTGAGACTTCAATATAAAATTATTTAATTAATATACTATAAAAAATATGTCAAACATTTGGTACATGAATATGAATTGATTATATATTTCGTTATTTTGATAAAAATATTTTAAATTTAAGATAATATTTTTTTATTTTATGGCTTCTCTTCTCTACATCAAAATTTAAATATTATATTGCAAGTTTAATTTTGAAATTATTGCACTATCATTTTTCAAATACTTTTAATCTTGTATAATATAATAAATTAATTATCATCATCTGAGTTACCTACAATATTAAATTATTATGTATTATATTATCCTATTATTACTTATATTTTTAGTACTTTAAATTATAACTTTCATTTTTATACAATATAATAAATTAATTATCATTATATAACTTACTTACAAAATAAATTATTATGCATTTTATTATCCATTATTACTTATATTTTTAGTACTTTAACTTATTACTTAAATCATTAAATATTTTGCATTATAGAAAATTTTTCATTTTCATTATTATAAGTGATCAAAAGTAGCTATTACTATTTTTTAATTACTCTCATTTTTATATAATTTAACAATTTAATGAAAATTATATTACTTACTTCTAATATTAAATTATTATGTATTATTCTCCATTGTTATTTAATGACTTATTTTTATTAACTATTGAATACTTTTTATTTAGTAATTTTTATGAGGATTTAATTAAATAATTTTTTAAATATTCAAATTATTTTTTTAGTATTTAAATGATTATTTAAATTACTAAATATTTCAAATCATCTTGATATTTTATATTTTCATTCATTTAATTGTCAACACTTATGTTTATTCATTTTTTATATACTTTTATTTTAATATAATTTAATAACTTGATTAATGTAATTGTCAAAATTATTATAAACTTCTATTGTCCCTATTTTATATCAAACTCACTAGATGTTTAATGCAATAAATATACCAACTTTCACAAAATAATAATTTTATCAATTAACACAATAAAGCATTAAAATAAATTCAATATTCAACTATTATATCAATAGTCATTAGATGTTTGAAGCAATAATTATATCAAACTATTACAAAATAATTATTTTTTCAAACTAAATATCATATTAAAATATACAAAATAATAATTCATACTCATTATAAATATATAAGCCATTGTATAAAATAATAATTATATGAAACTAATTAATAAAATAAAATTTTATTTTTATATATTATACCAATATTAAAATAATTTAGTATATGAGTTTTTTAATATACCTCAATAAAATAGTAAAAAAATTAGGAATTTCAATCAATAATGCAACAACATATTTTGATTATTTAATAAAATAAATATAAGAATTAATTAAAAAAGCATAAAAATATGGCAAAAAATTAAAGACAAAAAAAAAACCTGAAAATTTCATGGAAGAAGAAAAGCTCCATCAGTGATTGCATGAATGAAACACATGGCTCATAGTAACCATTTATAAGCATAGCATATACAAACGATAAAAAGTTGTCTTTATAACTTTTTCGAGCATCTCAATTTATCCAAAATGAATAGCACATACATTATTTTGTCTCTCAAACTTATGGAGATAACAAATTTTCTTCTATATAATCCAAGTTATCATCTATATGTATCCAAGTAGAGGGACACATACTATTAAATTTTTACCATCCTTGAATATTTAAACTTTAAACAAATGACTTTTTATCCTCTTTGTAGAGAAAGAAGGTTTTTTTAAATTAAAAAAATTATACATACAACAAAAGTCATTTGTATAGAGTTTTTATTTTTTTGAAAAAAAATTTCTAAGCTTATACAAACAACAAAAATGTCATTTGTGTAGAATTTAAATGTTTTTAAAAATTGTAAAAGAAAACCTATATAGACATCTTCTGTATTATTTTTTTCATTTTTTTTAAAATAATTTCATAAAATCTATACAGATAATAAAAGTCATCTATATAGATTTTTTTAATTCTTTTAAAAATTTTGAAAACCTATGCAAACTATTATCTGTATAGAGTTTTTGATATTTTTTAAAAAAAATTTATAAAATATATACAAATAACTTTTGTCATTTGGTTTGCAGTTTTTTTAATTTTTTTAAAAAAATTGAAAAACATATACAGATAATCAAGATTACATCATCCATGTTATTTAAAATTATTATAGTGCTTATAATTATTAATGTGATTATATATATATACACACACTATGTTATTTATATATAATATAATATAAATTTATATATTTATTATTAAGTTCGTTTGGTTAGATTTGTAAGCAATTCATGTCAAGTAATATAAAATCTTAAATTCAGTTTATATATTAATCAAATTCAATTTATTTAAAATCTTAAATTCAGCTTATATATTAATCAAATTCAATTTATTTAAGTTTCAGTTTTAAAATTGAATTCGAATCAAACTGTTTCGAATCAATTTCAGGCTATACTTCTTTATGCCGCTAAATAAAAACAAAGGAACAAATGCTCCGGTGACCTTGTGATTACTATTGTAATTTACTCTATATTTTTAAAAGAAACAACTCTATTTTGCAAAAAGAGAAAAAGCACATGAAAGTCTTATATTATTTTTTAAGGCAAGAAAAAACCAAGCAACAAATTTAAAAGTGAAATTTAGGCTGTTTGTTTCATCAGAAAGTATTTTTCGTAGAAAAATGTCATTTGTATATAAATTAATAAAAGAATGATATGCTATTTATATTGATAACTAAAAAAGATGATACTTAAAACCTTGGAAATAGAGGAAGGTTGCTTTCCCCAAACTCTTTATATTTAACATTAAATAAGTAAAATACTTTCTTTCATATTATAATTTTTATAACTATGTTATGCGAAAAATACTTTCCGATGAAATAAATGGAGCCTTAATAACAAAAATTATACATTCTTAAACTAACTTCGAAAATTTGATTTAATAGGGGACAATGTAAACAAATGAAACGTGTCAAAGTAAGAGAAAGAAGATAATTATATTTTCTTTAAATGTTTGGTTCACTTGAGAATTAAAATCACACTATTTGTGATTTTTTTTATTATTTAGTTATTATTATATGAATATGATCACACTATTATCTATAATTCTTTTTTTTTATGGTGAAAATGGTGGTAACAGCAGCAACATAATGATTGTAGTCACATTGGTAGCAACAATGGGGATAGTGGAAAAAAATTTATTTCATTAAATAATGGAATTTGATATCTAAGCAAGAGGAAGGGATTCAAATGGAAAATTTTGTTAAAGATAAATAAGGGTAATACATTCCACTGCACATAAACCAATATCCTTGGGTTGGAAACGAAATCAAAAAATTGATTGGCTTATTGAATGTTAGCTTAATATGCAACAGATGCCTCTATTTGATTTCCTTTCTCTCTCTATAATTTTCAAATTATGTTATCAAGTGGAAATAGAAAATATTGCTCTCTCTCCTATTGCTGCCACCCCCACCCACAATCATCGTTGATGCTAGCACCACCACATTCACCATCATTGTCACCTTTGCCGCCATCATTACTGCTCATTTAACTAATGAGCCAAACAATAAAAAAAAAAAAGGGAAGGGAATTACAAGAAGTGTGATTCCATTTCTTATATAAACCAAATAATTCCAAAAATAACGGTTTCCTTTTTATTTTACTCTTCTATTTGATTCTGTTACATTTTTATTCCCACGTATTCATTCAAACGCCACCTAAAATTTTCTAATAAAATGCCAACTAATTTTAAAGTTCATCCTATTAGAAGAAAGTTTAACTCTTTGTTTAGAATCATTAAAAAAAAGACCTGAATTCTTGTGTAAAATTATTCCTAAGTTAAATTATAAATAAATTGAATTTCAAATATTTTGAGATCCCAAACGAGGCTAAAAATAAATTGTTATATCTCCTGTACAGTAGCACTCAACAAGATAAGCAGTAATCAAAAGGAAATTTGAATTTAGACAAAATTAATAAATTAATCCCTAAAATTATAAATTAATAGTAAAACAATTTCTGAATTATATAGAATTATAATTTAATTTTTAAGTAATAATCTATACAAATAATTTTATTCTTTTGTGAAGATCTATATTGATAATTTTGTCCCCTAATTATTGTACAAAATAATAAAATTATCTATACATATCATTATTCATGGATAAAATTATAACTTTATATAATTTATGAATCATTTTATTAACACTCTATAATAATTTCAAGAATTAATTTATTAATTTTGTCTTTGAATTTACATGGTCAAAAAATTCAACGTGGCGTGTGCTTTTTTTTTCTTTGGTTCGCTTTTTATTGATGTGCATGATCTTTCAAAAGAGCTCATAGTAGTGACGAATAATGAGTTTTCTGGGAGGACCAGAGTTTATGACATAATTTTTTCCTCTTCTCATTTAAAAAATATTCACACACACACATATTATAATTGATTTTTTACAATAAGATAATATAATATTGATTCAAGTTTTGTAAACTTAGTTGGTGTTAACATATCTTTTCAAAATTTGTTTATATCTACGTTTACGTTTAAGGTTCATTTAATTTTCTTAAAAAAATTATATTGTATTATAACGAAACAAACAAAATGAACGAGTTTGAGATCTTAAGTTTGATTCCATAGAAGCAATTTGCAATATATGTTATATGGTTCTCTAATAATGTATGCTATCCAATAAATATAATTTATTTGATGGTCATTTTGAGTAAATTGTTAAATTAATTTTAAAAAATTCTATTGAAATTATTTTATCCTTAAGGATTTTCTTCTTGTTAGATTAAGGATTTAAAATTAATCTACTATTAATATATATCAATTTTATAAAATTTCCTACCTATGTGTTATCACATCAATAAAGATTATCAAAATTCTACTACTATTAGATTGTATTTGGTTTGCATAATCATACATTCTCAAGAATTTTAATATTTTTGAAAATATAATTCCTAAGAATTTAATTATCAAGAATGTAATATTATAATATTTAATTCAATTAGAAATATTATTACAAATGTCACAATATTATATCTTATTTAGTTTATATATATATATTTAAAAAAATTGTTAGATTTACAAGAATTCCATCATAAAAAATTAAAAGGTCAATGGTGATAAGTGGTGCTGGTTAGTAATGCCAACGGATGGTGATTGATAGTGATCACCAATTAGTGGTGGCAAAGGCAATCATCAATAATAAGTAATAGTTGACAATAATAATTGATGATGAATATTGATGATGGATAGTAGTTAATAATGATTTGTAGTAATTAATGATAAATAATTTTGATAACTAATAATGATAAAATAAAGTGTTAATAGTAATAAGGCATTAATGGAAGCGTATGCAAAATAATCTATTTATTTCGCTAAAATATTTGTATGTCACAAAAATATAAAGTACTCTTCTTTCCATAAGAACACTTTAGGGGAAATATTAGACTAAAAATATTATTAAGAATATTTTTTAAAAATTTTAACCAAACGTGGAAATACTATAATCCCTTAAAACATTCCTATAAATATAAGATAATACGAACCAAATGCGACCTTAATAAAAAAATTATCAATTATTTCTTAACAACATATGATCTTCTTACCCACTAATAATATAAAGGACAAAATTTAAATACAGTTCTTTAGATATTTATTATAAGATTCTTTAATCAAATTATAATATGCATATTAATTACTATATTGAAAGTTATTGTAACTATTAAATTATACTACATTAAAAGTTATTGTAATTATCAAATTATAATTTGACATAATATTTTTTAATCAAATCATAAGATGTAATTTTCTTATTCAATTTAAGTGGTAAGTACAAACTATTCCTCTTTCAAATATTTCAATTCCTAAAATTAGGGATTATCATTTCTTTTATTTTCAAATAGAAATAGAAATTAAAAATTAAAATATAGATAAGTTATATTTCAAATTCTAAAATTTTATTCTGAAAAAAAAAAAACCCTCTACTTTTGTCTTCCATGATCTCTCTCATGAAGAGGCTAGTTTTTTTTAAAAAAAATGGAATTAATTTTGATCCCATGCCTCCCTCTCTCACACACACTTATGAAGAGCCTAGGCTTGTCAAACAAATCAATCCATATAGGTATGGACCAATCCATGACAAGTCAAGTTCGTCACGGTTTAATTCATATTACTCATATTTAAAATAAGTTTAATTTTAGGAGATCTAAACTTGATCAAAACTTATAACGAATACAAGTTAGCCTGAAAATGTTAATTGAAAGCCCATAACTTAGCTGATATGGAATGGTCCATTGCAAACCAAGTCTATGACTAGTCAATTCATATTATGTGTATTAAAAAATGAGCTCAATTTTTAAAGTTTAAACCTATGAAAACAAGCCATGAATTACAGATTGGTTTGTGGGTGACAACTCATTTTACACCCTTATTCAAAGGCTAGTATTATACAAAAAGGAATTAATTTTGATTCCATGCTCTCAGTACTGTATAAAAAAATTAATTTTGATCCTATGCTCTCTCTCTCTCTCTCTCTCTCTCTCTCTCTCTCTCTCATATTAAAAGGCTAGTGCTATATAAAAAAATTAATTTTGATCCCATGCTTTCTCTCTGCCCTTCACTCCCCATCCCACCATGCTCACGACTATCATTATTATTTTATATTATTATTTACATGTATTTTATCATATCATTAAAAGTTGTTAAAACAATTTTATTGTTAATAAAATCTCTTTTTTTAGGTAAAATATGCTCTATCCCTTTGAACTACAATTCAAAATTAACTCACACTAATAAACTCTAAAATTTAACATTTAAATTTCTAAAGTTTCAGCTTCTATGAAATCATTGTTTTTTATCTTAATTTTGATGAAAATTTGTTTATTCCTTATTGTCTTATTAATTTTGATCATAATTTAGTTTGTTGTTTGCAATTGAATAAAAAATATAAAAATGAAATTTTATACAAAACTGAGCGTATTTTGTTTTCAAGTGTAAGTTTTCAAATTTTGCAAAAATCAAATTAATTTATAATAAAATATCAAATATGTTTTAATGTGGAACAATAAAGTGGTGGGAAACATGAAATGAGAGGAAATATTATTGGAATATATATGAACTTAATTTTGGTGGTGAACTGGGTCGTATATGTAAAAATTATATTCATTAAAATCTTGTTTCTATCACAAGAAAATCTAAAGTAGAAGAAAACATTGAATAAAAGAAAAGGATGTGAACATGAGTGTCAAGAAATTTCAAATCTAAAAAAATTTTAGTTCAAAATTTAAAAATATTATTATTGAGAAGTGTTTACTATTTATTACTCCCCTCCCAAATAGATTTCTTATCAAAGATATGGAAATATTTGAACGCAAAAATAAAAATATATATAAACAACTAATAGGGAGATACCTGAATAGAAAAGGCTTACAAAAGTATATAATATGACTGTGAACTGCTTTCCTTATAAACTATTAAGAAACGAATTTTAATAATAATTTTAAGTTAAATTATTTCATGGATTCTCTTAATTTCACCTAATCTTTAATTAAGTTTTGTTTAAAAGTTTGAAATTGAGATCTCATAATTATTTTTCATTTTTATTAGATAATTTCTATTTATTTCTAGGTACACATTGATAATTAATAATTAATAGTGTAAACAATACTTTACTAATATAGCATAGCGATAATTGATTAAAAAAAAAGGGTTATATATCTATATATCATGTATTAACTTTAATATTTATTACCTTCTATTATAACAAATATCATTCTAATAATTTATCAAATGTTAATTTATTATTTTTTAATAAAAATTTAAGTTTTCATTTTTCTTTACTTAAAAGATTAAATTATTAAAAAAATATTTATCCTTATAATATTAAATCTATTCCAAATAGAAATTTGAATTTGAATATCTATTTATCACTAGAATTCACAACTACCTATTTATTTTATTCTTATAAAAATATTCCCATATTATATTTATGTTTCACTTTTTTTTCTCCACTTTCAATCACTTCAAAACCATCATTTTATCTAAAATGAGAATTTTCATCTTCATTTTCACTGTTTGTATATTCACAATCACCTAATTATGTCATTCTCATAAAAATTATTTTATTCTCATAAAAAGCTTTTCAAATTATATTTAAGTTTATTTATTTTCTCTTTCCACTTTTAATCACTTCAAAACTATGATCTTCTTTAAGATGAGAGTTTTTATCTTATCTTTAATATCTATAAGTATTATCTCTTATTATTTTCAATAATTTGTAGTTGTTCAATCTAAAGTTTCTATCATATAAATTTTTTTATGATTTCTTTTAATTTTTTAATTATTATTATTGCAGTTTGATTATCCTTCTTTTGTTATGAGTGATTTATTTCATCACATTTCTAGTTTTTAGAGAAAAAAATTGTAGCTTAATCTTTTCTCATTAGCTTAACAGATTTTTTATATGTAAAATTATAAAAGCATATATTTTTTATATAGTTTATTTCATTAAATAATTTTTTCCTATTTTATAATATTTAACATGAAAAATACAATTTTAGAGAAAATTATGAAAGGATGAGAGCTGTCATATAAATATATGAACTATCAATTATGAAATTTATAAATTTGTGAATAGATCATTTTTATTACCTTAATTTTGTATAAAAATATTGAGATTAACAAATACAGTATTTTCTATTTGAAAATTATTTTATCTTTATCTTCATCTGATTTTATTTGAAATTTTTCTATTTTTATATCTTCATTTGATCTAATTAGAAATTTTTTTTATTCTTATCTTTATCTCATTTTACATCCAATTTAAAATTTATAAAATTTTATCTATACACTTTCTCTTTATCTTCATTTGATAAAATTATTTTTTTATTTCTATAAACGAATGAATAATTCAACTTGCATCCATCTATTCAACGATATTTATCACTAAATATCACAATAATTCATCTTCATTTAGTGGATTCTCACTATAATAATTGTAAATTTATTTTTCCATTTTATAGTCCAATTAATTATTTTTTGTATTATGTTCCTAAATAACTTATATTATTTTTCTCACCTTTTTTATTTCTCCTCTATATCATTAACATATTTTTCTAAAACTTTGACTAAGAAATAAATTAATTTTTTTCTAAAAATTTGATACTCACTATAGGCTTTTTATTTTTTTGCTATTTTATATTTTTTATTATATTTTAAGAAAAAGAACTTTATTATAATATACTATTTAGAAGATACTAAATATGAGTTGGTCCTTAGCCTTTTCCAGCTAAAACTTGTTTCTCTCTTTTATATGAATTAAAAAATATAAAAAATTTAATATTAAAATATTGAATTTTAGTCAATAGTGTCATAATTCATGGATTTTAACGAGTTATTTTCAATATAAAATTATTACTTTCAAAAGTTTATTTTATACTGTAATATGGTAAATAAAAAAATATTATATTGTCATTATAAAAAAAATTATTCTTATCATAAATTATATTATTAAATATTAATATTAATGACAATAATTATCTTAAAAAATAATATTTAATTAATGTGATGTTTAAATTCAAAATCAATTTTTTGATAAAATAAATTTAAAATCAATTATCTACTTGATGTTGAGTAAAATGAGTAAAAAGATGGATTTTTTTTTCTTAAAATTGTTGGCTATATATGAATTAATATTTCATCTAACCCTATTTATAAATAATTAATATATAATTATAATGTTATATTATTAACATAAATATTCATTCATAATATAAAATTATTATTTTTAAAAGTTTGTTTTATATTATAAGGTGGTAAATAAAAAATATTAAAATAAAAAAAATCTATTCTTATCATAAGTCATATTATTAAATATTAATATTAATGACAATAATTATATTGAAAAATTATATCTAATTAATGAAATATTTAAATTTAAAATCAATTACTTACTTAAGTTGAGTAAATTTAGTAAAGAAACGATTTTTTTCTTAAATTTATTAGCTATATATTAATCAAATTTTTATCCAATCTTTTTTATAAATAATTAATATATAATTATGATATTATATTATTAAAATAAATATTCATTCATGTAATGCACGTAGTGACACCTAGTTATTTGTATTTCTTGTAATGACAATAAGATAAAGAAAATTATGGAATTTTACAAATTATTTTATTGTTCGCATGCAACAAACTATTGATAAAACCTAATAAATTTGAAATTGAAGTTTCTATTTCGAATTGAATATCTATTTTAGATTTTTAAAATGACCTAATTTAAAACTAAGAAGAACTAATAAGAAAAAATTAATTTAACTTACATTTTATATTTATTAGTCCTAACAAATACCATTAAAGGAGGATAGATTTAAGTGAGGGGCTAATGGTAAAGAATTTGAATAGTATGCTAAAAGTCATAGATTCAATCTTCCTGGTTGTCAATGTAACGAAAAAAGAAAGATAAATTTATAGCATATATAGAATAACACAACAACTGCTGTTAACATTTTTTTCATTTATTTAACAGTAAAAGCGACAAATTGCTTAACAAATATATGCTAGCTATGTCTTGAATTCGAATTCATAACATTAAAAAGAAAAGGTCTTAAAATAATAAGTATTATTAAGGATTTCACTAGAATTAATTTTTTATTTCAAATTGATAACCAACCATAATAGACATATAATAATTATACTGAGTACTAGTAAATGAGCCCATATTGTGTAGGAGCTAGTATTTAATTCACTATAAAATGTAGATTGAATAAGACTTAAATATATATATTATATAATAATAGAGGAAATAAATTTCTTTTTTATTAATTCCTACAATATTATTTAAAGACTAAGTTTAAAGTCAACACTCATTTTTTATTTTATGTTTATTTATTAGTTTGACCTATTAATAAATATTATAAAAAATTTACACTATCACACATTATATATAAATATAAATATATTGAATTTATCTCGTCAAAAAAAGTAAATATAATGAATTTAACAATTATCATATGACCTTTAAAAGAAAAGGTAAAGACATGAGTAAACTAAAAAGGATAAAAAATTAATAAATATAATTTTTTATTTATCTACAAACTAATTATCTATTCAAATTTAATAATAAATATATATTATTTATTATAATGAGAAGTTATAAAACAGACAATTAAAAATAGTTGGTCATGTTAGTCATATTAGATTAGAGAATAAAACAATCATTGAGGTAATTAGTCTAATGGTATTAAATTATAGCCTTACTTTAGAGGTTATAGGTTTGATTATTGAGGATCTAAATTAATGTTTATTCTTTTAATATTGTAGAATTAAAAGAAGTGAAAAAAAATTCACCATACGATATCACGTAACACTAATCAACCGCCTACATAATGTTATATTGTAGGGATCAAATCTTGTTTTAATAATATAGATAGATAGTACATAGACTTGACCACCTAGTGATACTCCTTCCTCAATTCCAAAGGTTCAGTCAAAAAAAATGGTTAAACACATACTTTATTTCAGTGAAATGTAATTTATATTAATTTTCTCTCTAAAACATAATTTTTATAAGTTATTTAATTTTGTTTAATTTCATCTCTTAATTAATGTGTCTATCAAATTAATAATAAAATGATGTAGTACTCTTAATGTTTTTATTGCAATAATTTTTTTTGATCAAACACCTCTTCTAGCGAGTAGGTTAAGATAATTTTGTAAGCTAATTTAAAAGAAATTAGCATATCATATCCAATTAAATATTAATACAACAAAAATAGAAGGCTTATGTCCAACCATTTGCATCAGTATCTTTGTAAAGAACCTTCTCAACTCCTCAATTGGGGAAAAGACCTTCGTGCTTGTTTAGAATTCCTCACAAATGGTATGTAAAAGTTGGAAAAATGCCACATATGGAACCCTTTGCAATCTTTAAATATATAAAGGGTAAAAAAACCAATGTCATCTTATCAAGATATTATTGCCAATGAAAAAGATGAGATTCATGTAGATATGGACTAATCAATGTATGCAAAATATCCTAACAAAGTAAAGAAGTGAATCAAACCAAAGGAAATTATTGATGAGATTTTCTTGGCTTCCTATTTCATATCTTGAAAATAGAGGACTACATTGTAACAAATTGTAATGTTCACATTCTCCTACTTAGTCCATATATGTTAATAACACACATGAATTCATCTACTCAAATGAAGTAGCATGATACATAGATCAAGGTGATAAGTCCTTTAAGAGGGAGTATTATCTTCCTTGTATTACATGCACTATAAACCTTATATTTATTTTGGGTCTAATAAAATTGTTGCACTCAAACATAAATGTGCACACTACAATAGAGTTAACAATACAAAGTTTCATTATAAATGATATAGATATCACATCAAAATGACAAGATAGAACCTAGTCCCCTTTGTACCACATAATCTTTAAACTTCATTGGTGGTATCCTTTTTATCAAAGAATCAACCATCATCAATTTAGTACTAATGTGTTTAACGATCACCTTATTTTCCTTAATACATTCTCTTATGGCCAAGTATTTGATATCAATTTGCTTACTTCAACTCCCGCTTTTGTTATTTTTATCCATGAAAATTGCACTTGAATTGTCACAGGATATCTTTAATGGCTTAGAAATAGAATCCATAATTCTAAGCCCAAAAATGAAACTCTTCGACCATAACTATGTGAAGTAGCCTCAAAACAAGAGATAAACCCAACCTCCATGGTAAATGTAGCAATCAATGACTGCTTCACACTCTTTCAAGAAATGGCTCCGCTAACATTTATAAACATGTACTTGATGTTGACTTTTAAGAGTCAATACAACTAGCAAAGTTTGACTCAAAGTAACTAACTACCTTCAGATTATTAATATACTTATAGGTAAACATGTAGTCTCTTATCCCTTTCAAGTTTTGCATCACTTTTTTTGTAGCTCTCTAATGATCCATACATGGATTACTTTGATATCTTCCTAATTTTTAATAACAAATATAATATCAAGTCTTGTACAAACCTAAGCATACATTAGCCTTCCATCAGTAGAATGATATGGATTGTTCCACATTTGTTCCTTTTCTAAAACATTATTAGGGCATTGGTTTAAACTAAATCTATTCCTTTTTACAATAGGTGCCATACTTGGTAAACAATCTTTCATTTGAAATCTCTCTAAAACCTTATTAATATAGGTTTCTTATGATAGACTTAAGGCATAATGAGATCTATCCCTATGGATTTTAATGGAAATGACATAAAATGCCTCACCCATATCCTTCATATCAAAATATCTAGAGAGAAATTGTTTTAACTCATGTAACAAGCCTTATATCATTAGTTGCAAGTAAAATATTATCTACATACAGGACAAAAAGGCAAGTTTTACTCCCACTAACCTTTTAGTATATACACTAATCCATGATATTCTCTTCAAAACCAAAAGAAGATATAACATCATGGAATTTTAAATACTATTAATGGGAGGCTTACTTCAGCCCATATATAAACCTTTTAAGCTTGCAAACTAAATGCTCACCTCCAGTAGAGGAAAATCGTTCTAGTCATTTCATATAAACCTCATCCTTTGGATCATTATTGAGGAACGTAATTTTCACATCCATTTGATACAATTCTAAATCAAATTAAGCTATCAATGCCTAAATAACACAAATGGAGTCTTTCTTGGATACAAGAGAAAAAAGCTTCCATGTAATCGATTCCTCCTATTAAGTAAATTCCTTAGCAATAAGTTTAGCTTTATATCTTTCAATGTTACCTCATGATTCCATGTTAGTTTTAAAGACCCACTTACACTCAATGGCCTCTGCACTAATAGGTAATAGAATAAGATCCCAGACTTTAAATGCTGTAGAACTCATTTCATCCTTCATGGCATTAAACCACAACTCATGGCTTAAGAAAATGTTTAAGAATCATTTTCAGCTCTAATGTTATAATTTGACTTTTGTAATTACATAACATGATCACTAGGTATTATTGATCTTTTATCTCTAGTTAACCTTAATGTTATATAATTATTCACTTATGAAGGATGCTGTACAACTGGTATAAGATCAATTCTGCTATCATCAAAAACTTGTGGAATCTCCATTTAGAATTGAAGGGTGTTACATAACTCAATTAATTCATCACTTGAGATGGAAGTGTGATTACTCCAACTTATCAAGTCATTTTCAAGAAATTTCATATTTCTTGATTCCACAAATATAGTGCCATAAGATGGACAATAAAACTTATATCCTTTAGGACCTTTCAACATATCTAATAAAATAACCACTAATGGTCCTTAGGTCTAACTTTTTATCTTGTGGATTATAAAACTTCACCTCATATGGGCATCCTTAAATGTGTATATGTCACAAACTTAGTTTCCAACCTTTCAATAATTCAAAAGGCATTTTTGGAACAACCTTGATTGGAACCCAATTTAATATATAGACTGCCATCTTTAGGGCTTTATTCCATAAGGGATTTAGGAAGCTTGAAACTGCTAAGCATGCCATGCACCATGTCTAAGAAGGTTCGATTTCTTCTTTCCATTACAACATTTTGGTTAGAAGACCCAGGCATGGTGAATTAAGTTATTATCCCATGCTCTTGAAGAAATTATGCAAATGGACCAAGCAGTTGCCCATCTTTAGTGTATTTACTAAAATATTCTCCACCTCTATCAGATCTCCCAATCTTTATTTGCTTACATATTGTCCCTCTACCTCTGTCTTAAATAACTTAAAGGTATCCAATGCTTCATTCTTATTATAAAGCAAGTAGAGTTACATGTATCTTAAGTAATCAACTATAAAGGTCATGAAATACCTCCAACCATATACATCCATATCTAGATTGCATATATTTGTATGTATGATCTCTAATGCAATTTATACAAGTGTCAAAATTTGTGAAATCTAAAGTATTGAGTACTCCATCATTCACTAACCTTTAACCATTTCTAAGGATATGTGCCCTAATCTATGATGCCATAACATTGAAGATAGAGGAATTTTCATTCATAATACTTCTTTTCATACTAACATTTATCACACAAAGGGTATTATCTTGCAAGTTAATTTGAAAAAGACCATTAGACATAGAACTCGTACCAATAAGTTTATATTTATAATATAAATTAAAATTCTATTTGAAAAATTAAATAAAAATCTAAGTGGTACAAGTCTAGAGATAAAAATTAGATTTATAGAAAAAACTAGGTATATAGCAGGTCTTTTCCAAATCTAATATAGAAACCACTATTGAGAACTAAATGATATATCCTAATAACCTTTTATAAGTGAGCTCATCTTATTTCCAGAAGAGATGTATTGCTCACTTTCCAGTTGGCTTCTCGTGGTTTAAAAATCCCTACAAGTTATTTGAAACATGGATCAAGAAACCAATCCACCAAGTATTATGAGAAGCATCAACCAAGTGAGATTCATAACACATAAAATGAGATTGGATTACCTTTCTTTATTAGGCAAGCCTTAAACTTTGCACAATCATTTTTTATATGCCCTTTCTTTTTATGAAAAAGCACTTGGATTCCTTTTTAAATTCAATCTAGGTGAATATTTTACCTTCTCTTTCTTTTTAGCTTAGTTCTTGTTCTTTCCTTATGTCACAACATGTGCATTCGCTAAATGCTTATTCTGACCTGAATTCCATTTAAAGTATATACTCCTATTGGACACGCATGGTTAAAAGTTCACTGATGGACCATTTATCTTTATGTGTGTTATATGAAATATTAAAAAAGCCATACTATTGTGGAAGCGAGTTCAGAATAAAATGCGCAAGAAAAAACTTTGACATCTCAATCTTCAAGTGCCATAGGTTGAGTCATTATATCCCTCATTGTCATGATGTGCTCATGTATACCATGAACCCCAATGAACCTTATTGATGATAACTTAGTCATTAGGTACTGGCTAATGCCTTATTTGAAGACTCAAATTACTCATCTATATTCTTTAATAGTTCCTTAACTAGTGTCACAGTTCACTATTCAAACCATGTATAATGACAAATATTTTAGTCTTTATTACATCATGTTGAAGGCGATTATATCACTCTTAACATTCATAAAGATCAATTTTAGCTTGTGAGCTAGCATCATTAGGTTTAAGTGGTTCAGTCTTTCCTAATAGCATCATCTATATCCATCCACCTTAATAAGAGGAGAATTCTTTCCTTCTAAACTTTATAGTTATCACCATTAAGATTAGGAATATTACTTTAGATATTTAGGAGGTTTATAGATTGAATAGCTGCAATAATTAAGTAAATAAAGAAGCTTACATTAAAATTAAGGCAAATATTAATTGCACAATTTATTAATGCTAAATCATGCATCCAAATCACAAATAAAAACTACTTATTGGCTAAGTTTTTATTCAAAATTTTAGGCTAAGTGATAAATCTTAACAAATTTCATTCTTCCTAATCCTTATGGTTAAATTAAAAAGGAAAGGTTTACTATTTCATCCTAACTATGCATACAAGTATGATAAAAATTCCTATAAGATAAAATTTATCGTATTTAATATGCATAATTACAATTGATATCTCATACAATAGGTGCTTTAATCCTAAATATATATAATTCAATATTATTAGAGATACTTTGGCCAATCTCTAATTTAACCAAACATATATAACACACTAAACATCAAATAAAGCAGTAGTTTTCACATGGTATCTCCATAAGTAATTAATCAAATAATTGCACAAAATAGGCAAATATTGTAATTACTCCTAATTAACAAACACACATCAAAACATAAACAAATAATACATTTGTAAATTATATTATTCAAGTAGTAAATTAAATTCTAGAACCATAAATGTATATCACAATAATCCCTCTTAATATTTCTAAAAAAATAAAAACAAAAATTTAACTAGAAACCTTTAAATATTAAATATGTTGCTACTCATAATAGGAAGTATACACTGGAACCGATGGTCAACAATTCTTTATGCTAGCTAATGATAAGAGTTTAAAACCCACATACTATAGTATAAATTTTCTTTTTTTATTTTTTTAGGTCTTCTTCAACCTCTAGTCAAGTCTATCTCAGGTTAAACTAATCTAAGGTAGACCCAATTGGTTGATTCACTATTTTTTTAGTATAGAAAGCATGATTTTGCATCATTCAAAAGCTAAAATTATTAGAATTTAATTTCCTGTAGCTATCTTTATTCATTTTTCCTAAAAGAAAAAAAAATAAATTCAACCATGCATCTTCAATTTTGGCCAAATATAATTAAGAGGCAAAAATAATGAAAACTCAAGCAAGGCATAGGGATATAAGGCTCTGATACCAAATATAAGCTAATTTAAAAGATACTAACATACCTAATTAAATATTAATATAGCGAAAATAGAAGGCCTATCCAACCATTATTGTTAGTGTCTCTATTTGTCTAACCTTTAAATAAAGCAAAGAACCTTCTTAACTCCTCAATTGTACAAAAGACCTTCAGTCCTTGTTAGAATTCCTCACAAATGGTATGTAAAAGTTGGAAAAATGCTAAACACAGGCACAACCTTCAAATATATAGATGGCAAAAAACCAATGTCATTCCATCAAAATGTTATTGCCTAACAAAGAAGACGACACTCATGCAAATATGGACCACTCAACACATGCATAATATCCTAACAAAGTGAACAAGTGAATCAAACTAAAAGAGGGTTATTGCTAAGATTTTCTCGGCTTCCTATTTCACACCCCAATAATAAGGAACCATGGTGCAACAAATTGCAATGTTCACAAATTTCTCATGTAAGGATGTTGTAGAAAGCTTTTAGTATTATATTAGCATTGAAAACTCGATGTAATTCCCATACAAATATTATTAGTTGTTTTATTTTTCTATTTTAGAAAATTATTTATTTGTAATAAGAAATTAATTATTTTTAAAAAATAATATTGTTGAGTTGAAAAATAATGCACTTAATAATATTTGTATGAAATTAACACTATAAGTATTTTCAAGGATCCAAATATAGTAGATTATGATTTTTGCATCAAAATATATCCACTAGAAAAGATGTCCAAATAAAAAAACAACTCACCTTCATTTGTTCACTAGAGGAAATGCTCAATAAAATAAAAGAAGAAAAAGAAGATGACGACAAGGAAGGAGGAGGAAGAGGAAGAGGAGAAGGAGGAACATGAAGAAGGAGAAGAAGAAAAGGAAGAGAAAGAGGATGGTGAAGAAGAAGAAGAAGGAGGAAGAGGAAGAGGACAAGGACGAAGAACAAGAAGAAGAAGAAGAAAAAGTTACTGAGCAAGCATTAGAAGTATCATATTAGCTCCTGATGATCAATTCAACAGGAATATTGACAAAAAGAAGAAGTTACAAGCAAGCATTCGAAGTATCACATTAGCTCCCAATGACCAATTCGATGGGAACATTGACAAAAAGATGAAATTAGACTAAAATTGTATTAGAAAGGAGTGAACTAACTCAAAGAATTTATTTCAATTAACTAGAAAAATACAAAAATGAGTAAGAGTTGCACTTATGTTAAATAAAAAAAAAAGGAAGTTGCACTTATTATCATTGTTGATTGATTTTTCTTCACAAAGAATACATCCAAGCAATCATTAAAATAAGAATTGGCCTATTTGAAAACAAAAATGTAAAAATTCCTAAATGCATATATTATACACTGAATGGAGCATAACATGATATATGATTAACAAAGAAAAAAAAACTTATAATACAAGCTTAAATCTTGAACAATAAAGGAATATTTAATTTTATTTTTAAAATATTTTGCTGCAAATATTTTAGGTTAGATTTAAAATACAAAAATGCTATAAATACTAAAAATGAGATCTAAAATTGAATTTCAAATATTTTATATTTATTAAATTGAATTTTATAAACTTATCACATTATACTATATTTAATGATAGTTCTTGATTTGAATTTAGAATTTAACTTTAAATTTCATTTTCAATACATATATCATTGTTGTTTAAAATATTACTTACTAATTTATTATGATACATTTCAGCAGCTTCCTAGTCATTCGGTTTTGCATGACTCTCCGAAAGCGAAGGTAAGAATGCTATTTTTTGGCACAAAACTTGGTTATAACTAAAATCATATGTCAAGGAATGAAGTGTTTTCGAGAAACTATATAAAGCTCAACCCAATCGAGAATTAATTATGCATTTCTAAAACATGAAATTATTTTTTTTTCACTATTTGTATAATTATCTAAGAATAAAAGAAGATGGACTCCCAGAAGTTCAGTTACAATGCTGCACAAGTCCAGCCACAAGATCAGGTTTGTTTACCCTTCTCACTCCAAAAAAATTCCTGTAAACCCTCAATATTATTGTTTAACTTTCTCACTTTGTATCCTCTCGATATAATTAACGTATATTCTCAATTAATTAAAATAAGTTATCATAAACTTGTAGTAGTCATAATTATTGAAAAATATATTTATCATCATGATTTTAAATTGCAGTTTAGAAGATACAATTGCCATCTCTGCAACTGTAATATTTTTTTTCATATAATTTTGCATCGTAATAACTGCAATATTTTTGCAAGTTACATATGATTTCTGTTTGTGATTGTAACCGTAATTAAGATCATGTTTAATACATACTGTTGAATTGGTTTGATCCAAATTGCATTATATGTCCGTGTATATTGAGCAAATTATATATGTATGAAATTTGAAAATATCATTTGAAACAGTGTATTATAAAAATTGACAAGTAATTTTTGTTGAGGCAATATGAAGATATGTGCTAGCTATACTTGTACTAAGCATAAAATATACTGTAAAAGAATGATGAAATTGATTGCATGTTCCTGTTGAATTTAAATTTGATCCATTTTTACACTATCAATCACATATTATCGTATTATTAAAAATTGATAAAATTTCTTTATTATTAATAAAAAATTTAATTATTATTACTTTTTTATTAATGTAACATTTTCCTATTTTGTCGATATTGTAATAAATTCCTATTTATGAAACTACTTTTACAGACTATAATGGGACTTTGTTGTTAATATTATAGGAGAAGATCAGAAAACTGGTGGAGAGCGCTAACAATGCTGCTCAGTATGCTAATGAATCAATGCAATCTGCCTAGGGAATTAATGCATTCTGCTAAGCAATCAGCGGAAGAGGTTCAAATTTTAAATAATATGTCATTATTTAAAATGTTAATTGAAAGCTAGATTTACTTTAATTTTCTAAAAAAATTGGACCCCAGAGACCAATAATGTATGGTTTGATTTTGATTTGTGCAGTCTCGTCAGCAGATTGCTAGGGCACAAGAAATTATTGATGCTGCAGAAGAAGCGACTGGAATAAACAAAAACAACTGATTAAGCATCCTTTTCTGTTTAATATCACTCAATTGTTGAATTATTTTTTACTGTTTGCTAGGGCAGTGTGTAATCTTGATGCCATTTTCTTTCTTTCATTTTGTAATTAATTCTTTATGAAGCCCCACTGTGAGGAGGCTTGCTAATAATTGTTTGCTTCAGCATTCAACAAGAAAATATATAGATATTAAGGGTGTGTTTTTTTTTAAATATGTTTTTTAGGAGAAAAAAAATTTTTCCTTGTATATATACCTTGTAATTTTAAAAAATAATACCTAGAGTCATGATAAAAAAAATTCTTCCCTGAAAAAGATGAAATTATTTTCCACCAAACTAAATATATTTAATATTGAACATATAAATTATTTTTATCATTTTTTATCATCTTGATATTTATAATTATATTATTACAAAAAAATATTTTCTGCTAAATCAAACGAAAATCCTTTCATCTCAAGAATAATTCTCATTTATTTAATTAAGAATGTTAAAGTGCTCTTAATTATCTTATTGGGAAAACAAAGTTTAACATCATTTTCTAAATATTCTGATGTTTCTATTAAACCAAAAGCATGATTATTTAAGTATTTTGACATGGTACAAAAAGTAACTTCTCGTAAAAAGTTCAACAGAAGAGTCAACAACTTTGTAACTTTCATCAATATGAAGTTCTGTAATCATTTTCACAAAAATTTATAAGTGTGTACGGATTTTTCATGTAATATAAAATATTAAAATTTCACCTTTCAAAGTTAAAAAAAAGGTTCTGAATATAAAAAATTGTAACATTTAATAAAAAATTAAAATTACAAAATACACATCGGCTTTCTTCGAAAGAAAATTAAATACAGCCTTGATAATGGAAAGGCAACTCCAGCTGTTGCTTTCCATGCTTTGCGAAACAATTGGATTTGAGTACCTGGCTGAGTTGTCGCACTTGTGGTCTTCTCTAAAATAATTTAAACAAAAAGGTAAATTACCTTTCTATTATGAAAATAAATAAAAATTAGAACAACAAAGAAATAGATGAAAAGAATTGAATAATATAAGGGAAGTTTGTTTTATTTCTGAATGTGTTAAAATCATTTATATAACATTTGTATATTATAGTTTCAATACAACAATCGAATAAGTATCAATAATTAATATATCAATCGATAAGTATCACTAATTGGTTATAGTAAGATATTGCATAAATCTCAATTATAATAATTAATAAATAAATCAAAAATACTTTATAAATATTCATATGAATAAATATCTATAACACTCCCCTCGAATGTCAATTTTGTAAGAATATATCTCATTAAAACTTTCATTAGAAAAAATCCAATGAAAAAAATTTTCAGTGAAAGAAAGAAAAATATATTATTCTTTTAGTAAATAATATGCCTTGTTAAAAACCTTGCTAGGAAAATTCCTATAAGAACAAATCATAATCAAGGAAAAAAGAGTGCAACATAGATATAACTCTTCCTATTGAGCATATTATTAAATATATTTGAATCAACGCATTTGCTAACAATTCTATTAAGGGTCATTTGATTAAATTTGTTGCCTTCGTCAAATATTACCACAATCTTTTTGTGAACATGAGAAAGAACTTTGATGAAATATAATTATTTCCATATCCCTTGATGTATTACCCTTCAATTGAACTTGCACATAATGTTATCTTCATGTAGATTTGACAAATTTTCTTCCTTAAAAGTCATAATACATATCTAGTCTTGAGTTGCTTTGTACATGCTAGAAAAATTGTAGTTGTAATTTATCCTACTAAAAGGCATGATACAAATACAATATTATATATGAATAAATAACAATATAAAATTAAAATTTATGTGGACCAAATATTCTACATTTGCATAACTAATTAATTATGAACTCAAAATAAAATAAACTCATAAACTATTATTCAAATGCATCAACATATAAGTTTGACTTTATTCTCATGTCTTTTAATCAAAAAATATATATCTTTCTAATAGATTTAGCAAAAAAAAAGTGCATCAAAAAATGTATTATTAGAAAGATGTACTAATGCATCAATTATAGTAAGATATAGTACTTCAAGACTAAGAAATCTTTCATTATACAGGTTGTTTCTTAAAGGAATAGCCTCTTACTCTTTAACACCTAAGTTGCTTTCTAAATAAGCAACCATTTTATTTTTTAGAATCTTATTTTCTTTTATCAAATTTCATTTTTTGCTTTTGCAAGAAAATTACTTCATTTAATAGAAGAATTTTTTTTTTATAAATCATTTTAAGAAAACAAATTTATTTCCTTAAAAAAAACTCATTTTTCCTTTTTCAAAAGATTATTTTCATTTTTCAAATAATCAAGATTATATTATAATACTTGATTCTCATTTCATAAAGTATTAAAGTCATTTTTCAAAACTACATGACTTTCTTCAAGTTTTTCATTTTTATTTTTCAAAATTTTAAAATCCTTTTGTAAAGAAGATTTTTTCTTTAAAAATAGAAAGATATTTTTTAATGACCTTTTAGGAATCTTATGACAAACTTTCAAAAGTCTTATGTAACCTATCATAAGGAATAGGTGACTCTAGATCCATTACCTTACTATAATCTTCTTTGGCCATGAAACAAAGGTTGGAAAATTCCTCTGCTTCTTCCTTTTGATCATCATTATCAAGTAGAATGTGTTCATCACCCAATGTAATCATTATTGTTTTCTATTTGTTAACCTTTTTGGAAAATTCCTCTTTAGATTTTGGTCACTCCACCTTGATATGGTTAGGTTTTTGCATTCAAAGCAAATAGGTACTTAATTGCTATTTCTTTTTTACCTTGCTCTTTTTCTCAATTTTTTTTTTTGTTTCTTATGAATGGCTTATGAAGTTTATCTTGTCCTTTTCTTCTTAGCATTTTAGTAAACCTCTTAACCAAGTAACCCATTTTTCTCATCATCATCATCTACTTCTTCATCTTCTATGAAGATGTAGAAAGTTTAAAAGCAATGTTTCTTTTTCTTCTACTAATTGCATCTTTCATCATTTTAATTTTCTCTTAAGTTATGAGTTTAACTCTTAATTCATCATAGGTGAGAATGTCAAGATTGTTGCCTTTTTAAATAGTATTACACTTAAATACTCATGAACTTAGGAGATATCTAAGTATTTTCAAGATAACATATTATTCGAGAGTATATTAAAGAGAAAAAAAGATAGCACAAGTATATAATGCTCCAATTGTCTAAAGGAAAACATTATTCTTTTATATCTACTCCATTCTCCTAAAATCAAATCTAATATTGGTAGTTATTTACTAGGACTTTTTATTTTAGAAGGCCATTATACACCTTTCTCACTTGATTTTTCAAGAACTGAAGTAAACCCACCTCAACACTTGAGGATTTTCTTCAAATAATCTAACAATAAAGTGACTATAAGTGTTTCTCTCATACTCCACTTTAGCTAATGAACCTTTAAAGATAAAATTTGTCTCTTGAAGGGAGTACAAAGTTTATATACTCTAATTGTGTATAATTGCAAGTTTGAGCAACAATGAAGAAGTCAAAAGAAATTGAGAGATTCTATAGAGAGAAAGTCTTTTATAGAGAAGAGGATGCTTGTATTATGTTGAAATGGAGTATTGTTCTCTATTTATAGCCAAAGGTTAAGAAACTAGTTGTTGGATAAGCACAAATCTCAACAAGCAACCTTAATCAAAGGGCTTGCTCTCAAATTCTTTTAGGTAACTTGTTCTTTCCAAAAATTTAAGGTCTTGTCACTGTTAAAGTCAACGTCGTTGAATGTGCAAAGCTTACTCTTTTCTTAATTGACTTGAAATGTCATTTTTCTCTATGTACTTTTAGAGTACAATTAGCTTATTCTTTCAAAAAATTTAAATTTTCTTTTAAGTGTTATTATTTTTAAAGTATAGTACTTCTCTTACTCTTTTTAAATTGATCACATGTAAGAATTCATGTGTTGACTCAACATGAGTTGGCACCTATAAAGAGCAACATGCGAAAATAAAAAATTTTGCAGAAACATAACAAGGAGTAACTAGACCTAATTGATAGGTTTTCAACATTTTAATAGCTTCAAACATTTAATGTATCATCAATATGGAAAGTACTTACAAGCATAACTCAATTCCCTTTTATTTAAATAATCAAAACATGTTAAATCAATAAAAAAAACATAATCAAGCAAGCAAAGAGTAATTAGGAGCAACCTAAAAAACCATAAGCATTAACTCATTATTCAACACTGTGCAATACCTTATCTTTACAAGTTATTCAATTAATTCCAATCATCATCAAAACCAAATAATTATGGGTCTATTTTTTATTTTTAAAAATAATTTTCTACTTTTTTGTTTTTAAAAACAAAAGAATCCAATTTGGAAACATAAGTTTAAAATTTTTTTAAAGAATTATAACTCTAAATGTGTAACTTAAAAAATAGAAATAACTTTTAGATATTTTTTGTTCATGATATCAATTTTATAATCAAATGAAATATTTTCTTATTTGCAATATTGACTACCATTTATTCTTTTATTTTTCTTCAATTTGAAAATAGTTTTTTGAAAATACAAAATAGTTTTTTTTAAATAATTTTTGGGAACAAATTCTAATAATACAATAAATAAAAATATATCCGATCACAATCTATATTTTAAGTAAAATTAGGGGTCGTACATTTCATAATAATGTTGTTACTCTCTATCCCTTGAATAGTTAAAATGTAATTTTTTTTTTGTTGGGGTATTACCTTGCTGCTTTAGCCAAAAAAAGAAAGGTATATAGTGCATAAAAAATAATTTGACACAAAATATATTATTAATATGAGTTAAATTTTTTCATATATTCACAAATTTCAAATAAAGCACGTATCATATGGGTAATGTGAAAAACTCATCAACAATGTGCATCGATATTCAACTGCAATATTGCCTGGTATTAAATTTTTTAACTGAGAATGAAAAATGGCATAAAAAAATTGCACTCTGTAGATCTCACTATAAGGCAATTAATATACGAAACATTATGTGAAAGAAGCAATTTAATGATCTATGCTCTTCAACGGCGGTAGACTGGCCGGTGTTGCACCTGGAAAGAGAAAAATAAGAGGAAAAAAAAAAAGAAAGGTGAAAAAGTGTATTTTTTTTTTGGGTAATCGTAAGAATGGTTAAACCACTAAATGTACATACATAATAACTAAGGATCAAATTATGAATGTAGCGGAAGATACAAAGCCTTCAAGGGATATCAGATGTCACTTGAGTTAAAGGTTCTTTATGGCAAAAAAGTATATATTTAAATGACTAAAATTTTGAATTCAAAAGCACAATTAATTCACATGAATTATTCTTCGTAATCAAACATAATTTTTCAATTTTGGATAATTAAAATTGAGATATACTTAATACACATTAAATTAATATTCAACGCAATAAATATGACGTGCTAAATATGCTTCTTGAATTTATAAAAAGATAATTAAATGAAACTTTAATAACATTAAATAAAGCTTAAGATATAGATTTTTATCATAAAATAAATTGGACGATTATTTATTCTTCTCAAGATAATTACAAAATTACTAAAATATTTAATACATTAAAATATTGAAAATATATCTTTTAATCTAAAATTTTCCATTAAACTCAATTATTCACTCTTTTAACTTTTTTTTACAAATTTTATGCGCTCAGATACTTTTAAGAAACACTTTATGGGAGCTACTTCAATCACTGTATTTAAAATGTCATGTCTAGTTACGTAATTTATATCATTAATATACAAGTTTTAATGACAGAAAATTTAAAATTTATGTTTAATTATTGCGCTTAATTTTTGGAAAGATCAAACACTTATTTTAATCGCTCACTGATTTAGTTTCTATAATATCTCCAAGGATTATTGTATCAATTTAGTCATCTAATTATCCAGTTGTACCTAATCAAATCCCTCAAAGAATTTTTAGTATCAATTTAGTCATCCAATTGTTCAATGTCCAATCTTGTTCTAATATTAACAAATTATTGATGAAATAATTGATTTCTAAAATGGAAATGTTAATTTTTATAACATTGTTATGTAAATAAGTAAGTTGTTGTGTCATCTCGTATTCTAAGGATTTAAATAATAAATTAACAAAAAGACTAGACTAGGTGTAATTAAATAAGTGGAGGACTAAATTAATATTAAAAATTTGTTAGGGAAAATTTTGTGAGAGGCAAAAATAAATATTTACTGCTTGTGTGAACTTTGGAAATTTAGAAGTGTGTTGTAATAGAAATTTTTTTGTAAAAAATTAAAAAAATGAAAATTTTTAAGGAGAAAGGCAGTGAAGAAATGGGAAGTTAGCTGAAATTGAGAAATTAAGAAGGAAATAGAAAATTAAGAAAAAGTCATGGAAGATTAAAGTTTCGTTTCATGCAACAAATAAGTTAACTTATAACTCATTGACCTGGTCAATAAATTATAAGTTAACTTCTAGAAATATTTATCATACTAACTTATAAGTTACTCCAAATAATTTATAAATTCTGATTTAATAAACTACCTAAAGTAATTTATAACTTATAAACTACTATTTTTTAAATTTTTTTCTAAATTTATCCTTATTCTTTTTATTAATTTATCATTTATATCTTTTGTAATATAAATTTAAGTAATTTTAAAAAATATAATTAATTATATTTTAAGTAATTATAATTTTATAATAAATAAAAATTATATAATTAAATAAATATATAAATTTATAAAATATAATTAATTAATTCTTAAAAATTATACTTTTATTTTAAAATTTTTAATTACATTAATATAATTTAATTTTAGATAAATATAAATTATTTTAATTATATATATATATTTATTAATATATCCTTTTATGTCATTTTATAATTTCATCTATTTCAACAGTTAATATTACAAAATACTTTAGTTAATTTATCAATTATCACTTATCAGGTATTGGTTATTAGCTAATTCATCAGTTATTAGCTAATTTATTAACTATTTGCGCAAAATAGAGCTTAATGAAAGTGATGTGAAAAGGAAGTAAAAGTATACTATTGAATAATAATTGGTGTAGAATGTAATTAAGAAAAACTTTAGGGGAGATAAATATAATTTATCCTAAATTTATTGGGCAGGCTGCCGAGCAATTTTATTTCGGCAGTGTCATAGGCCGAGTGCGTTCTCAATTCTGAAATAGCTTAACCCGACCCGAAGTTTAGCCCGAGTGGGTTTTGACCGGCCCATAATACAAATCCTTGCAAAACCCTAGCGCTCTTCTTTCCGTGTGTGTCACTTCCTTTCTAACAGATTTTGCATTTCCTCTGAATCCAGATTGTTGTGATGAGGTACCAGTGGCGGATTCTTCTTCTTCGTTCTCATTGCCGCAGTGGCCATCGAATTTACAATCACTTCTGCAACCTCAGGTACAGCTCAAATCAAATCCGCAGTCACTTCGCTACTTCACTTCATTATTCCATCCTCCTTCCTTTTATGATAAAATGTCACTGCCTTCTTCTGGGTGCACAGATTTTGTGGACCCCATAAATCCCTTCACTCGTAATTTCTCTTCTGAGCCCGCTCTTGAACCGAGTGATTCTGATCATATTATTATTTCTGATATATTTTCCAAAGAAAGAGATATCAATGAAGTTAGGAAAGAATTAGATTTGAATAATATTGTGATTAATCATGATATGGTGTTGAAGGTCTTAGGGAAGCTTGATTCTAGCCCTGATGTTGCAACAAGGTTTTTTCAATGGGTTTTGGAGAGTGACAGTGAGAGGCTGAGCTCAAAATCTTTTAATTTGATGTTGGGCATTTTGGGTGTAAATGGTTTTGTTAATGAGTTCTGGGAATTAATAGATATTATGAAGAAAAAGGGTTACGGGATATCCAGAGGTGTACGTGATAAAGTCTCGGAAAGTTTTCATAAGGCTGGAAGGAAAAATGATGTTGAGAAGTTGAAAGCATTGTTTGCATCAGGGTCCATAGATAATTCAAGCGAGAAACTATGTTCAAGGATTTCCAAAATAGTGAGGCATAACGTGTGGGGGGATGACGTTGAAAAAAAGATTCAGGATTTGAATTTTGCGTTCTCAAGTGACTTGGTTAAATTGGTTTTGGAAAATCTGGGAACAGAGCCAAGTAAAGCCCTGATATTTTTTAGGTGGTTGGATGAGAGTGGACAATTGAAGCATAACGAGAGCACCTATAATGCAATGGCGAGGGTATTGGGGAGGGAAGACACAATTGATAGGTTCTGGAAACTTGTTGATGAAATGAGAAGCAAAGGATATGAGATGGAGGTTGAAACATATGTTAAGGTTTTGGGACGATTTTGTAAGAGGAGAATGATTAAGGATGCTGTTGACTTGTATGAGTTTGCAATGGCTGGTGGAAATAAACCTTCACCAGAGTGCTGTACCTTGCTATTAAAGAAAATTGTCACTGCTAAGAAGTTTGATATGGGTTTATTTTCAAGACTTGTGAAGACTTTTACAGGAAGTGGGATTGCACTGACCGATTCTATGTTCAATGCCATCTTCAAGTCTTTAACCAGTGTTGGTAGGTTTAGAGAGTGCAATAAGGTTTTGAAAGCAATGGAAGAGGTTGGGTTTGTGCCTAGTCATAATTTACAAAGTAAAATTGCCTTTCGGCTTAGTGCTGCTGGTAACAAGGAAGAAGCTTGTGCGTTTATGAATAGCATTGAAGCATCTGGGTCTGGTCCAGATCGCAAGACATGGGAATCTCTTATTGAGGGACACTGTCTAGCGGGGAGCCTTGATAAGGCTTTTGATTCTTTTCAAAAGATGGTTGACAAAGAGGGTGTCACCTCTGCAGGCTATGCATTTGACTTGCTAATGCAGGCATATTGCCGAGAGGAAAGAGCAATGGATGCATGTAAGATTCTTAGCCAACTTGTGAATGAAAAGCAGTTAGAGCCCCGGCATTCTACCTATAAGATGTTGATTAGTAAGTTATTGGTTCAGGGAGGATTCACAGATGCTGTAAGTGTCTTGGGTTTAATGAGAAGTCATGGGTTCCCACCTTTTACTGATCCATTTATAGAACATGTATCAAAGGTTGGAACTAGTGATGATGCCATTCTATTTCTCAAGGAGATGACTTCAAAGAGATTTCCGTCCACATCTGTGTTTCTCCGTATGTTTGATGCCTTTTTCAAACAGGGAAGGCATGAAGAAGCTCAAAATTTTCTTTCTCAATGTCCACCTTACATCCGTAACCATGCTGATGTCTTGAACCTTTTTTGTTCCAAGATGTCTGGTAGGGTTCCTACTAAATCGTTGGCTGCTTAAACTTGTCTTAATGTATCTCATAGTGTACTTTACTGAAGAAATCATTTCATTTGTCGAAAACTTTGGTGAGAACTTATTCCTTTGCGCTCAAATTTAAATTATTGATATTTGGACCATGAAACTGGTTTAGTTAGATCAAATAACCAAAATATCTAGCATTTCTAGATTTTACCCCATGCAGCTTTTGTCCCAAACGTACTGACTTGAATTGTTGATAAAAGTGAGAAAAGCATCTGATCTCTTTTATCTGCATGTTTGAGCTTCTATCTTTCCTGGCAGTAAGTTTGACCTGAGAAATGGTAACTTGACTTAGCAATTCCCGGGCAATTACCTTTTACATTTTTTTTTTTTTAAATCCTGACTCTAGCCTTAGTATGATACATTTTGATCTCTCTACTGTTATTGCATGATGAAATTATTCTCCATTGTAGGGCATAGTCATTATTTGGAATTAATTGGGACTAGCTGGTAATGTATTGTGAAGTTGGAAACTCAAGTAAGGTTAGTTTTAGTAAGGATTGGTGTTCCCTGTGTTTTATCAGCTCTGGCTTAAATTTTTGAGAAGCATTCTGTGAATGCAAATTCTAAATGCACCGGGTTAAATTTTTGAGAAGCATTCTGTGAATGCAAATTCTAAATGCACCGGGCTGAGGGTAGTGTGTTTTTAAGCCTCAATTTGTTTCGTGGAAAATATTTTTTTGTAAGAAAATTTGTCTGAAAACATTTTTATAGATATTGAAGTTTAAAATTATAGAAAATGTATTATTTGTTCAATGTTATATCTAGGAATTGTGGCGGAAAATAATATTTGCTTCTTTTGAGGAAAGTTATTTTCTTTCATTATTATGGTATTATGGATTATTTTGTTAATGATAAGAGTAGTAATTTACTTGATGCGCAAACTAACTTGACGAGGCCATCACTGCTAAAATCAAAAGATTTAGAAATTGGAATATATGTGGAAGATTATAGTCATCATGCAACTTTGAGGCTTTTGCTATTTATCCTGGCTCTACGATATTCAATGCCTGCTGTATAAAATTCATATCCGATGTGCTAATAATAATTTACAAAGTCAACAATAGAGAATTAAGGTCAAGATATTTTTGTAATTATTTCAATATATATTATATGGTAAAGCATATTTGATGAAATTATGAATGTTAATGCATTTATGTTTTTATTTTATTTTAGTGTTTGCTACTATTCACGCTTCCCTTCCAACTCGTAATCTAATAATGCATATGGGTTGGGCTTTCAAGCCCAAAAATATTGTAAACAGAGCAAAGCTGTGCACCAAACCCATTTTTTGTGTACAACAATCAAGGCTTTGGTGAATAGCCCCTTTGGCAAATGCTGAATAAGCACAAAGATAACCCACTCTTCTTATAAGATATTTCCAATAAGATTAAAATGGAAACTAGAATTAAATTGAAAGGAAATTATTCCCTTCAAATTAGTTTTAACCTTTGGGGGTGCGTACTGACATCCGGTGCTACTCTGAGATTTTTATTTTGTTTTTCCTTCAATGTGGTTTGAGTTTGAATTCAGAGGATCGTGTTTTGATTGAAGTGATTTGCCAGTCCTTTTTCGAGTTCTGGTAAATTGTCCGGCTAAGTTTCTAAAATTCAGTAATACCTTTATTTTTGGCGATTAAGAGGAGCTAAAAGCCCAGAAGAATAAAGAAAATTGAAAAAAAAAAAATAGTCCAAAACTATTACTTGAGGGATTCCACTAACGTCAGTTTCACTAATACCTTTATTGCTAGGGCAGCTTTCTTTAAAAGAAAAATAGAATTTGCAAATAAGAAGCTGTGGCATGATTTTAGGACCGTCAACTAAAAGAACTTAATTGCCACTTCCTTCGGTTCAAAGCAAAGTAAGATGCCTTTTCTATGATTTCTCATATGTAGGTTGGGCATGTTGACCCATTTAAGTGTCTAAAGCTTGAGATTTCATAGAATATGTCAAATAAAATACATTTTCTCTTAGTTGTATTGCCTTTATAAAGTGTTCTTTTATGTTACGTTAGCAAGGTATAATGCGTCTCTGAGTTGGATAATCCTTTTTTTTTTTTTTTCTATCTTTAATTTGGATAATCAAATTAAACATGTGATTACACCTTGACGTGATATTAGATTCTCTTTAATCTCAAGATTTAGACTTTTTCTAATTAAAAAAACTTTAAGCAATAATAATAATAATAATAATAATAATAATAATAATAATAATAAGTTTATACTATGTTCACACTTCAAGTTTAAAAGGCATCAGTGTTAAAGATCTATGATAAATTTGTTCTTAAATATTTTTCTAATAGTTTAAAATTTTGAGATCAGGTGGCATTCACACTCTCAATTTTTTCCCAAAAAAAAAAAAAATGGAAGGAACGTCTTCAGTCGGGATAATAGTAGAGAAAAACATTCAAGAAATTATTCTGGTCTATACTCATAAATGATGGAGAAAAAGGTCCACCTCAGTTAAGCACAAACTGCAAATGTTTATATTGGATGTAGATAATGGTAAAGGTTCAACATTCAAATTCAAGTAGTGGCAGTGCTTCTGAAAAATACTCGTTACACACTGCTCATAAAATTTTGCACCATAAATCTCGATTATTAGCTTCGTTTTTTAATTAAATTTTTCTAGAATTAATTTCACTTTATTTCACTAAAAAATAATTTTAATTCATTTATAAATAAATTATATTGTTTAAAACCTATGTCAAAAATAATGATTTCGATTTATTTACAAATAAATTTTTTTATTTAGAATACATAAAAAAATACATATAATTCAATTAAACGGTAAATTTTAATAGTTTCATGGTAAATATAATGTTAGGAAGAGGATAAAAACTTTTGATATAATATGTGTTTTAGATAAAATGAAATAAATTTTAATGAAATCTTTCATAATTTTAATGAATTTCATAATGATATAAATGTGATTAAAATAAAATTTATAAATGAAATAAAATTTCTTTTCATTTAAAATTAAATATTATTTAAAAAAATTATTTAAAAATGAAATAAAATCTTAAAATGATTAAAACTTAGATATTCGAAACATTCAATTGGTGGCCAAAGAAAGATTCAGTGACTTGATATTGATATGTAAAAGGTCATGTTAACAAAACCCCTAATAATTAGCATTTTCTCTTCTACTCGATGCACAAAATGTGTGTGACGACTACTTCTTTGTAAAACAAAATTATGCTAACTCTTTTTACATTCAATGAAAGAAAATAGAGGAAATTTAAGGGTGAGTGTCTTTCATTTTCATTAAAAATAGAAGACTGGCTAAGAAATATGTTTGGATGGCTTTTATTATTTTCATGTTTTTTAAAAGTATAATCCATGTTTGAATTCAATAACAAAAATATTTTCTAAATCTTCATTTCTAAATGGTGATAATTTAGAAAATATTATAATTATTTTGATTATTCCCACCATTGTCTATTTTCTTATACCATTAGTCACTGCTTCCACCTCCATTTTCACCATTACCATCTACTCCCATCAACAACATTATCCTATTATTTTCATTGACCATCAACATTCTCCACATTAAACTTCAATATTTATTGTTGATCTCCCCCCTTACCTTACCTCTATTATTACATTTACCATAACTAGCCACATCCATTATTAATTATTACTATCCACAATTATTAACTACTTTCGAATTCATTCATTAACATCATTTATTATTATTATCACAATTAACAATCTACTTTTATTTCTACCATTCATCACTTCCATTATTACGCTCATAACTATTATTATTCATCAACATCTATTTTATTATTGTAAAATCATCGTCCATTATTATTATTATCTCCATAATCATCACTCACACTCTTAAAATTTCAACTTGAATCGTTTATTTAAATATGAAACTAAAATTTATATATAAATAGATACCAAATGTATTTTCAAAAATTATCATATAAATCTAAAAATAACACTTATTTAAAAAATTAAAAAAATATATTTTTACAAACCAAACCCACTTTAAATTTCTTCATTTACCTTTACCTCGTCCATTTGTAGAAGATATAGCAAATTATCAGATCTGCGTAATAATTTTATATTCGTAACAACATGAAATTCAGAAACCATACAGAATAAAATATGAATTATATCTTATTTATCATTTCCAAATTATTGCATATTGAAAATGATACATCAGGCGCCTAATTCTTGCCAATGTTCAAAATTCCACATTCACGCTCTGATTTAGCAGAACACAGTACCTTTTTCAAGCCGCGACAAAGATGCCAATCTGGTAAACAAATTGACAGAAAAGGACTTGTCAGTGGACAATATGTGATGAGCAGGAACCAAGCAAGCTAATATGGATTATTGTCTGTGTTTTCTAAGTTATTGGGATTTTCTACTCAATGTTATTTTTAGAATTTTGTTACGGTATACCATTAAAAGAAGTTGCGAGCTTTTATAAAATTTTAACGTACAATCATGAAGTTTAAATTTTTTCACATAAAGTTTTTTTAATTTTTTATGAGAAAGTTACAAGTGTGTATGTGTGAATCTTACATGTAATATATACACATAAAATGTTACAATTAAAAAATTTCCAAAAACTTTAAAATTTTATGAAAAAGTTGTAATATTTAATGACAAAATTGTCATATTTTATATAAAAAATTCAATTTTTGATTAAAAAATATCACAAAAATGCATGTTGATACAACTTCTTAAGGATGTACTATAATGTAACTCTTTCTTTTATTGATATATTGTTTGCAAGAAAATTTAAATTTAGGACTTCCGGTTTATTACTCAAATAGTTCGCTAATAATTCATCATCTAATAGTTTAAGCAGAACTCTTACTTAATGCTCCAACGCACTAAAAAATATTATATTTGTTTCAGTTTGGTCACAAAAATTACAATTTCTCGCAACAATTATGAGAAAAAGAAAAAGTTCCATCAATACACCTAGTGTTGTAAAAATTTTAAAATTTCTTGCCATAGAAAGTTTATAATTCTGACGAAAGAAGTTTAAAAAAAAAACACAAATTATAAACATAAATATCAAAAATATTTTCAATGATTTATTAAGCATAATTTTATTTTTGTTGTTATCTCAAGATATTTCCTTTTCCATGAAATTTCCCAAGTGGAAGTGCCAGTTGGAGTTTTGCACAGTGACAGATTCAATCCCTTAGGGCAGATCAGAGAGTCACCGGGTGAGGAGGAGAAAAAACAAAGGCCAGGTTATGTTGCTGTAGATAATGTGACAAAATGCCATCATCTTCTGATGATTAATTGGTACGCTGTAAATGGTTGCCCCTACTATCTTTGTTTCACATTAGGTCATAGGGAACATGGGACCTGAACTATGAACTAAGAGACTAATTTGTACTTCAAATTTTGAACTCATCCAATAATTTTACTCATCCTATAATTTTAGGGCAATGCAACAAAGCGTCAAAAGTAATTGAATATTTTATTAACTTTTATCATATAAACATAAAAAATATAAAAATTAAGATAAATTATATATTTTTTTATAATGTTCAATTTAATTACATTCATACTCCTTTTATTTTTAAGAAATATAATATATATTTACCTCTCATTTTTTTAAATAGGAGAGACAAATATATGTTTCAAAGAAAAGCAGAATATATAAAAAAAATTAGTATATATTTCTAAAAATGAAAAAAAAATATATACATACAATTATATTAAATCTCAAAATATGAGTGTAATTTAACCTAAAAGTTAATTTAACTTTTTCTGATTTTTAAATCTTTTAAAATGTGAGAATAGTGCCAAATTTTAGTATTGTGAATCAGTCTCGTAAAACTGATAGATTGATGAGAGAACGGAACTCCTATTAGAGCAGATTAAAACATTGTATTTAAACTTCAAACAAAACATAGCATTGAGAAAGCAATCAAGACATGCTTAGTTCATGGCCGAGAGAGAGAGAGCATGCTTAGTTCTTTAGTATTTAGAAAGCAATTTGTGTCACGCCCAACCTTTCAAGCCTAAGTGACCTAATGTAATTGATAGGTCTAATCTATTTATTAATCTACATTATTTAAATAATTAAATTTAGTAAATTATATAATATATATTTAAGCCTCAAATTTTATAAATATAACTTAACAATTTTCCTTAGACCTAAAATCTATATAAAATGAAGTGTATAGTTAGCGAATGCTCTAATATTATTTGTCATGTTCCAAATTTAACAACTCCAATATAAATATTAAGTTTGATCCATTAATATAAAAAACTAGTTTAAGTTATTTAAATAATCAAATTTAATATTTTATGTATTATATTCAAATCTTAAATCTAATAAAAGTAACTTTATGATTTATGAAATAAATCTAATGTACTCTTTTTTATATAAGTTTAAAAATATAATAAATTGTTTCACTCTAGAATCACGATATGTGATCAATTCCTTTAAATTTTTTTAATAATATTTATAAATTATCTAATTTTTTTTAAAATCATTAATAAAATATTTAAATATAAAATATAAATAATTGAAAATAACGAATCTTATTAACAAAGCCGATCAATCGGTTCTCTCAATTATGCTGCAAATTGATATCTTTGGATTGGACCGAAGATTCCATTTGAAAATGGGGTGGAAAGCGGTGAGAGCGGCCATAGATAACGGTTCCTTGTAGAACTGCTTTTTTATGATATGATTGAAATCCGGATTATTAACTTTGTCACACATGAAACAATGGCATGGTCTCTACGGGACATATGCTAAGCTCCTAACATACTAATAGGAAGAATCTTTGTCATAAGTAATATTTAATATTTTTTTAAAATTTTATATTTTTTATTATATTTAAAATTTAATATCTAATTTTTATGTACTCAATAATTTATTCACTTTTTTCAAAAAATAATTCGAAAAGCCACGTTATTCTAATTTCTTTTATGTTTTGTTTAGAAGAAAAAAATTAAGTTAGAGAGAGAGTTTAAATTTAATATAATATTAATATAAAATATTTTATATTATAGTGAATATGAAAATACTATGTCATTGAAAAAATAATAATAATAAAGAAATTTATCTTTCTATTTTAGCTAATTTTGAAGAGATCATAGCCTAATTTCATCTAAATTTGGATGTTCAAAGGTGTAAAATGCATTTTAAAAGAATATTTTATATTTTATAAAGTAAAGTAGATTATTAGAATAATTGATAAAAAAAATTGAAGATTTAAACTTTCGTCCAAAACAATCAATTCAAAACATAATTTTTAAATTTATAATTATTCTATCTCCCCCTTTTATTTTCGTAAAAGTCTGTAACTAAGAGCTAAATCCAATGCCATCCCATATTCTTTCTCCATTCTCTTTTCAAACAAAGCTTTACTTATGAGGGACCACAAATTGCAAAACTGACTCTCTTTTAAGTTTGGGCGGCAAATATAATTTTTTTAATATTAATTATAATGAGGTTTGAACGCATGTTACTCAATTCCTGCACTATTGAACCATCACTTAATGATTTTTCTTTAAAAATATATCAATAATATGTCTTTAATTCATTTAAAAATTGAGATAAACTAATCGAAGTGTGCGACATTACTCAGTAACCAATAAAAACACGGTAATATTGTTTTTACTTGCTTTTCTTACTTTTGACCGATATATATATATATATATATATATATATATATATATATATATATATATATATATATATATATATATATATATATATATATATATAATTGATTGTGAACCTTACACCCATTATAAAGGGTATAAGAAACCTGATATAGATTTCTTTTTTTAACTAAAAATATGTGTATGCTCAATATCTTTAAGAAAATTTTTATGGTATATTATTGCTGTAATAATATATTAGTACATCATTAAAACTAATTATTAATATATTATCATATAATATATAAAATTTAATTTTAAAAAAATAATTTAATATATAATTAAATTTAATAATATATCAAAATTTCTTTCTAACTTTAATTTAACCTCTGTGGTGAAAAATAAGAACGAAAGAAACGAGGGGTGAACTTGGATTTGGACGGTAGAAAGATATGATTGCTTAAGGGAGCAAGAAGTAAAAAAAGTGATGCATGAACCAAAGATTCAATGATTGTGTGTGGGAAGTGCACAAGTGGAGGTGTGGTCAGTGCTTGGAATCTTTTGGGGATGATAAAACATCATTCTCATTTCTCACAAAGTAGGAAGAAAATTTGGACATTTTGTTGGGAAAAATTGGATTTTTTTTTTCTTTTGGTTTTTTTTTTTAATATGTTGGCAAAAGATATACAAAGTTTTGTAGATTTTATTTTGTATAAAAAAATTTTGAGTCCTATAATAGGTAAAAATTTAGTATTTATTTTTTTAATCACCAAATAGAATAATTATTTCAAAACTTAAAATATTAATAAATTTTTTATCTAATAAGTATCATCTTTAATATTTAGACTCTTTAATCATTAATAAGTAAAACGGAACCGACATATTTTTTCTCAAACAACTCTTGTTGGTTAGTTTTTTTTTTTTAATTATTGTGACATAAACTTAATGAGAAAAAAAAAACAAATGATTCAAATTGATTTGTGAAAGGGGGGGGGGGTGAAAGAAAAAGGCATAACATGGGACAAAATGTTCCCTCCATCAGCTTTAAGCAAAATCATGCATGTTAGCACTGTCACTGTCTTTCATCTTGTGAACATAAAAATCACTTTAACTTTCTTGCCAATGACTTTATTTTGTCACATTTGCCCATCAATTCGACCTCAGCTAAATAATTAATGGACTTAATTGTATAATTAATCAACAAGGATTTTTAATGGTCTCGGAGAATATCCTTGGCTAGTTTCGTCACAGCAAGGGTTAAACAAATGTTTCACACTCAGAATTTGTTTGGTGCCTCAGAGAGACAAGAACACTAATGAAGTTTAAGCAATTAACCTGCAAAGATAATTAACACACAAACCTAAATACATATACATAAAAAAACCTAAATATTATCTGTTTATTTTGTTAAAAAATATTTCTTTAAAATTTTATTTATTTTTATAAAGTGAAGGAGTGACATGTTATTTGTATACTTCAATTAAAAATTTATAATATTTAATGATATGTTAATGGAGAAAAATTTTTTCTTTTTATAATAAAAATATTATTTTGTAGTTCACTTATAGTTAATATTAAATAAATAAATTATTTTTATGGTATTTTAATATTTTATAATTACATATTTGAAAAAATATATTCCAACAAGATAACAAAACTCATGTAAAGCCCCTTAACCAGCTGGTTGTTCTTGGATTGTAAGACGATTCACTCAATCAGATTGTTGCCCTAATCAAATTATTTTGATGAAAAATATTTTTAAATATAATTATAAAATAATAAAATTAAAAAATATTTTATTTGATTAATATTAAATAAAATATTTGGAAAAAGTAATTTTTTTATTTGTAAAGAGAAATTTACTTTTTTTTCTAGTACCATGATTTTAGATATTATTTTTTAAGTTAACCTTATTTTTTATCTTTGTAAAACTTAATTTTTCTCAATTTTATTCTTGTGAAATATTTTGTATTAATTTTACTTATATAAAATATTAATTTATTTAATTTCATCCTTCTATTAATATTTGTATAAAAATTAATTTGTTCATTTTCATCTTTCTAGGAATAAAATTTGGATAAATTAATATTTTATAAAAATAAAATTAATATAAAATATTTCACATAAATGAAATTCAAAAAAATTGAATTCCATAAGAATAAAAAATGATTTATTTTTTAATAATAAATACAAATTATATGTTATTTCTTTATAAATATATATAAATAATATTTTCTTATAAAAGGTATTTTTCGATCAAATATAATCTTAATTATTATTTAAATCCATACAATACAAAAGTGAAGGCATTTGATTGACTTAATATTTAATAAATAAACTATTTATTTTTATTTTAATATTAAATAATTATAAACATAAATAAATATATTTATTTTTTACAATGATTTTCACAGGAAAACGTAAAATAACTATCATTATCTATTCCACGAAGAAGGGGGACAAGCACACTATGATATTACTGATTGAAGATTTGTGATAGGCATTTTCATAATATTAATGAGATCCAGACAACACAATTAATGATCTCCACGTAGGATAATGAGAAATATGATTGACTTGTGCCCCCTGACATTAATATTTCCGAGTCCATCTGACAAATCAGGACTATCCAACCTTAATAAGGGAAAAAGGGGAAATAAGATATTAGATGAATACTTTAACCTCTTGAAATATTAAAAATTTATACGAATTTCTTCTTTATTTTTAAAATTTACACAAACATCTCTTAAACAATCAAATTTCACTGCACTTTCCCCCAATTTAAAATTAAATACTACGTTTACTATTAATTTCATTGTATAAACATCTAAAAATTATTTTTATATGTCTCTTACTTGTACTCTAGTTTTCTTTCGTTCATTTAATCAAAAATAAATATAATAATTTATTTTTTAAGAAATGTTAAATTATTTAATATATATGCATATGTAAAATTTTAAATTTCAATACTTTAATGGTACAATTATACTCTGTTAGGTTGATTACACCAAATCAATAAAAGTAAGAATTTTTTTATAAGGAATGTGAAATTACTTAATATATACAGATGTAAAATTTTAGATTTTAATTGTTGGCACTTTAATAATATAATAATTCTTGATATTATTTAAAAATTTTTATTTTTTGTTATATTTCAAGTTTATATTCAGAACTTTGTGTATGTATATATTAAGTGGATTATTGTTCTCACTATTATTCAAAATTAAAAAAAAAATCTACCTTTAAGCTAAGATATAAAGGGGAAAAAATGTTCTAGCAGCTATATTAGATCTATCTCTGCTTCCCATTAAAAATGTTGACAATAAAAGCAAAGGATAAAATTCACAATTTTATTATTGGCAAAATAATTCATAAATTATATAAAATTATAATTTTATCTTTAAATAATAAATTATATACATAATATCATCTCTTAGTATAAATAATTTCATTTTTGAATAATATAAAGTACTATGTTACTAATGATTTATCATTTAAAGGATAAAATTATTAATTATTAATTGATAATGAATTAGATTCTCTCGTATGTTTCAAAGTGCATTACTTTTAATTTCGATTCTTCAAGGTCATTGATAAAATGGGATATCTGAGATCTAAATCAAAACCACTACTTGGTCATATTTAATCTTTAAGAAACGCTTGTAAGCTGCTGTGTAGTTTTTCAATCGATACAAAGTCAATGTCAATTTTCACTTCTGAATATTTTATTTTCACACACATAATACTAGAAATCACCGAAAGAGAGATTCATCTTGTCACAAATATGAATGTGCAAATCACATAACGAAGAAAAAGGGGAAAAATATAAAATGGCTCTTTTAATTTTAAGGTGGTTGAATTTTATCTTATTATACTCTAAAAATATGGAAATTACTATTTTAAATTTAAAAAGATTTAGAATCAATACTCATGAATAATTTGATTAACCATTTTATTTAGTTATATATATATTTTTAATAAACTTTTTAAATAAGAATCATAATATTATGATATATTAATTTCTTTCTTTATTTTTTTCACATAATTTTACAACTTATTTTGAAAATTTAATTAAAACTAAACATGTTTAATTTAATTTTCATTAATTATATAAAATAAAAATTATTTGCAAAAAAATTAATAAGATAAACTAATATATTATAATTTGCTTATGATAAATAAAAAATTTTAAGTAATAATTGAAAAATAAATTTTATATTAAAAATATATTATATTTATTTTTTATTAAATGAGCTAGAGAAAATAGATTATAAGTAAGAGACATATAAAAATAATTTCAAAACAAATTAGATGTTAATATAATGAAATTAGGGGTAAATTTGATATTTAATTTTAAATTGGAGAAAAGTGTAATAAAAATTAGTTGTTTAAGGAATGTTTGTATAAGTTTTGAAAATAAAAGAAAGATTTATATAAATTTTCAATACTTCAATAAGTTCAGAGTATTTTTCTCATATCTAAATTATTTTGTATAAAAAGGAAGCAAAGAGAATCAATCAACCTTAATAGGGAAAAAGAAGCAAAGAGAATCAATCTATGCCTAGGCTGTCAATAGCCCTAGATAAGCATTTTTTTTAATCGGAAAAAGCTAATTAGCATCAGAAAAGCTAAGCCCTGAAGATATTTTTTAAAATATTTTAACAAAAAGTTAGACTCTGATTCCTAATTTAAATTTTAAAAAAATATTTTTAAAATATTCACATTTTCAATAATATTTTAATTTAATATTTCTTCAAAATATTCTAATGAGAAAGTGAGTATTTTTTATTTTTTATAACATAAAAATATCTTAATAATAAAAAATAAATTATTTTATCTACTTTTCTATTAAAATATTACTATTATTAACATTTTATTCACAATCATTTATTATTAATAATCACTATTGGTCATCAATTATAATTGTTAATTGCCTACCATTATATATTACAAGTAACCATTATCTATAATTACTCATTATCAACCACTCTCCATTAATATTAATTATTATCTATTATTAATTAATGATAATAACTACCATTAGTTACTATATATTATTCATGATCACTATTAATTACCACATATTCTCAGTAATCATTATCCATTATTATTTATCATTGAATATTATCCATTGCCATTGACTAACACTATCATTACCTATCACTAACTACCATCCATTCTTTATTTAATTTGAACACATTAGTAAAATTAACCAAAATCATCTCAATGAACAAAATCCAAAAATTGATAGAACTAGGCTCTAATATCTAATACTACTTGTTGGGATAATCTTGGAGAGCTATAATGGTGCAGAAGTGTGTTGCCATAATTCAATTTCAAAGAAGTAATAAATCAATAAAATATAGAGTGGTTTAGCTTTTATTTTATTCCATGGATAAAGAAGATAAATAAAATTCATTGAGAAGAATAAAAAAACATGAATTATAAAGCATTTGACCACTTTTAAACCTACACTCCATACATACTCAATATACTTCACTGTCTTCCTCTAATTAGTCATACATATTTTCACAAATGGTTTATATACTTTTCGCTCTCAATATAAATAATCTCATCAAAACAATAAGAATAAATTATGATATCTCAAAAAATTCCCATAGAATTTAAAAATACAAACTCTTTCATGTAGATGTTTTTGACAAATTATTTATACCCAATAAAGTGTATTTATAAGCCAAAAAATTAGATAAAAGAATTTTATTGAATATAAAAATAATTCAAAATAGAAAATAATTATAGATTTATCAAACTATTCTAATTTTGGATCAAATTCTGACACACTCTACATATATACACACCTTATGTGTGTGTAAACAAATTCCGCATCCCTTTTTCTTAATTATTAAAATTTTACTCTAATTAAGTTTTTTTATAATTGTTAATATTTTATTTTTGCCTTAAATTCTTTTATCAATCATGTCTAGCTAGGCTTTTTTTGGTAAAATTCACCTAATTTGAGATCATATCCCTGGTTAGTAAAAAAAAAATGGAAACCAACTTATAAACAAGCTGGCCTAAAAATAGACAAATGAAGCCTTAGAAAATATAAATAACTAAATAAGATTAGTCTTTATTTCAAGTTTTCTGTTTAAAGTCATACGATAATTAATTTCATCGGATCACATTCTGTGAAGATGATCTGCTGAATGTTTGTACAACTACACATAAGGCCAAATTATACTCAGTTCCACCGATATTTAATTTAATTATATTTGCGAACTCTTATTTTTTAAATATATATACATCCATCTCTAACATATTCCACTGATATTAAGAAAAAACAATGCTAAACTTTTTAAAGGCAACATCTTTTTTAATGGTATCCATCATAAGTGGAAGATCACCTTCCAATATTTTTATTTTTATATATAAATATATTCTCTATTTAAAAAATAAAAGCGCTCTCTCTTTTTTTTAGTATAATTGTGTTATAATATTTATATATAAAGATATAAAAAAAATATTTTCTAACCATGAGAAGGTAACATTAAAGAAATAATTTAAAAAATGAGGGGTATTACGTGTAATTAATTTGAATTTTGGAGAGCTCAATATAATTCATTCTAAGTGTTAAGTAGCAATCTCAAAAACAGAAATTGAAAAAAAAAAGAGATTATGATATACTATTAGTACAGTAATATATTAGCATACTATCAAATTTGATGATACATCTAGTTTACATTTTTCTAGAGTTAAATTTGACATAGCATATAATAATATATCAATAGTCAAATATGATAATATGCCAATACATCACTATATCAATAATATATCATACTCATATCTAAACAAATAACACTACTTTTACTCTTCTATATTCACTTTTTTCTTATAAATTATATGATTTACACTTCTATAAAGTCTCCTATTTCCAAGGAGAGAGAGAATAATACGCTCCTAAACATTTTTCAAATTGAAGACTTTTTGAGAAAAATTTACAATATATCATTAATATAATAATATATTAATATATTATTAAATTTAATTATTAATATGTCATGTATAATATGTCTTAAAAAATTATTAATTTAATATATAATAAAATTTAATAATCAAATTTACTTTTTTTAAATCAAACTTAATATGTTATATAATAACATATTAATGATCAAATTTGATAATGCATTAATATATCACTACATTAATGTTGTATCATACTCATCTCCAAATAGATAATACTAATCTCACTCTTCTACATTCAATTTCTTTTTATAAATTATGGAATTTATGCTTCTATAAAATCACTTATTTATAAAGAAAGAGTGAATAATATACTCCTAAATATTTTTTAAATTAAAAACTTTTAGTGAAAAATTTACAATATATGATTATATTATTAAATTTAATTATTAATATATTATATATAACATATTTTAAAATTTATTAATTTAATATACAATCAAATTTATCAGTATACTGCCACCTATTGCTCTCCCAACCCTAGGAAAAAAGATAAGGCAAACAGTGGGGTATCGGTACTAGAGATGTCTACGAAAGTACATGAAAATAGTTTCAGTGATAATAATGTAACCCGGCGAAGAGAAGGGGTCCAATCTACATGGATGTTTTGTGCTGTCTTCTTAGTCAGCAACACTGTCAAAATGGTATCACGAGGCTCATCACTGCAGTGCTTCAATTTTTACGGACAAGTGCAACTAAATGCCTTTTTGATACCCATTTCATATTAAAAACCTCCTGCTGGTATAAAATTTTTTGTAAATTTCGTAGATTTTTTTATTTTTCACTGAGAGTTATAACTTTTATTTAAAATAGAAAAATTAAGAATTTTTTATGCAGTTTTGAACAATGATATTATAATTTTCTATGCACTTGTTACTGGCAAAGTTTATATAAAAATAAATATATAAGGAATCCAATCTGAAAGGTAATTTTTGATAATATCATAATTAATAGAATATTAGGATGAAGATAGGGCTATTAATACAATATATATATTTTTTTAATTGAAATAAGTTTTAATAAAATCCTGAATAAATTTGAGGGATTTCATAATAATTGCAACAAGAATGTAAACTAAGGCTTTGCTTGCTTGTTCTGTCCTAATATATTTTTTATGAAAAATTTCATTTTTTTGTAATAAATAAAGGAAAACTGTCATATCGCATCCCTATATATATATCATTTTTCATTTTGAAATTTCCCATTACACTTTTTATATTTATAAATATAGACACACATAAATGAGAGTCTTCTTGGACGTCAAAATACAAGCAAAAGGGAATCTTATTTTACTTAAATCTAACTCTTAAAACATTTATTTAAAAATAAAATAAAATCTTATTTTCTGAGTTCTAAACAGAAAATTAAGCAAATAATTTGATCATGAAATATGTTAACATGTGAGCATGCCACAATAATATCAAAATATAAAATTGATTCTTTCTTTTCCCATTTTTTTTGAAAATACAAATATACTACCTAAATATATGATTTAATGTCACATGACTCCTTTAAAATTTTAAAAACTATAAATAAGTCTCTTAAAGTTTTCCAAAAAGTAAAATATTAAAATTTCAATTAGAGGAAATGAAAAAAAATATAGAAATGAACCACTTATGACTTTTTCCAACTTTTTTTAATATAATAAAATCAAAGAAGAAATGAAAAAAATAAAAGAAGTAAATATCTAACCTAGCTAATTAAGTGCAGTATACTTAAATTTCAATAATAATTCATTTAAAATATCTATTTTTAGTTATATCATAAATATATTATAAAATTAATTATGTTGTTAATATTTTATTTTAGAAAAAATTTCATTGAAAAATTAGTTGAATTCACATTAAAAATAGTTACAGTGATTTATATGACTTTTTTCTATTTTTTAAATTGAATATCCATGTTTAATTTTTTTAAATTTCAAGGACTATTTATTAGTTTTGAAATTTGAATGGTGTTATATAATATTAAGACAAACTTTAAAAGATTTATTTGTATTTTTCTTTTCTTTTTTTTTATCTCTAATAAAATTTCATATGTTAAAGCTACCATTTCAGTAATTAAGTGAAATTTACTACCGAGCACCAACTAATGAATGTGTCGATGGTACTATATATACAGATAGTAGTATGATAGAGATGGGGACCCATTATAGCCAATTTTTGTTTTCTCATACAAAGGGCATATTGCTTGATTAGTCCATTCCTCAAAGTGTAGAATATAATCCTCACTGCCTGCCTTTTTATGTGTAAATTACTTTGGACATTGATTAAACATCCTTCCTCTGCTAGTTTTGGAAATGGGATTAAGACGCAAGGAGTGCATGACAAGGCGCAAATGCATTTTAATATTTTAGAGAGTAAAATATATTATTATTAAAAAAAATTAATAAAGTAAATGATTATGAGTTCAAAAAATATTTTTTAAATGTTTATAATTTATAAATTCTAAGTCTTTAATTTTCTTACCAATAGTTACCATGATTTATTCTATTTTCTAAATTTAATTTTTCTACACTATAAAATACACTTTAGAAAGTAAAATATGATATGATATCTACTTATTAAAAGCTTAAAATTTAATAAATAATTGAAATATTATTTTTAAATTTATAATTAACTCACTTCTTAAAATATTATTAAATAATATTTCATGTTTTAAATAATCAGAAGATAAATTTATTTCATATAAAACTTAAGAAATAAAATTAAAATATAAGCAAGAGTTTGGAATCAAATATATCTTTTTGCTTCGGATAAATAAACTAGGACTAATTAATTGATCTTGTCTTAAATCAAGAAGACCAAGTTTGGATTGACTTCTACTACATGTATAAAATAAAACAGAGTTATGAAAAAGGATAATAGTGAGATGAGCGTTCAACTATTGTACAAATAAATTCTTTCATATTAATGTTTATACATGTATTTTCCGTACAAGGACATTTTGTATTTGACAATCATACTATATCTCAATTAAATTGAAGTTAAATTAACAAATCAAGTTATGTTGAATTCAATATGACAACAAAGCTTTTCAAAGTCTGTTTTCTCTATCCATTAAATTCAAATTTAAAACCTTACTTAAAAGAATTAATCTCCCAATGATTCAGGCTAACAAATATTGATTTTATACTTATACTCTATACATGACATGTGTACTATTATTTGTATTTGTCTTATATGTCTATTTTTTTCGTTTACAAGAATCAAATTTAAAATCTTTTTTAAAGAAATTGAATTCCCAATTACTTGAATAAAAAATGTTGGTTTTACACACACATGTGCGCACATACATACATAAATAGAATATTAATTGTACTTATCATTTATATATAGCTAGAGCCTAACTTGATCTATTCTAAGAAAAAATAATCCAATTTTTGAATTATTATTGCTTGTGTGGAAATATAAAAATTTCCATAAAAAATAAATTATAAAAATTAAAATTTAGATAAAATTATCAATTTTATCTATAAAATTATAGGTTATTGATAAAATAATTTATAAATAATATAAAGTTATAATTTTATCATTGAATAATAATTTATATATACAATATTATTTTTTCATACAAATAATTTTATTCTTGAGAAATGAAATTATATGTATAAAGTATTATTTAGAGATAAAATTATAACATTATATAATTTAAAATTTATTTTGCTAATGCCTTAAAATTTCAGGAATGTAATTGATAATTGTATCTAAAATTTAAAAACCTTAAAAATTAGAATCATTTAAAATTTTGAACATATAAATCAATTTTTAGATGAATTAATTTTTTGGCTATGAATTTGTCGGGGCCATGTACAATAAGATTTTAGAATTTTTTTACCATATACTCTTGAAACAAAAACTTTACATTTTTTTTTATAAAAATTTGATGTAAAACTCATACAATTTGTAATTTTTTATATAATTTTATAATTTTTCAATAAAAATTATAAGTATATGGAAATTTCATGTATAATATATTGAAATTTCGTGTATAATAAACATATAAAAGTATAATTGTACCATTTAAAACTGTAAAATAATAAATCTTTTAAAAAAATTATAACTTCTAATAAAAAAATATTTAAAAACAAGTGCACATACCCACCATAACCATGGAATCCTACAAGACGTACGAGAGTTTACTAATCCGAAATAAAACATTCTGCAATCTGCATCCCACGGCCACAGTATAATCCACCATGGCAGTGACTTAGAGCAGCTAATCATCAAATCACCCAATAAAAAAATTCCACTTGTCAAACCATTCCCAGCAGGTACACGTGGCACAGTGTTGACAGCTGTGTTTGGTTTTGGATTTCACCAGCGCTGTCACCGCACAATAATCGCTACTGCCAAAGACAAAAAACGTGTAGAAACGACAGAGAATGAAGACAAACCTAATGAAATTGTTAACATGAAATGGTCCTGAGAACTTCAATTTGAACAAAAAGACAATATTATCCTCGCAGTTCCTCATTACTGTGGACTTAATCGGTGGCTAGTATTGTCATTTTGCTTAATTTAAATCCTTAATGTGCGTGCCTTGTGTTGGGTCAATTCCTTCTTCTTTTGCCAGTACTAATTGGCCACCACTTTCCTTCCATATGACTTCATCCTTCAACTCTATTCTTTTTGTTTTTTTGAATCAATTTTCAATTATTGAAATTTTATTGGCTTGCGAGAGATGAGATTTAGTTTATCAAAACAACTTTGGTTTCATCGATAACATTTAGTGTACATTGCATGGGGATTTCTACGGTGCCGCCTGGGTTTAGGGTTTGCCACTGGTAAATAGACTACTAGCGTTAGTAGTCTTGACCCTTGAAGTGACGTGGGCACTGGTAAATAGATTACTAGCATTAGTAGTCTTGATGGCCGAATGGCATTCTGCCACGTGTCCTGGGTTTCAAACCCAGGATTCTTACAAATATACTGTAGTCTTCCCCTGCACATTGCATATATAATATTAATCAAAGGTTTTATATTTTTTTTGTTGGATTCCATCTCAAAAGATTATATATATGTATTTAATAGTTTAATTATTTTTTAAAAAAATTTATATTCAATGGAAAATGATGATTTAATTTTTAGAAACCTTTTTCAGGGATATATTCTCTAATATAAAATTGATCGTAACAAAATGCAAAATTTACTCACGTTACTTGCAAATATCTTCAATACTATTTTTTTTTCAATAATCAATCCTCCCTTCAAGACACATGTTCGCGTATGATTTTATTTGTTTTGTCGAAAATTATTTTATATAAAAAATATTATTTAAATATATATTAATAAAAGATTACTATATCATTCATATTGATAGTTAAAATAATTATTTTTAAATATATGATAGTAAAGGAAAACAACTTCCTTTATCTTAAAAAGGAAAGCAAATTCCTTTTTAAAATAAAGGAAGTTGCTTTTCCTAAAGTTTTTATATTTAATATTAAATAAATAAAATATTTTATTTTTTATTTTAATATTTTATAATTATATTTTACAAAAAATATTTTTTTAAAAAAATAAAACTTTAATTTATACATATAATGAGATTAAATTTATAACAATAACAATAATTAATGTTTAAATTCAATCTTGATCTTTTTAAAATAAGATAAATGAACGATTTTGATAACTAGATGCAAATTAACGGTAAGATCAAAATTAAGCATTAGGAAGAGCAAAATAAATTATTTTTAATTAAAAAATCAAAATCATATAGATGAATATTTCGCCACCATTATTGATAATGCAGTGGTATTCTATATTGATAATGCAATTATTTGCAAAAGAATGTGGAGATAATCCCCAATATATATAGCCACCATGGTTGATAATGCAATGATCTTAGATATTGTTTTCGAGATTTTTTTCTTGTGTATTTCACATAAAAATCAAGTTAACTTATAATTCATTAATTTAGTTAAATTATAAGCTAACAATAGAAAATATTTAGTATATTAACTTATTTAAAAAATAATTTATAATTTAATAAACTTTCCGTTTAGCTTATAACTTATAATTGATATCTTTTTATTTTTTTAATTTATATCTCTTCAAAGATGACTTAATTCATAATTATATAAATAAATATTTGGTCCATACTCATTAATATAATATAAATAATTAAATAAATAATTTACAAGTAAGTAAGCAGACATGTTATGTTATAAAATATAATTAATTAAACGTTAGCAATTATTACTCTTATTTTCTTTCTTATTTTTCTTCCTTATTCTTAGGTTGAACGTAATATGATTTTTTATTGTTTTACTTCAATATTCATTCTTTTTTTTGGACTTTCTATATAATATGCATAAATTTTGTAATTTATATAGTTAGTCTAATTTAATATATCAAAATATTGATATGCATAATTCATATATATATATAATAAATTAACACAAGAATATATATAATTATCATATCGTGTATATTTATCAATCATAACATAACATCTCTAGTATAGTTTGTATAAGATGTAACACTTTTTAGCACTAAAGCATACAATGCTATTATAATACTAATTTGTAATTATCGTATAAAAACATGAGGTTAATACAAAACACAACTTAAATGGGTTGTAACTTTGATTATCAGCGTGTCTATATATATATATAAGCGTATAAGATTATATCCTTTGTCGATTTGTAATTGTAAAACTATATGAATCAATTAATGGGATCACCCATGTCTTCGGGGGAAGACCACATCATTACGTTATTCATCTTAAGCCGATTTTGATCATCACTTATTCAAATGCAATAAGTGCATATTTCGTTTTTTCTATAAAAAGAAATTCTTATTTCAGGAAAATGAAATAATTTCATATAAGCTTGCCCAAAATTATAGTTGTTTACAAAAAATAAAAAAATAAAAAGCTAGAAGTCTAGAACTTGTATAGTTTATAGCAAAATTGTAGTTTTATTTAATAAAATTTACAGTTACATACATACATACATAAACGAAACTAATTTTAAGCAAAAAAAAAAAAAATCCTCCATATAGTAGTTTTATTATTTTATTTGTTATATTTTCAGGTATGATGCAGTTTAATTAAATTGATAAAATTAATTTAATTTAAATTATATCGTATGTATAAACACCAATAAAAATAATATATCTAAATACGTGGAAGGAAAGCAGCATTTTTTTTAAAGTTTTTTTCTCATTTTGAACAACTTTAGGGAATGATGACGTGTCACCCGCCATCGTATGACTCCTGAACATCTTTATTAGCACATTATTTTTATGCGGTTAATATTTAAGTTTTTTAATGAGAAATATGTAAGTTTTTATGCTTTTCATATTTCACTAGTTTATGGTATTTAAAAAGTATTCCCAACATCTACAACAACAAGATATTATAAATTGAATAGTAATATTTGATATTATTTTAAAATTAATTTATTATAATATTTTGAGTTTGAATTAAATAGATTGTGAGTGAATTAAATAATCTGTTAATTTTATTATCACAATAAAGATAGATTATTTAAAATAAAAAATATCCTTTGATGCTTTTTTTGAAAAAAAATTGTATGAATGCTTATTCTTACATTTTTTATATAAAATTGAATATTTTTTTATAAAAACTTAAAAATGTTTGAAACTTTTTTGTCAAATTAATAAAGTTATAATTTCTTCTTATATTTATTATGCGTGAAATTCGCAGGTGCCAACAATTATTATGGATTTTTTAAAAAATTATACAAAAAATTACAAATTTATAATTTTTCCAATTAACTTTTTTAAAAAATTTCACCATTTTTTAATATGTGCCAAAAAAAGGCTATTATATATTAAAAAAAAAACTCAAATGATTAGCAGGGCCATATATAAAATAATATCCAACAAAGATTTTGATGGGTCACGTAGGAAAGTGGGTGACCAAATCCATCATCATTCTCAAGCCCCAATACTACTCCCACCTCCTCCTCGAGATTCCCATATTCTTTCGATCTTTGACTTGAAAAACAATAATAAAACAAAAATTATTAGGTTACGTTTGATTTGGAAGAAAATATTTTGTAATGAAAGCGATTAATTACTAATCACATACTTAAAAATTTGCAGTTGAATTCAAAATTTAAAAAATATAAAATATTAAAAAAATCAAATGTTACTTGAAACTTCAAATAAACATTTTCTTAGTTTAGGTTACGATTGTTTTAGAGGGCAACATTTTTCTTAAGAATGTAATTGTAAAATAATTAATGAAATTGTATGAAATATCTTATATATTTAATATTAAATATTATGAGTTTGGTGAAAAATAATTTTTTCTTTTTTAATGAGGTCATTATTTTTCTTTATTGGTATAATTTTAAATATCATTTTTTTAATCACAAGATATAAAAATAACATATTACTCATTTATTTATATATAAGTAAATAAATTTTTATAGAAAATATTTTTCACTAAAATAAACACGAATTTAATATTATATTTTTTGTAGTTAATTATTTTTTTATAAAATATTACTTATTGCATATTCATCAAAATTAATTGAGGACAATTATTCACTGGTTGTATATTTATATATGGCAACTCAACAATTAAATAAAATAATAAAACGCCATGAGTATGTTTAGCATTATTAATTGTTAGATTTTCATGGTGTTCTTCATGGTTTGTCCCTCCCGTTTGTGAAAATACAACTAACATTACTCAAACTGAAAAATGAAAAAAAAAATGAGTATTGTATTTAAATTTGCATACAATTATCATTCGTGTAGTTAAAAATTTGAAAATTATTTTTTGAATTAATCATTATTCATAAAATTGAGAGCTATTAATCTTGCACTTTAAAGTGTAAATAGTAATAGTAGAATATAGATAAATATAAGCAGTGAATAAATAGAATCAATTTAAATTTGTTTTTCACATATATTTAAATTAATTTAAATTAGATTATGATGTATATTTTAGTAGTACTCTCTCCATTCTTTATTATCTATCGAATATGGAGGATATATTTTATTTATTTTTATTTATCATTTTAAAAATTTAATAAAGTATTTATTTTTTTAATATTATCTTTCTTTTTCATTAATAAATGTTTCATTTCTACATGTTCATTTTGAAATGTTTTAAGAAATTTATTTCATTATATTTCTCTTCATATTTTCAAATATCTTAGACTTTATGCATAGAATAAAAGATAAAATAAATTTTGATTTTAAATTACAGGATAATTTTGGAAAATTTAATAAATATATATTAAATGATTTTTTTAATACCTGTAAAAATAATTATATGTGATAAATAATAAAAGACAGAGGTAATAATTTAGAAGATACAATTAATATATTTAGCATTAATTAATCAAATAAAAATTGGCGTTTTGGAACTTTGCTGAATGGCTAAACTGAGGGAATGTTGGATTCCCTATAGATTCTTCAGAGTCCCAAGTAATTCCATCCGATGCATGAACCAATAAACTATGCGTTAAGTTTTTGAGTAATTCAACTCATCACAACAAAAACGGACAGATTGCTAATGGGCATCTCGCAATTGAATACTTCACCATTTCAATAAAGTATCAATTAATTTTGGTTCTTTTCACAAAAGAGAAAAATATTGAGTTATGATCTGACAAGTTGTAATATATATATATATATATATATATATATATATATATATATATATATATATATATATATATATATCTTAAAAAAATTGTATGAATACATATTTTTACAATATTTCATAAAAAAAATAAACATAAAATTGTAATATTTGAGTTAGTTGTAACCATAATTATTAATTTTTACGATCTATTCTCTAAATCTATTTATAAGTGATAAATTATATTCATGGGCCTTTAACAATAATTTCAAAAGGAATTTAAATGCTATGTTATACCAATGTAAAGGTAAAAATATAAAAATCGTGATTATGTGATTTTATTGTATTCATAGTGGAGAAGTGAATATTGCTAAAATAATCAAAATATCCCTTAAGCAAAGAAAATTTATAAAAAAAAAGTAAACAAATTATATCATTCTCAAATTTGAGTCATAAAATTTTTACAAAATCTCATATCAAATCAAGTAATAATTGTAGAAATATTAAGCACAATTTATTATTTATAAATAAATTTAAAGCAATAATTGCAGAAATTAACAGTTGTAAGTGTTAAATTTAACTACTTTCAAGTTGGAGGGTAATTTCCATTTTTTTTTTCCTTTTGTAGGACAACATTGCAAGTTTTATAATTTTTTCTTTAAAATGTCTTAAGAGACTCAGTTTTTTCAAGTACACACAGTAATAATAATCCAAATGTCCATGAATAAATTCTAATGATATTTCTCATGCGTCAGTGCCTTTTGCTCTGTCTGCTGTGACAACCATGTATAATTGCTGGAAACACTATCTTGGCATGTGCATGATTAACCCATAGGTGAATTTACCATTCTCTCCTTGCCTTCATACTTTTAGTAACAGCTGGTGCATCTTGGTGGTATAAAGATTATATATTATTTTCTTTACAGCCTCCTGACTCATTGACAGGCATGCTAGTTCCCTTTGTACTGCCAAAATCCTGTGTTTTATTTCTTGGGTCTGCCACTGTATTCTTGATGAATGAGATTATATTCAGAAATGGAAAGCAGGAACTGGGTTTCTTTCTGTATTTTGAAAATCTCTGCAAGGAAAGAACATTCATTTGAGAATTACTAAATATCTCAATCTGTTTTCATCACTTGCCATAAGGATTCTCTTGTGTGTGTCTTGCCTTTGGATTCTTCAATCGAATGGAAATGCCAAGAAGACAAGTTGCTCTCTGTTTTTCAACTTTTTTGGCATTTTTCTTGCTTTCAAGCTTTGCAAATGCTCTGCTTTCTCCTAAAGGTGTAAACTTTGAAGGTAAACTTGGAGTTTTCTTTTTCATATTTCCATAAATTTGCTGAAAGGATGAAACTTTGACTTTCATATGACCTCAGCATGGACAATTGAAATGGGTCGTCACTTTTTTGATGCAGTTCAAGCTTTAATGGGCATAAAAGCTTCTTTAATAGATCCTCATGGAGTTTTGGACAATTGGGATGGGGATGCTGTTGATCCATGTAGCTGGACTATGGTCACCTGTTCACCAGAAAACCTGGTCATTGCCTTGTGAGTCTTTCTTCAGTCTTGAGCTTGAAGTTTGGGGGGGGGGGGGGGGGAGGAAAAGGAATAAACTTATTCCCGCCTCGCTTCTTTGATGTTTGACTTAATTACATCTGCATTCCATTGAAGAATTAATTACTACTTAGTAGTACCAGCATATGTTGCATAATGATTTTGAAAGTTAAGAAAAAAATGGTCCTGCTGCTTTTCTGCAGGGGAACTCCAAGTCAAAGTTTATCTGGTACTTTGTCTTCAAGCATTGGCAACCTAACAAACCTTCAGATTGTGTAAGTAAACAGTGAGTTAACAATAAATTCAAGATGAGTGCTTGTTGTCTGTTAAAATGCTTCAGCTAAGTTGGTATTCTGGAATAATTTTCACTTTTTCAGGCTGTTTCAGAATAACAACCTTACGGGACCAATCCCTTCAGAGCTAGGCAGGCTTTCCAAGCTTCACACCCTTGATCTATCCAATAATTTCTTTAATGGGGAAATTCCTCCCTCTTTAGGTCACTTGAAAAGCCTACAATATTTGTAAGCATTTTTGAGCTAAGATTAAATAAGTAGGCTAAAATTAGTCTCTAGTACGAGTAGAAATGTTTTGGGTCTAAAGCTGATAGCATGTTGAAATGGTTTCAGGAGGCTCAATAATAACAGTCTTTCTGGAGGATGTCCAGGGTCACTGGCTAATATGACACAGCTTTCTTTTCTGTAATACTCATAACTCCTGTATTCTAATATATGAATAAATCTTTGTAGAGTAAATCAGGAAACTCATCCTTGAAGTTGACATCAAATTAATCGTGGAAGTTTTTATTACGTTAATAAAATATCAAATTAGGAAACCACATCAAATTACTCGTAATTTGATAGAGTTTTCTTAATTTTGATATTGAATTAATCTAAGCAAACATTCTGGATTAATGTGTTGTCTACCTGATCTCTTAAGGCCAATTTTTGGTGATTTACTCTAATTTTTATCAGTTGTCTATATTTCTAAGGATGTTTTGTTGTTCTGGGATTATCATTTCAGTGACTTGTCCTTCAACAATCTTAGCGGCCCAATACCCAAAATTTTGGCCAAATCATTCAAGTAAATCTCTCTCTTTTTTCTGGTCTTCCTCTCTAATGCAAACAACTTCTTGGCCCGGTTCAAATTAGAAACCATACACTATTATTATTATTATTATTATTATTCAATTTTCAGCATTGCTGGAAACCCCCTGGTATGCGCTTCAGAAAAAGAAACAAACTGCCATGGGATGACAGCGATGCCTATGTCCATGAACTTAAACAATACAGCAGGTATTCACCTGGGGAATTCATTCTGCGATCTTATATCATTAACTTCATTGCATCATACTGCTTATAGTCAACTGTATTTATTCTGACGTCAACTTTATTTGTTTCTCAAGATGCTCTACCCTCTGGAAGATCAAAAACACACAAAATGGCTATTGCCTTTGGTTTGAGCCTAGGATGCCTCTGCCTGATAGTTCTTGGTTTTGGACTATTCCTGTGGTGGAGGCACAAGAATTATCAACAGACATTCTTTGACGTTAAAGGTACTTACCAAATAGTAACTCATAATTGAAGCTGAGTGACGCTACATTCACTTAGTTTCTCTCACAAATTATTAATCATTGTATACTTACCAGAAACTGATCTAATCTGGTCCCACTTACTCGAATTCTACCAACTGTTTGTAATAGTATAAAGTTAAAATGTATTTTTCATTTCCAATTGGAGCTTGTATAGTTATCTCTCCATTTGATGCCATCTCTTGGAATGTTGCAGACCGGCATCATGAGGAAGTCTATCTTGGAAACTTGAAGAGGTTTCAATTTAGAGAACTCCAAATTGCTACTAACAACTTCAGCAGCAAGAACCTTCTTGGAAAGGGTGGTTATGGAAATGTCTACAAAGGAACTCTCGCTGATGGCAGTTTTGTGGCTGTCAAGAGGCTTAAAGATGGCAATGCCATTGGAGGAGAGATCCAATTTCAGACTGAAGTTGAGATGATCAGCTTGGCAGTGCACCGAAATCTTCTCCGGCTATACGGATTCTGTATGACACCTACAGAAAAGCTTCTTGTTTATCCATACATGTCTAATGGCAGTGTTGCTTCCCGCCTTAAAAGTAAGCTCTATTAGAACTCATGCACTTACAAAATTTATTTGACAAGGTTACTTCAACAACATTGCTCAGGGGCGGAGCTTAGTAGGGATTAAGGGTGGCCATAGCCCCCACAATTATATGAAAAGTTTTTGAAAAATCCTTTTACACAAGTCATTTCCCTTCCCCAAGATTTTTGGTCAAGATCAGCTATTGATATTTCTGTACCTGTCCCCTACGCGTGTTCATATCACCTACACTAATCCTGCATATATGTCTAATCTTGAAATAATCATAAAAACTCATGACAACAAAGATTTTATGATTTAACTCTGTAGTTCCAGGTAAATAAACGTTGACCGGATTATTGCAGTCTAATTATTCTCATATCTAATTTTAATACTAGATTCATATATATATGTGTGTGTGTGTGTGTGTGTGTGTGTTAAATATTTAAATGGGATATCGATTTGATGATTTGCAGGTAAACCAGCGTTGGATTGGGGCACTAGGAAACAAATTGCCTTGGGAGCAGCGAGAGGGCTATTATACCTTCATGAGCAGTGTGATCCAAAGATAATTCATAGGGATGTGAAAGCTGCCAATATATTGCTTGATGATTACTATGAGGCAGTTGTTGGAGATTTTGGGTTGGCAAAGCTTTTGGATCACCAAGATTCACATGTCACAACTGCTGTTCGAGGTACAGTGGGGCATATAGCCCCTGAGTACCTTTCCACAGGGCAGTCCTCTGATAAGACTGATGTGTTTGGATTTGGAATCCTCCTTCTTGAACTGATCACAGGACAAAGGGCTCTGGAATTTGGTAAAGCTGCTAGCCAGAAAGGAGCAATGCTTGATTGGGTAAGCTTGTTTCCTAGTTTTAAGGTCATGTTTGGAGAAACAGCATATATTGAAATTTAAATGATAAGATAAGAGTTTGTATGAGCTGTTTTGCATTTGAATGTATAATTATTTCAGAAGGGTATATTTATTCATAAACATTGAGGGAAAAAAAACCCCTTTTGCCTCAAATATCTCTTGTTTTTTCATAAGCTTCATGAGATAATATATGAAAATTAGCTTAAATAAATTTATTAAGGACAAGATAAACTTATTTAAGCAAATTTTTAGCTTATCAGAACAGGTGAGTTAAGTAAATAAATCAAAACATTGTCCAATCTCAAGCCAAAAGCAAAACACTAAGCCTCTATGGTAATGTCATAATTCAGGTGAAGAAACTACATCAAGAGAAGAAGCTAGAATTACTTGTAGACAAAGATCTTAGGAACAACTATGACAGAATAGAACTTGAGGAAATAGTTCAAGTGGCGCTTTTGTGCACTCAGTATCTTCCAGGCCACAGACCAAAAATGTCTGAAGTAGTAAGGATGCTTGAAGGTGATGGATTAGCAGAAAGATGGGAAGCTTCTCAGAGAGCTGACACAACAAAGTGTAAACCCCATGAGTTCTCTTCTTCAGATAGGTATTCGGATCTTACCGATGACTCTTCTCTGCTAGCCCAAGCCATGGAACTTTCAGGCCCAAGGTGAATGTTGCCTAGAGTTTTTTTATTTTTTTGGATTTATTTTATTTTGTTTTTTCATCTTCTTTTATCATGTTCTATGATGATAGAATGTGAAATTGAAGAGAATATGATAGTTGAATCTGTTTTACAAATCCTGTGAGGATTATATATATGTTGTACAATAGAGCCAGGACTATCAAAGCTCGAAAGGGCTTTTTTGTTTTTTAAATGTATAGAATCAGTTTTCTTGGATGATAATTAGAGATGACAAGTTTGTGATTCCATAATCCAGCCCAAATTCCTTTTAACAGTGCCTTTGTTTTTTTTTGGGCTTTTGGCCCTTTTTCTTTTGCTTTAGTGACCAGCATAATAAATCTACAACTTCTGCAATTATACAATTTTCTATTTCCCATATCTCACTTACGATTTCTAATTAGCTGCACATATTTCAAAATTCTATTTTACAATAATAATGAAAGATTTGTGTTTCCAATGTATTGCTAGTTTCACAAGTTATGCAGAGCGAAAAAACGCATATTTTGACTACAATACATATCCTTACTTCAACCAATAACAAGTAAAAAGACAATTGTTAATCTTTATAATTTTAATATTTTTAAAAATTAAAAAAATCAAAATTTGAATTTATATGAATTTTACGAAATTAACAAAAAAAATAAAAATAACAATTATCCTTTAATTATTCACGGAGAAATAAGGCACGACTTATTGGAGATTTTAAGAATTTCTGGTAAAATAATCAATTGCATTCTTTTATTCAATATGTCTTCGATCATTTTCTTGTTATTTATTAATTTTTTAATTTTTTTCAATCAACCATTGAAATGTAAAGCACAAATATTGCCGTCCTGTGCATTGGAGGCGCAAGTTTCTTAAATATTCTCACTTGACTCGAGCTTTTGAAATATTCTTGAACTGGGATTTTATATGAGGCTGAATGAAATTTACTTTAATTAATAAAACAATTGCAAGAATAAAACCCTATATGATTGGAGGTAACTTATTGACTCAATCTTTAATAAACATAGGATAAAGATAAAACATAACATTATACTTCTTCCATTCTTATTTATCTATCATCATTAATCGATTTCACACATTAAGAAAGTAGTTAAATTTTTTTATTTTTAATAAATTTTACAAGATTATCCTTTATGCACAAAATTTAAGATAATTAAAAATAAAAAAAATATAAAAAAATAAATACAAGTTGACTAATAATATAGAATAATAAAGTATTTATTAATAAAAGATAAAAATAGATTTGAAAAAAAAATATTTAATATTTTATTAAAATTTTAAAGTGATAGATAAACAGAAATAAAAATTTTCTTTAAAATGCAGTAGATAAAATGAAACGGATGAAGTATATTTGAAATCACAGGTCGTTGTCAATGATATTATAGGCTTAATTGTTATTGGGTCCTTCCCTTTCAAAATTGTAACATCTTATCCTCATAATTTTAATTATGACAAATTTATCTACATAATTCACCATTAAAGCAATTCGATCCATAATTAGATGCGTTGTATAATTCTTTAGACATGCCATGATCACTTCTATTGAATTTAAATTTTGAACACTTCAGTTATAATAAAAAAAATATAAATATTATCTCTTATTCTTGCTATGAGGTGTTTGATACACTGCGTATATATAAAGTTTTAGTTGATTTCATAGATTTCAATTGATTGATCAAGTTAATCAATTCCCTTAAATATTCGATAAATAATTTTTTTAGATGATGGTCTCTGAATTAGCAAACTTCAAAAGTTGGAAAGCCCAAAATTTTTTAAATAGCTAACTGACTTGAAATGTTTAAACAAACACAATTAACCCCAAGTTATGTAATTAGTTTTGCCTCTGCCTTTAATAAAATTATCTTTGACAATAGAAAATTTAATTTAATAAATAATAAATTATAATTATTTATTTCTTAAGAAAAATATAATAAAAATAAATTTAAATTTATATAATTAAAAAGTTATTTTCATAAATAATATATTAAATTCCGAAGCATTATTAAAGTAAAAATGCTAAAATAAATTAGAAAATATATATTTATGATTTTATATGTCATTTTGCATATAAATTATTAATCATAAAAAAATTAAGTGAAATTTCATAGGTTTTTATTAAAGTTTCTAATTATAAGTTTACATGTGCAATATTTTTCAAACTCAACACTAATAATTATTAGTTAATTAATTAATTAAAAAATAATATACATATAAATTATAATTAAAATTATAAATTTTACAATATTTTTAATAATAATTAATTAATTTTATCAAATATTTTCTTATAAGATAATTAATATTATCAATTAATCAAATCAAACTTTAGGGGATACAATGTATTTTCCCTAATCTTTTTACAAATCATTTGTTACATTAAAATGAATGCAATATCTGAAATTTAAATTCAAAATAGTACAAAGGAAGAGTTACAAACATAATATTGCATATTATCATGCCTGTCTAAATTTATATCTTCCTCTAAAGTTTTTTTATATACAAATTTTTCTCTCAAAAAAAAAATTCCATTCCAAAACAATGTAAAATAAATCTCATATTAGAGAGCATTTAATGGAATGCCTGTTATTTTTATATTTTATTAAATTTAATATGTTATAATTTTTATTTTTTTATTTTTTAAAAAAATAAAAAAAATTTACAATATACTAATAAATCATACTAAATATTTATCTTAAAAAATTTTATAATTATTTATTTTTTTATTCAAATATTTTTTATGTTTTAATGAATAATTTATATATGCTCATATTGTAAATCATTATAGTACTCTTGTATATTTACCTAATATTATTATAATTATAATTATAATGCTTATATGAGTATATATTTTATATTTGTTACCACTTTATTTTATTAAAATTAATTTAACTTATAGTAAATATATATCTAAAATTTTATATTATAAATATGTTTTAAAATATTTTATTTACAATATTATTCTTTTATATACTTAGTTTAATTTAATAATTATTATAATAGATTTCTAACTATATTTTAAATTATAATGAACTCTATAGTGTTAATTTTATAATTTCATTAATATTCTTATTAGTTGAAGTTTCAAGCATATCAAATTTAAAACCATTTCTAGGCAAAATATTTGTGTAATATAAAATGATTTTTTTACTTAAATATATTTTATATTCTTAATGAATTATTTATATATGATCATATCATAAACCATTATAGTGTTCATGTATAATAAGTTACGATATATTTATTGGTAAAACTAGTAATTATTATACTTTTAAAGTAATTTTGAAATATATAGGTTTAACGTGATTAAATAGGTAATCTCTCAAACTTTAAATTTTTTTATTTGATTACTAATTTTAGTATCTTACATAAAATTTTTATAAAATAGAAGATTTTTATAGAAAATTTAAAAAAGGATAGTAATGTGTATATATCTCTATATTTTTAATTGTAATTTTTTAACTGTATAAATTATATTGACCTTATAAAATTTTTTAATAATATTTATTTATAAAACATGAAATGTAACATACATATATTAGTTTTGAATAAAAAAAGAATCTCATGTATCGCATAAGAGCTGAGCTAATTTATCACTAAATATGTTCATAAGTTTTATGTATTTATTTATTTATATAAATTTGGTACTGTCAATCAAGTTACGATTTGACCTAAGCTTTAATAAATGCTCATTAGTAATTATTTCTATTTTAAATTATTTTTATTTTAAAATTAGGATTATTATTAATCTATGATTATTTTCTATTTTGAATTATTCTTCTATTTAAATTAAGATTCTTTAGTCTAGTCTTTTATCCTATAAATACAATGTATTAGGTATGGATAATTTGTTGAAAAGACCAAGATAAGAGAGTTTATACTTGTAACTCCCATTAGGATTACATGAGATTCCATAATTTGCTTTTACTCTTTTAGCAAAACTATTTAAGAGTGAAGAGTGTGTACATTGTTTATAAGGATATATACCTCGGTTTAAAAGCATTTAAACACTTTGTACATTATTTATAAGGATATGTACCCTAGTTAGAGGAAAACTATGAGATATTTGAGTATATTTGAGGTGCAGGTTTAAAAGTATTTAAACACTTTGTAATCCTCCTCTTTAATTCCTCTTAATAAATTTTATTTATCGTCTTTATCCATGTAGTAAACAAAAAGGTAAATCACATTAAATACCTATCTTTTGTGATTTTATTACTTCTGCAATCTTGAATTTTTTTGCAACACACTTCATTGTCATCATTGATTATCAAAAGATTTCTCAACAGGTGGTATCAAAGTTTAGTTTTGTCGGGTTTGAGTCCTATTTATTCAAATTAATTAAAGAAGTTTTAGTATAGATTTGTTTTAGAATTTATCAATCCTAAATTTTGTATAAGCAATAACTTTATTTTGTATTTTTTATGGTTTCATTTGAAGAATTTTTTTGTGAAAAGATGAAGCAAAATTTGATGCATGTATAAAGTGCTAGTGATTTGTTGGAAGTGGAGTTTTGAAGATTATCGTAATCTTTGAAGAAGATGATTCAAGATTTTAGGCTTGAAAACTTTATGATGAAATTTATGTTAAGGTAAAGATTATTAGGATTTGACTTAAATTTTAATAGTTGCTAATTAATGATTATTCTCTATTTTCGATTAGTTTTCTTTTAAAATTAAGATCGTTATTTCTAGTTATTTCTTATTTTGAGTTATTCTCGTATTCAAATTAAAATTCTTTTATCTAATCTTTTGGCTAATAAATACATTGTATTAGGTTTGAATAATTTATTGAAGAGAGGAAAAGGAGAAAGTTTGCATTTGTAACCCCATGGAGGTTATTGGATATCCTACAATTTGTTCGAACTTTCTTAGTGAAATTAATTAAGAGTGAAGAGTGTATATACTATTTATGAGAATATATATTATTGATTAGAAGAAAACTACAAGGTATTTTAGGTCTATTTAGAGTGTGAATTTGAAATTATTCAATATTTTATAATCTCTTTATTTGATTTTTCTTAGTAAATTTTGTTTATTATCTTCATTTATACAGTAGACAAAAAGCCAAACATGTTAAATACTTATGTTTTGTAATTTTATTACTTATTTGATCTTGAATTATGGTAAAATACTTTAGCATCATCGCAATTATCATTACTACAAAATTGTCTTTTAACATTAGTTGTTTTAAGGTTTTTGTCATTAGTTCCCACTTGATGTATATACAAATGTTATTGTAAATTAGGCACATTCAATGTTGATTTTGAAACTAATGTGAAATATAAGTAAGAATGTTAGTTGTTTTACAAGAAAATTGACATATTCAATTTTTGAATATTGACTAACCATTCATATTAGATGTTAATTTATAATTGATGTAATAAATAAAATAAATTGACATGAAATATGGACTACAATGTTGATTTGAAAACCATCATTAAAATTGATGCTCTTTCATAATATAAATTTCACATATAATGTCAATTTGTGTTAAATAACTAATGTAATATGTTACAAAATGACATTCTTTTATAATAACTAACATTATTTATTATTTATTCCTAACAACATTCATCTATACCTTACTATACCTAGAGTAGTATCCCCACTACGTCTAGAACAGTATCTGAACCAAATTACAAAATCTAGTTGGCATATTATTATGCAAGTAATATTATTACAAACAATTATATTCAAACCTTATTTCAATGTCATTATAGTAAAAAAAATCCAAGATACAATAAATAACTAAAGTAATAATTTCATACGTTAATTTTGGTTCAAATAATTAAAGATGTATAATATGTACAAGTTGCAAAAACTAGATTAATACTTTTAAATACTAAAGAAGGAAGTTACATTATATTACAACGATATAGTCATTGATAGAAATCTTAGTGAAACCCATTATGTCAAAAGAAGGGCACAAACACATCAAAATTGATGTTATAAGTGAAACATTATTATAATATAATTCTTTTTACCTAACTTATGCCTTTAAACTTTGTGGTATCATGTGTTGTTTGTTAAGTCAAAAAGCCTTATTCTCACCACTAGATGCTAAGACAATTAATGTTACATGTAAAATTTGTATTATATTAGAAAAATCAAAATATATGATCATATATTAGAAGGTAATTAATAATTCAGAAATGCCTAAACCTAAGTATATATACAATATAGATATGACAAAAAAGAATATAATTATCTTAAATATTTCCTAAAATGTCTAAAAAGATCTTGAATCCATATTCCTTTAGTATGATCATCTTGCATGTAGAGCTCCTTCACATCACTTTCATCATCCATAAGAAATATTTTTATGGAGAAAGGAAGAGTTTCTTTAATATCATTTCCTAAATCTTCTTCATCCCAATCACCAATAATCTATCTTTTCCATGGTAAAGCTACACACCATGTAATGATTAGACGGATTTATGACATAAAACATATGTTTTGTTTAAGATGTTATTATGAATAACTTTTTCTTATTATCTTCCTTATCAAGATCCATTAGTGTGAATCTAAACTTATTAGCTTGGATGTCATTCTTATTTGTTAGCTTTAAGATTATATATGATGAGTTTTTGATGATGACAAATAGGTGTTGCAATAGCATTGTATGTTCTTGTACTAAAGTGATACATTCTATAAGCTTTAATAGACATACTATATTATAATTGATGCATATATATGATATGATGACTATACTTATTCTTATATATGCATGATGACAAATGAATGTTATAATAGAATTGTATGTTTTTGTACCAAAATGCTATAAAATCTTCAATAGACATGCTATACTATGGTTGAAATAGCAATACTTAATTATGGCTAAAAGAGCTATATTGCAGACAATCATTATTAAGCATATGATTAACCAAGATATAAGAAAGGATGATTATGGATGTTCTTGTACTAATTTGTTTTATTTGAATCATGTACATCAATATCTTGGTAAATTAGATTGGACTAACTATATGGTTTGTAAAGTTTATGAACTTGTATATAAGAAAGTTTAAGATAAAGAAGAGTGAGCATTGAAGCAAGAAAATGGAATATCATATTATGCTCAATTCTAGAATAAGGAAGAAAGACAAGAAAGGAGATGTGATCTAAGTAGAGAAGATTGAGCAGATTAAAAGTTTGGAAGCATCAAGAAAAACTAAAGAACTTATTGGTATAGCTTTTCATCTTAAAGCTTAGTCTTTCTTGTAAAATAGAGTATTTCATAATATAGAGCTTAAACATATTTTTCATATTCTTAGCTTAATCAAAATGTTTTAAAAGATAGCCCACAATCACATTTTAACAAGATAGCCTATGGGGACATATCAAAAATTAATGAGATATGAGGTTTTAATGTTTTCATTTTTTTACCTCTGGTAATTCTTTTAATAATATCTCATAAAATACTTGTGATTTGATTACAAATTTTTTCCATATGAAAATAGACTTAAAGAGATTTTCATGAACATATCATTTGCTTAAAATGATTAATATATAAAGGAGATACGATTTTTTCCCAAGTTGAGTTTAGGAATCAGTTTTCTGCAATCTGGTCTTTTCTAACATGTGCTCATTATTTTGATCATATCTTGAAAAATAAAAATTATATGAGCATGAAATTATTTTTATATGAAAATAGACTTAAAAATATTTCCATGGATAGATCATTTGCTTAAAATAACCAAGATATGAAAAAGTTATGAATTTTACAAGTTGAGTCTCAAAATCAGATTTTCATAGATTCATTGTTTCTAACCTTTACTCATTGTTTTAAACATATCTCAAAAAATATATCATATATGAGCTTGAATCTACTCTCATTTGAATGTATACTTAATTAACTTTCCAATGATAGGTCATTTGCTTAAAAGGGACTTAAAATGAAGAAGTTATGACATTTTAAAGTTGAGTTTGTATTTTTGTCTGAGTGAATCAATTGACCAATCGATTTCTAGACATCCAAAGAGCACTCTGAACATCCTGAATCAATTTACCAATCAATTCCAACCGTTCTGGTGATGAATAACGGCTAATTTTCATTCCTAACAACTCCAAATGGCTATAATACTCTATGGGCTTCATATATAAGTTAAGAAACATAAAATACGATAAGAGAGAGCTTGAACATTAATTGTAAATATCATTTTACATCCTTTTTCATCCAAATCATGATTTGATCTTTAATTTCTAAATTTTCTTTATTCTTAGTGCTTTATTTATATTATCCACTCTTTAAGAGAGTTTGTATGAATTGTTCTTCATCATATATCATTTCCTAATTGTAAAGGGTGAGGTATCCCTTGGAAAAACTTATAGAAGGTGAGGTATCCCTTGTAAGAGAGTTTTAGCACAAGGAAGAGCAAGGATTGTAAAGTTTTTTCAAGTGTTAATTAAAACTTGAAGGGATAGTGGATTAACACAAGCTTGGAGAGTGGATGCATACCTTAGTGAGGATATCTAACGGAGGAACCACTATAAATTCTTGTAATTGATCTCTTATCCTTACTTTTTATTTTTTTCTGCACCTTGCTTTTTTTTTTTGTTTTTGCTCTACTCTATTTTTGTTGTTGTTGGTTGTTGAATGCATTATGTTGTAAAGCTTATGTTATCACTTGAGTAATTGAATAGTTAAAAGAGAAATACTCCTATATTGATCTTGATGATTGAGTGATTGAATAATTAAAAAGAAAACCATTTATGATTACTTATCTATGCATAAGTTTCATGATTATTTTCTCTATGCATAGTTAATGAACTAGTTAAATGAATTAAGCTTCAATATTAATCTTGTTAATTTAATAGCAAAAAAAAAAAAGAACTCAATTTATACATTAGTTTCTTGATTCTTATTTATGCATAATTGAATGAGTTGCTTTGTACAAGTGAATTAAATTGTTATATCTTAAGTGCAAATATATTCATAAAGTTTTTTTGGAAGTTTTTAAAGTAAAATTATTCTCATGACTTCCTAAAATAAAAGGCTTCTCAAAAAGAATTTGAAAAATAGGAAAAGTTTTAAAAACACCCAATTAACCCCCTCTTGGGTGTGGGTTGCTAAGGCCAACATTATTCTCAACTTATTTACATTGAATCACATGCACCCCAAACATAATGTAGTTAAGATCCGAAATATCTTCAATAACCTATAATATTACATAATGGCACAGAAAAAGTTTCTATCTTTAAAACTACTAACATGTGTAGCTTAAGGCACTAATGTAACCCTATTATTTAACATAGTGCTCTTATTATCTTCTCCCTTTGTATAAAAAGAATATATATTGATGTCATATGTAGAATAAGAGATGATTTCCATGCATGACCTTTTCTTAAGCCATTTTTTAGTCTTGGAAACATTATCTAGTTTTTACACCATTCGATAATAGACCTAGCTTTGGAACCAATTGAGGAATGATTGATTGGAGTTTAACTTAGATCAATAATATTCTTTTTGCAATGTTATCTCCTTATAAGGATCATATGATTATCTATATACAACTAAACTTCATCACTATTATGCAAGATGTAAAGGTAGACTTCTATACATATTTTATAACTTATGGTCACGACCCAAGTACTAAACATGTCTTTACCTATAACTCTGCCCTTATGATGAGGCTTTGAAAGTTTGATAGCATTTTCATTTGATGGGTAATCATTATAGAACTCGACCATTTTCTTAACAATATAGCTTTCAATAATGCATCTTTTCGATTGATGTTTATTCCTCACATACTTTTTTAGGATTTTTACATATCATTAAAAAAGGTACATCTATCTTAAGTAAATTAGCCCATATAGTTTTATCTCTTTAGCCAAATGAATAATGAGATGCAACATGAGATCAAAGATTAAAAATGGAAAGTATATCCCTAGCTAATTAATATGCAATATTTTATTTATAATATTTTCTCCTATTTTATGCCTTTTAGTATGTTATATGTGCTTAATTTTATAAAATGGCCTTATTATGTAATTGGGGATTAGTTTTACAATATTTTAAAATTATTTAGTTAATACTAAATTTTTACACAGTTTTAGGTTTGTAGTTATATCTTGAGCTCTAGATACTGAATTTAGGTGATTTTTATATTGTTGAAAATATCAAAGGAAGCTTTATAACTTTCATGTTTTTGTTAAAGCCTAGTTTGGACAATTAAGAGATCTAATTTAGCTGAAAAGTTACAGCTCTATTTTTGTCCAAGCTAAGTTAGTTTTGATTTTTAAGTCACATCTAGAGTTTTTATAAGTCAAATCAAGATGAAACTAGCACTTAATATTTCCTAAGATGTGGTCCTATAACTTTCATGTTTGAATTTTATCAAAACTTCATAGTTTTAATTATCTTACATTAAGCAGAAATCAGACTTACTGTAATAACTCTTGTAGTATATATTATTTTGTAAATTAGATTTTAGGCTTCTAAAATTAGCAAGGCTTTATTCTTTGTAATCTTAAGAGGTATATGATTTTGCTCTATTAGGTTTATCCTATAGGAAATTAGGTTTAAGGTTTTATACCTCAAAAGGTAAGAGAACACTTCTACATAATTCTAGACAACAACTTTTCTTTCTTTAAGTTTCTTTTTTTTTAAGCTATAAAAGGATAAATTTCTAGTTGATTCAAGGAATTTGAAGCTCATCTTTATTTGATTTTAAGATCCTAAGTTGTAATGTTAATTTCTTCTGATTAATTTTCCTCTTTTCCTAATTTTTATGTTGATGACTTAGAATTGCACAAGTTAAATGCTGATTTGGTATAATTTGTGTTTAACCTTATAACTTCTAATGTTTATCTATTTATATGTTGAATTATGGTTAGATAATCACTATTTTTCAAATAGGGATAGAATATTAAAAAATTAAATTAGAGGCTTTTAGTTTAATCTTTCAATTCAACTGAATTCTATATTCAAATCAATTTTCATCTAACCTTATGAATTATAATAGTTGCTTAATTTTACTAATCTTAATCGGTTAAATTCTATATAGTTATTTAGCATAGAATTCATAAATTATTGTAAGAGTTCCAAATGATTGAAAGTTAAAAAATTAATTGAAGTTATCAAATATATTTGATTTGTAATTAATCTATATAAGAGCTTTCAAATCTTTGAATCAACTATTTTGTTATATTAATTTTTTAATTTTTTATGTTATTTTTGCTATTTTGTTTCTATTAGTTTTTGTTTAATTTCAATTTAAAACCCCTTAAATTCGACTTTGTTTGTATTCATTCTATTTTATCTTATTTTTACATATTGTAATCTTGTATTATTCTTGCATTCTATTTTATTTTATTTTTGTTTGCTTTCTATTTTGTTTTGTTTTTGCATCCTATTTTCATTTCATTTGTATTTTGTTTATTAATAAATCATTATGAAAGGATAATATCAAGTGAACCATTAGGTGTTCCACCAAATTGTTACCCTATACTATAAATTTGTTATTAATCAGTAAGATCTAAATTTAGTATGTTAAGATGCACATCATTGATGTAACATAATTGTAACTTATCTTTGTAAATCATCTAACTTCTTAAGACTAATGACTTTGTTACATATTGCATTAAAAAAGAAACAAAGTCTAATGATAGTATGTTTGACATATTTAGGTAAGATGAATTGAATAGTCATTGATAACAATTATTGCATTAAAATATGGTAATTACAAGACTTCAAGCTAATTAGGTTCAAGTATTTCATTGAGATAAGGCTTTTGTTGTTTGAAAAATATCCTTCTGGCACCTTAACAACAAATAGATCCTCATAGAAACTTATGTATTACTAAAGAGCTAAATTATAGATCACTAACGTAACAAGCCATATGTTTACTGCTCATGTTACCATTAGGGTTCATTATATTGATGCAAAGTTCAAGCTTAAGGTTTCTTGGCTCATTATCATATGTAAGGAACAATTTGTTAATTGTTTGCCATTAAGAAGAATCATCTGAATGCTGAAGATTGCCATTAGGTGGTGTTCGATCTGCATACCATGTTAAGTTCTTAGCATTCTTTGTTAAGAAATATTTGTTTAAGTCTTATTATTATTAGAAGATATTATAATACTTTGTCGAAGCCTTTTTACTATTAATGCTATTATTCTTCCTTAGTTTATAACATAGTGCTTTATATTTTAAGCATGCCTTTAAAGTTTTATTCTAATTTTGGTATAATATACAATCATTAATACAAGCATGTATCTTTTTATATTCATATCCATTGGGCACATGACTTTCTTAGCCTCATAAGTATGATCCAATAACTTATTTCCTGTAGGAAGAATTTCTTTTAGTAGTTGTAGTAATGTTGTAAAGCTATTGTCACTCTAATCATTTCGTACTTTCAAGTTGAACAATCATAGTATAGTAAATAACTATGTAAATTTGGTGTAACTTATATACAAAGGTTTCTCCATATCACTTAACAAATTATAAAGCATATGCAAATGTTCAATGAAGTCATCTTTAACACCATAAATCATATCTTTTAATAGATCATCCACTCTTATATTTATGTCATCATCTTTATGGATTTTCTTCCCTCTATACTAGATAACTTACCTTTCCCTTGCCATATCCATCATGTATACTCTTTTTTAATGCCTATAAAAAATTATACACTTTCTTATTCCTACTGGATTGAGCATTTTAATATAGACATATTCATCATAGGGACATAAAATAAGTTTATTACTAATTTTACCTTTTTTGCTTTGCTTATAACAAATCTAATAAACTTGTTAAACCCCTTGGCATATTCAAGGGTCAAACGATGAGCAAATATCCATCCACAGTTCATGACTACCCAAATTGAAGTAGAAAGGTAATAAATAGACAAGAAATCCACACATCAAAGAATACACCAACATGTAAACAATATGAAAGTTTTAATAAAGTTGCTAAATATATATCAACACCCAATCCACCTAAAACACTAGAAAAAGAAATTAGACATATAGAATCCAATAAAAAATATTGGTACATAATTACAACATTATACCATTCTTCTTAATGTTTAAAAGAAAAGAGCATTATGAACACACCTTAAGATATTAAATAAGACTTTAACGAGCTATGGGATGAATGGAAGATTCAATGTGAGTGTTGTTGAACGTTGGTAGGAATATTTCCTTAAGACATAATAAATCTTAAGATAAAGATTGAAGAATTCTGCACTTTACTCTTATGTGCCAAGTTAAATATTACTATCTATTTCAACTCTCGTTTTCATATTCATGAATTATTTGAAAAGTAAAATGATATTATTAGATATTCTATGTTAGTTATATATTAAAATCAATCTAAAATATCTAACATTTGATGTAAAAATTTTAATGGTTGAATATAACAGGTTAAGAAATAAACAACAGATGTACTAAATACTTTAGTTTCATAATCTTTTATTGCAAAATAATGAGTGTCCAAATATGAGAAATATAATTTAATACGTCAGTTATTATAACAAGTAGATGTTATAACATAAAGATATTGATTCTTAGAAAGAAACTGACATAGTTTATTTATTTTTTTACAAGACATTGAACTTAACAAAATGTTCTGTTCTTCACATACACTTATATGCAAAATAAATTCATATGTTGAAATCTTTGAAACTTAGATTGAACCATTGTTTTTAAATATTTTAAAATGAAAAGAGTAATATTTTTAACTCATTATATATTGAAATTATTATCTATTAAAAATAAAAAGCTATCCATATGCAAAAACTTAGGACCATAAATAATATCAAATTAAAACTAAATAAGGAAATATATAAGAAATGAGATAATGAAAAAATATAAAATTATAATTTTATTTATTTCTATAAACTTCTTTATATTATTGCATTGATAAAATATAATATACAACTAACTTTTCATTACATATATATCATTATATCATTAACTAATATAATAAACAATCAATTTAGTATATATAGTATGTAATAGGCAAATGGTTCAATGACTCAAATCATCATACTTGTTAGACACCATATATGTAACTTGGCAATGCACCTTGGTAATGTAACAAATGCACCAATACATTAAATAACCCATTCTTTATGTGTGAGGGCTTCTAAGTTAGAAAGGACTTAAATCATCATGCCTATTTTTAGTTCAGTAATGGCAAGATAAAAACTCTCCTTTACCCCTATGGAGACACCAAGGAAGAAGGAAGATCTCATCTTAGCAATAATAAACACACTAATCTTCTTCATCATGTTTCATTAATTATTGGTCTAAGTAATATATTTGCCTCCATTACCAATACTAGAGTTTTGAACAAATTCAAAGATAGTTTCCTATTCCATCTTAAGAAATCCATTTGGAGATGCTGTAGATATTATTAAAGGACTTACTTCTCATTTAATTCCTTAGGTTTCACATATTTATCTTATATTAAATCATACATATTGTGAGACTTGAGATATCAAAGGTGAAGTAAGTCCTTAAATAATATTTGTAGCATTTTTAAATGGGTTTCATGAGATTCAAAAGGGGTATAATTGAATTAGAACCAAACACCGGAATTAGATAATGAAGACTAATGTATCACAGAAATGTTTCAAATGGATAGTAAAGTGAAAATTATAAGAAATATAGAACATTACACTTTGGTTATTAACATATAATTGATATTTTTAAAAATGAAAAATTTCATGTTGGATCTATTGATATATCTTTTAGTCATAGTTTTTTCCAACAACTATCGTTGTAAGTGATAACCTTGTGAAGGCCATAGTACGATTTAAATGAATAGATCGTTAAATATAAATAATTTTTATAGTTTTCTAATTACACTGTAAATATAAATATCAATTGATTATAGATATCCTTTAAATTTCAATTTTTACTTACAACTGACATCTAAAATGCAAATATTCTTATAGTTTTCAATAAATCATAAATACAATCATTAATTGATTATTGACATTTCTGTTAGTTTCTTGTGTAACTAATGTTTAATAATCAACGTCTAATACCCCACATAGTATTCCTTTAGATGAGGTTTATTTAAAAATTAATGTAATATTCATATTTAACGTTCATTTAATGTATAACCATCATATTAAATTTTCTTATATTGAATCCTTAATCATTTAATAAAAATAAAATTTTATAATATTATTTTATTATTTTAATTAACATGATATGTTGCACTTATTTTTAAAAATATCATTATATATATTAATTTTTATTTTAACCAGTGTAAACATGATGATGTTAAAGGGCGAATCTGTAATGGTGCATACTCGCATTTGAGAAATCTTCCTAAAAAACTAGTTAGGGAGAAAAGGAAGTAGTGGTATAAATCAAAACTAAGATGTTGACAACATACAGCCAATCTCTTTTGATTTAGCATGAAAACATGCAGTCGCGTGTAATTTATATAATTAATGGGGTAATGATAAAATAATAATTAATAATATTGTATTACTAAAATGATTTAAATATTGAAATAGTTTGAATTAATATTAAATATGATTAATGTTTTATTTGTGTATGATATCGTTAATTTGTTAATAACTCTTCAATATAAATTATTAATAGCTTTCCATAAACTATTATCATTTTGTAGGTGATGAAATAATTATTTATTAAATAATTAATTCTTGATATCTTTTAGTGTGTACTTAATTTTATATTTGACACATCTTTTAGTGATAATTGGTTTTCTTGAATGCGGGTTATGTTAGAATTTTTAGTGAAACAAAAAGTGATTATTGAGAATACGTTAATTATAACTTATTATTTAATTATGAACTTTTTCTTACTCTTAAGAGGTTTTATCGTTAACTTTCTCTAAAAATGATTAAGAGTAAATTACTTAATTGATATTTGAAAGATTATGAAAATATCAAATTAATGCTTAAAAACAATTTTAACATCAATTTAATATTAATTTCATATTACATTAATTTGGTATTATCATTACTTCATTTATTAAAATTATGTAGGCAACATGCGTTTAAAAAATTTTTGGTCGATGCAGTCATGCAGAAGTTAAATCTCTACCGAAAATTGTTATTCTAGAAGAGTTATGGATAGCAAATTCTTATTCAGATTAAATTTATAAAATATAAACTCTCAATTCTTTACTTTTTTTCATGAACTTTCAAATCGGCTTATATTATCATTTTAATGAACATATTAAAATGGAGCAAAGTTCAAATTTCAAGTAAAAATAACTTTTCATGTAAAATTTAGTAATAATAGTACTAAATTAATATAAATTTTACTAAATTGATGTTAAAATATATTTTAATATAAATTTGAGATCTCTCTAATCTTTTAAATCCTGCTTTAATAGTTTACTAAAAATTAATTATTATTAAAGATTGTGATAAACATAAAAAGAAGCAATTGTTGAATAACGCTATATCAAATACACCCGGCCTACATATTACAAGTATTATAAATTAATTAGTATTTTTATTAAAAAAATATTTTTTACAAAGTTATTTTGAAATTTATGTTGAACAATTATTAACAAGATTAAAAATTTATTTTTATTTTTGTAAGATTAAATTTTAATTAATTTATATACATTAATTTAATTTTTATAAAATTAATTCCACCTCAAATTTTAATCTCTCTATACGTGAGATAAAATTATTAAATTATTTTACAAAGAAACTAAAATACAAGATGGAGTTAATACTATAAAAATTAAATTAATATAAAATTTTAAAAATGATGAAATTGATAAAAATTAAATCTTATAAAAATTAAAATAAATTTTAACTTATTGACAAATTAATTATCACATAAAATTGAAACATTAATTATAATTATAATACGTATTAAGTTAAAATGTTACAATAACTAAGTGTTTTATTAATATTTATCTAATAATGCAATAATAATTATTATTTCTATAATTTTTCTTTTAAAAATTATGATTAATTATATAAATTACACACATATTATAACTTATGAAGTCTGAGCTTTACTCTTGTCCACGCTGAACTTTTATCTTTTATGGGGAGAGGAGAGAGATTCATTATGTGCTTTTTACATCTTAGTTTTAATTCACACAACTACTTTCGTTTTTGTCACGTGTCCGGAGTAATTAGACCCGAGATTTACTTGGGGCACCAAAGTCTTGCCCGAGAGCCGTTGAATTTTTTTTAAAAAAAATTATTTTAATGGAAATTTAATTAAAATTAAATATAATAAAACTTATTTTTTATATTTATATTTTGTTAACTTACTAATAATAATTATTTATTCTTTATTAATAAATTATTTCTACATTTAAAATTTCTCTCTTATCTACTAATCAACTAATTCCACTCTTTAAAATTCCTTTTTTATTTACTAATCAATTACGTTCATTTTTTAAGAATTGAAACTCTTCACTTTAAATTGTATTTATATATGCATTTACGTACTCTTAATATGCTAAACTTATCCCTTATGAATCCTAATTTTTAAAAGTAGCATATTTCGTATTTCGTATCCGTTTTACGTTACTCTACGTACTCCATTTTCGGTAACTTTGGATCAGCGAGGGCCTTCTTCTTATGAACTGCCTTTTGTCTCTCAATCTGTCTAGAAACCTCAGAAATCATATTTAATTAGAAACAGAGACAAGAAAGGTTCAGATGATGAGCAAGAAGAGGAAGACTTGGCGGTTCTTCCTCTCCTCTTCCCTGATTCTGCCTTTTTTTTTTCTTTTTTCTTTTCTTCAAGCAGCTGTGGAAGGACAGGAATGAGTTGGTGGGATTTAATATAAAAACTTAGACATTGAAATGAAGTGGATTTTATAATGGGCGCAGGCTGGACGATATGATATATGATTGAGGTGTATGTTATGGTATTTCTAAGGATTTGGTATTTGAGGTGATGTAATAAAATATAAGTTACTGTATGAAATTACGAAAATTTTAATATTAACTTAATAATTTTGATTTGTATTTTGTCACACCACCCCGAGTAACAAACTTACAGAGTCACCTTAAAATTCACGAATTTGTCTTATTTTCATGAGGTTTCTTCCGTTCGAAATGGGTGCCTCCTTGGTTTGGCTCTCATCATTGGTTGCATGTTATCATGGAGATTTCTTTCTGGTTGGTCCACTTGTATGGCTCTTCAACCTTTTCGTCTATCTGCTCGGTGAGATTCTTAGATGACGTAACTACTACGTCACTTCATTTTAGTCCTATCCAATTAACGACTATGCCTTCATTATTTATATTTTTGAAATTTTGTTTGAACTAATTAATTAAGTATAGTTTAATTCTCTGTACATAAAGCATAGTAACTAATTTGTATCACAAATAATTACTTTTATTATATTATATTTTTAAGAAGCAAGACATCTCAAATATTCCTCTAAGATTTACATGGCTTATTTAATATTTTTTTAGATTATATCACGTATCACACAAAATTAATTTTATAACTTGCTAAAATTTATTTACTTATTTATAATTTCATTTCATTAAAATTAAATATTTTAGCATTTTAATATTTTATTCATTTTTTTATTACCCAAGTTATTTTAATTATATTTTAACTTTTCAATCATATTAATTATATTTTTTACTTCTTCAATCAATTTAAATTCTATTAGCAAAATAAATGTAATTGATTTTGCCAAAAAAATTTATTTACCTCAAACATGATCGTTACCAATGATTAATAAATTTTGTTACTTAGCCATTATGGAAGAACAAACTAGTAGTTTTACAATTTAAATTATAGCTATCATGACTTTTGTAACTGTTGGGAATATATATATATAGCTCATAATTTTGTTGTTGAGATTGGACGAATAATAATAAGAATTTATCAAAATAACGAAGTGGAATATATGTTTATGCATAGTAAGTTGCCCAAATCCATGTAGCAAAATATTATATTATATCATATTTATTATGTATATTATAGCAACAAAAAAAAATTATTGTATTTCATTTGTTCTTATACTAAGCTATCTTAATGTTTTCAAAATTTTTACTTCTTCAATTTAAAAAATTGGTTGACTGAAATGAAAATGTCCCATCATTTTAATTAAAAGTTCTTATCTGGCTTTGTTTACAGTATTACATATTTTGTTTCAAATATTTTTGTTGAGTTGTTGCTAAAAATAATATTAGATTACTTCATTTCTTTATCATGGTCTAAAATTTATTTTTCAATGCTTTTGAATAATAAGTTGATTAAGTCTATTTATTTTCTTGAGTATTTTGCCATAGGTTATCAAAAAAGGGGATCAAAATTTAAAATACTATTAAAAATTTTGTAAACTAGGTAGCTTGTTTATTGTAGTATGGAGTCTTCACTTTTTTAAATACAAGTTAATTAAGCTAATTTTTAATTATATGAATAAGAAATTATTTTCAGCATTTAAACAAAATAATTTAAAATGATTAATGAATTTAGTATGATATTAAATAGATAGATTGAAGATGAAATATAATGATTTTAATAACTTAACATTTAACTAAAATAATTAATTAATTTAGTATAAAATTAAATACTTAGATAAAATGACATATAATAAATAATTAATTACCACTTATACTTCTACCATTAGCTCAATTATTCGAGTAAATTACACTTACTTCTTCTAAATTTAATTTAATTACATTTATATCTCCTTGATAATAAAAATACACTCACCTTATTTATTAGTTAAAAATAAAATAAGATAAATGTATATTTAAAATATAAAAGAGAAAAAGTGATTGTATATGAAAATAGTAGTTAGTATATGTGTTTAAAAATAAAGTGGATTTGTATAATTAGACTAAATCTCACACGAATCCCAATCCAAGAGCAAAATGGGTTTTTGTGAAGCCCACCATGCCATGGGATGTTCTGGTTTGCGGATGAAAGAAACATCACTAAATTATTTGTTGATTTGATCAGTTTTCCCCGGATAGCCTTCCCACGACAAAAACGAGAAATTGAACGGCGAGAGACAAAAAGGGAAATTTTCTGAAGCAGTTGGAATTCAATACACTTTGGTCATGCTAGCACCGCAGAAAGAAAAGATTTGTTTACGGCAAAAGCGCTTGGTATAACTATTTTAAATAATTTATTTTTTAATCAGAATTATAGAAAAAATTAAAGCTATACCTATTTTAATTTTTTTTAATTTTTACTGTTTTTATTCCAACAACAAGCAATTCCTCCTCTCTCTATCTTATCTTTTTTTAATAATTAAATACTAAAAAGTATTTTTTTGCATTATCAAAATAAAAATAAATTATATAAAGTAATTATTAAAAGATATTACTAAATATAAAATGAATTTATATGATCTATTTTATTTATAATCAATTATCCGATCTTTGTACTAATACTCAATAAAAAATAGAATCTTTGGCTTAAAATTAATGAAGGTACAGACTTTGGTGCACCACCAGGGTCAGTGATGCACATGTATGTAAGGTTACGATTAATTTTTTGGTTACAAGTGATAGTGGCAACTTGTAAGGAAATATTTATGAAAAGACCCAAAAGAACTTTGTATTTATAATTGTGACAAAGAGCTTGAGTTATCCGCTATAGAAACCACGCGCAATATGGAAGTCGAGCGCGAGGAAGTGTTATTTGGGAAAGCTAATCGCCGTGAGTCATTGAACGAAAGGTTTGGCTCTCACAATTTTTTCCTATTAGTGATCTCGATCTCTTGCTGACTTAAACTCTGGTTGTTTGTTGATTTTTCCTATTATTGTTGTTAAAATAAAAAATTTCATAAAATAATAACTCAATTGAATCATGTGAGAAAAATAATATTAAACATAAAAAATTTATTATTATTACCTAATGAATCTATTATGATGTGAATATGAAATTAGGATTTCCTGCAAATCACGAACTATTCATGATCGATTTTGATTATGAACTCCAAATAAGGATTTGTTACTCCTATTAACCCTTGATGAAAACTTGATTGAGGAAACTTTCTGTCATCGATGGGGAGTGTGTAGAATCAATCATAAGGTTTAGGAGTAGCGACTCTTATTTATATTAATAACATTGGTGGGTCACCTATCACAAAGAACCACTTATTATCACTTTAATTAGGTTAGATTACCATTAGACCTAAACTATTTAGTCACTTTAATATTGGGCTAAAATTTTTTACATCTTATTTTGTTATTGAATTAATAAGTCCACAAATAGAAAATCTAACAATCTCCCACTTGGACCATATAATTCAATAATAGTGGCCACTTTAATAAGATGTAAAAGAAAAATATAGCATCTTTACACCCACTGGTCTAAATTAAGATAATAAATGTTCAATAATATAAAACACAGTATCCGCTAGGGATATCAATGAAATATATATACTATATACTTACACCTCATTGACCATATACAATATCCGATAGGGATATACATAACAAAATTGTACTCAATAAGATTTACATAACAAAATTGTGACAATTATATGTAAATCTTTACACATTGTGTCAAAGCATCTACCCAAGATGTTAAATAAGAATCATTATTCTTATCACAATATTGAGATAGGGTCTCAATATCTCTATAAATATGCCATAACAAAAATGTGCACAACATATGGCAAAAAACATGAATATTTTATTATGAATATTTCATTTATATATATCTCAAGAAAATAATTTTCATTATAGTATTTCCATTAACCCAAAACATCAAAAGGCTTAGCTAATCCCATATTAATTTCATGATTGTGATATACTCCTACCGCTAAGCCTTTAGTCAGTGGATCTGCGAGCATATGACCAATGGAAATATGTACAATACATGTGATATACTCGCGTACCTTCTCTCACACAAATTGATACTTTATATTAAAATGCTTCATACAGGCCGAACTTTTGTTATTATGAGAGAAGTTTATAGCAGCAGTATTATCGCAATAAATGGTCAAGGGTCTTGAGATGTTCTTAATAATCTTGAAATCAGTCATAAAATTGCTTAACCATACAGCAGTACAAGTGACTTCATAACATGCGATATATTCTACTTCCATAATAGAGGTTGCTGTTAAAGATTGCTTAACATTTTTTCACGACACAGCTCCTCCCGCCATCATAAAGATGTACCCAGATGTAGATTTGTAATCATTCAGACAACCAGCAAAATCTGAATCTAAGTAGCCTATAATTGTCAGATCTCCCAATCTCTTATAGGTTAGCATGTAATCTTTTGTACCCTGAAGGTACCTCATCACTCTTTTTGTAGCAGTCCAATGCCTCTAACCAGGATTACTCAAGTATCTCCCCAGTACACTAATAGCATAAGCTACATCAGGATGTGTTCATACTTGAGTATATATCAGGCTACCAACAACCGGCGCATATAGGACTTTCTTCATTCTTTCCATTTGTTTGGATAACATTTGTTTTATCTCAGTCAATAAGTTTATGTTATTACTTGCAAGAAGAATATCATATACTTATAGTACCAAAATAATAAAGCTGTTCGTATTTTTCAACATATAAATACATTAGTTAACTGCATTCTCCTTGAACCTAAGGGAAGTTACTACCTCATCAAACTTGAGGTACCATTGTCTAGAAGTTTGTTTTAAGTCATAAATGAAAATTTTAATTTGGCACACAGGTTGCTCCTTTCCCTTCTCTTAGAAACCATCTGGCTAGTTCATATAAACAGTCTCTGTTAAATCACCATTCAGGAAGGCTGTTTTTACATCCATCTGATGTAACTCTAAATCAAAATGAGCCACTAAAGCCATGATAACACGGAATGAGTCTTTAGTTGAAACTGATGAAAAAGTTTCTTTGTAGCCTATATCTTCCCTTTAAGTGTAGCCTTTTGCTACCAATCTGGCCTTAAACCTCTTAACTTCACCTTGAGCACCCCTCTTGGTTTTGAAGACCCATTTGTATCTGACTGACTTCCAACCTGCAGGAAGCTCCACTAAATCCCACACTTGATTCTAATGCTTTGAAGCTAACTCATCTTTTATAGCTGATAAGTGCACAAATACACCTAAATTCTATGTGTTTCATCCACTTATTTACTTAGTATTTTGTGCAAATTAATTGAAAAGGACACTTAGATGCTCTATATTTTGTTTTCAGGTCATGAAATGACATATATGAGCATTAGAAAAGAATCCAGAGGCAAAACCATTCAAATCATGAAGCATTGAAGCAAGATTGTTCACTCAGCAAAGAACACGGGCCGTGTTGAACCCCGTGTTCATGGCCGTGTTTCGTTCTGGACTGGTTTGAGACTTCACTGAGTCATCCAGAGAAGAACACGGGCCGTGTTACACCCCGTGTATCTTTCTGCCATTCGTTTCTGAAGAACACGGGTGGTGTCACACCCCGTGTAATATGCTGATCAGACTTCGTTGAAGAACACGGGGTGTGTCACACAACGTGTTTCTTGCTGCTCAAACTTTTGCTGAGAAACACGGGGTACAACACGGGACGTGTTGGACCCCGTGTACATCAAAAATATAAGTTTTGCGCGAAAACTTGCGAGGTGAAGGAGGAGAATTTAGAGAATTAACAAGGGGAGCAACTGGGAGAAGCCCTAGGAGAGATCAAAACTCATCAAAGGCGCCTTCTAACACGGATTCAAGTAAGGAATTGAAGAATCAAGCAAGAAATTTGTAGATCTTCATGGATTGTTTGACTTCCTCCTCTGTTTTCTTGTTTTCTTCTGATCTTGAGATGTTTTCACACTAAACCTTTGTGCTTAGCTTAAGTGAACTTGTTCATGGAGTTATGGAACTGAATTTTATATAATCTAGCTTGATTTACTGTTGAATTATGATTTGATCTTGCTGTTTTGTCTGGAATAAGCCAATTTATCCGGGATATTGGATTTGTGTTACGGATTAGTTGATTTTAGGTTGAAATAACCAATTAATTAATCGGATCTTGCATGGTCATTGGGAATATCAATTAGACTTAGGAATTAAGCTGATTGTATTCTTTTGCACAGGATGAAATGTCCAAGAATGGATTCTAAGCCAGTTAATGCAACCTAGATAAGTGATTACTAGAGTAATTCTGGGCACTTAATCTTTGGTTAGTAGCTAGTAGCCTTGCAATGAGGTATAGCTTAATTTTGGGAATCCAGCAATCATAATTAACAGTAAACCAAGTTAGAGAAGTAAATTCATTCCATAATGAAGTGTACAAGGGATCCTTAAGGTAAGTACGCTTTTATTCCATTGAATCAAACCTTATTTTGATAGTTAAGCTCTGTTTTACATTTAAATCTTAATTCACACTCTCAATTGATCCGCCTAGATAATTTACTTGAGATTCAGTTAATACTCAACCTACAATCCTTGTGGAGAACGATAATCTTTTATACTATAACTAGACTTAAACCGTGCACTTACGGGATTTAGAGGTCAAGTTTTTAGCGCCGTTGCCGGGGATTGTATCCAGTTGATATTAACTACAGGTTTTAAGTGAATTAGACTAGGCAATTCTTTGTCTTTTACTTCATAATTCGTCTTGTTTTACTTTTTCTTACTTTTTTTTATATACAACGTTTCTTTCTGACCTTGTTCTGTTTTAGTGCTACTTAATCATTTTGCAGAGAATCGAGTATATACGAAGAGGAAGTCTCGAAGGAATTCTTGACTTAGATCCAGAAATTGAAAGAACTTTGCATAGGAGAAGAAGAGAGCAGCAGTCAATTCACAACCAAGTAGAAGTCTACACTGAACCAGTAAATCAAAACATGGATAATAGATCACTTCGAAAGTTTGCAGCACCCGATGCCACTGGTCTTCAATCCAGCATACGAAGGCCCACTGTTGAGGCAAACAACTTTGAATTGAAGCCAACTTTGTTGTCTATGGTGCAGCAAAATCAATTCGGTGGATCGCCAATGGAGGACCCCAACCTCCACATCCAAATTTTTCTTGAATACTGCGATACAATAAAGATCAATGGCGTACAAGCGGATGCCATCAAGCTTAGACTCTTCCCATTCTCCTTAAGGGATAGAGCCAGAGCTTGGCTGCATTCTTTACCAGCTGGATCAATTACCACATGGGAAGAGCTACTGAGGGCTTTTCTTTCAAGATACTTTCCTCCAAGCAAGACTGCGCAATTGAGGAACGAGATTACTACATTTTCTCAGAGGGAAGGAGAATCCCTATTCGATGCTTGGGATAGATACAAAGAGCTATTAAGGCTGTGTCCACATCACGGATTAGAAAAATGGCTTGTCCTTCACACCTTCTACAATGGTCTGAATTACAACACTAGACTTACTGTGGATGCTGCTGCTGGAGGTGCTCTGATGAATAAAAGACTAGATGAAGCTTATGAGCTGATTGAAGACATGGCTTTGAACCATTATCAATGGTCAAATGAGAGGGGACCATCAAGAAAAGCAGCAGGTAAGTATGAATTAGATGCCTTTAGTCATTTATCTGCTAAAGTAGATGCATTAGGAAGCCTAGGTAGCAAGGTAGATGCTCTAATGGCTAAATTTGACAAATTTCATGTTAACAGTGTGAATACAACAGGTGCTACTGACATTGCTTGTGAGATTTGTGGAATTACAGGGCATGTTGTAACTGAATGCACCTTGGGCCAAGACTTTACTGAGCAAATGAATTATGTGAACAACAGTGGTTTTGGACAGAAAAATCAAAGTGAGCCATTTGGAAACTCTTATAATCCATCATGGAGAAATCATCCAAATTTCTCCTACAAGCCCACCCAACCATACAACACACAAACCACCACCAATAGACCACCACCACCCGGTTTCCAAGGTCAAAGATCATACAACCCACCAGCCCAACCATCCTCTACTGCAAAATTAGAAGGCCTCTTGGAGAAATTTCTTATTTCTCAAGAGAAGACCAATGAGGAATTTAGACAACATGGAAGACACATGGAAGATTCAATTAGGCAATTGTCTTCCAAGGTAGATACATTGACCACACATGGAAAGATGCTAGAAACTCAAATAGCTCAACTATCTTCAGCATCTTCTTCAAGAGCTTATAGCCAACTCCCTGCTCAACCGGAATCAAATCCTAGGGAGCATTGCAACGCGATAACTCTTAGGGGTGGAAAGTTATTAAATGATTCAATTGCCACTCAAGAAAGTGAAAAAGAAATAAGTGTGGGGGAAAAACAAAAAGAAGGCAACAAGGTCTCAATTCCTCATGCTGCTGAATTTAAAGAAGAGGAACTACTAGACAAGTCAAAATATGTCCCTCCGGAACCATACAAACCGCTTACCCCTTATCCTCAAAGATTGGCCAAGGCTAAATTGGATAAGCAGTTTGGAAAGTTCCTGGAAGTGCTGAAGAAATTGTACATCAATATTCCCTTCACTGATGCACTTTTACAAATGCCTTCCTATTCTAAATTTCTGAAGGACATTATCTCCAGCAAGAGGAAGTTAGAGGAGCATGAAACTGTGGCTTTGACTAAAGAGTGTAGTGCCATCATTCAAAATAAGCTACCTCCTAAGCTAAAGGATCCAGGAGGCTTCTCCATTCCTTACATTATAGGAAATGTCACTATTGATCAAGCATAATGTGACTTGGGAGCGAGTGTGAGCCTTATGCCACTGACGGTTGCTAAGAGATTGAACATTGAGGAGATGAAGCCTACTACGATTTCACTTCAACTAGCCGACCGCTCAGTCAAATATCCAGTAGGTATTCTTGAGGATATACCTATCAAAGTGAGTAAGTTTTACATACCAGTTGATTTTATTGTGCTTGAAATGGAAGAGGATGCACAGATTCCTATCATTTTGGGTAGACCATTTTTAGCAACTGCTGGTGCTTTAATTGATGTCAAGCATGGTAAACTTTCATTATGTATTGGAGATGAAAAAGTTGAATTTACTTTGAATGACTCAATTAAGTTACCTGTTTGTAAAGCTTCAATATGCAGGATAGATATGCTGGACAAAGTTGAAAAGACAGCCCTCTAATGGGGAACCCTCATGATTCAATTGAAACATGTCTAGTGCAAGATGAAATTGCTGAAAATGAGGAGGTTGCTGAATGTGCGGAATTTTTAAAGGCAAGCCCACCACTTGATGGCAAGAGATTAAAGCATTACATTGATGGACCACCAATAATGAAGGCTCCAGATTGATAAAGAAACAGGGCTCGAGCTTATGACCTTAAACAAACGCTTCTTGGGAGGCAACCCAAGCTTATTTTTCTATTTTATTACTTTTAATTCTTAGTTTTCTACTTTTCAATCTGAGTTTTCGAGTAGTTGAGGAATTTAAGTCATGAGGTGTTGATGTAGGATGTTCATTTTTTTGCATGTGGACTCTATCTTTGAGGTAAATTAGGCATTAATGCATATTAGTTGCCTATTTTCTTGCACAGAGGGCTCAAAACGCAGTCCAGTGAGATACACGGTGTGAAACACGGGCCGTGTACTGCACCGTGTACCTTACTGTCTGGTCAATTTTAAAGAACTTGTGATTTTCATCGCAGACCAGTGAGAAACACGGTGCACAACACGTCCCGTGTACAACCCCGTGTTCCTCACTGTCTGGTACGTATAAATGCCTTGTGATTTTCCTCTCTATCTCTATTCCTATTGGTCTATATTACCTATTGACTATGCACTTTCATTTACTCTTTATTATATTACCTATTTCTCTTTTATTTTCTTGCACTTCTCATATTAATATCTATAATAACTAACAGTCTATTTTTCTAGTATTGTCTATTCTTTCTTCTTAATTCCAGCCCTCTCTCTCTCCTTCTCCTACTCTATCTCTACTTCTGGATCTCCCTGCGATTTACTGGACAACCATATTCCGCATGTCAGGGAAGTTTCAGTTCCCCAACTATTTTCTGTTTCTTTTCCTATTTATTGTTTTGAACATTGAGGACAATGTCCACTTTTAAGTGTGGGGGAGCTGTGTTTGCAATGCTTTGCACTTGAACTTGCTTGAATGATTTAGAGTACTGAAATTTGCTCCAATTTCAATGATATATATATATATATATATATATATATATATATATATATATATAAAATGAATGAAATGATGAAAATAAAAAAAATGTAAGGCAATTCATTGAATAAAGTGATTGATTCATGCCTTGTTTCTTTAATGAATATTTGGCAACTTGATAAGGAAAATTTAAAGTTTGAAGCTAAGAGTAATGAGCATAATTGACCCTTGTGAGACTTGAGCCTTTTGAGCTATTTTCTCATTAGAAATTAAAGCTTATTTTTCTTCTTGAGGGATTATGTCATCACTCTTGTCTTTGTGCTCTAGAACTTGCATTTTCTCTTTTTGAAACTACATTTTATGTATTTTGTATGTCAAATATGATGAGGCCATGTTTCTTTACCCTTCTTTTTATTTGTTTGGCCTATTTGGAATCATTTTCTTTAATTTTCCAAAATTTTTTTCCTTAGTTAGCCACTTTGAGCCTTGGACCCTCATTTCTAGCCTAGCCATACCATGTTCATCCAAAGCCACTACCTAAGTGAACTTGAACCTTAGAGTTTGAGGGGACTTAGACATATTTTATAAGTTTGGCTATTTTTGAGGTCCTTACTTAGTGTTGCTAGTTGGATAAGTTGATGTACAACTTTGGTTGTTAAATAAATAAAAAAAAAGGAAGAAAAAAAAAGGGGAAACAATCAAACAAAAAAAAAGAAGAAGAAGGTAACAAATCACCATAAAAAATGGTATCAATTAAATAATCTGGGAAGAAGAAAAGGAAGAAAAGCTTGTTATGAATGAATAAAAAATTTGTTGAGTTTGCTAATTTATTTGTATATATAAAAAAAATGATGATGAATGAAATAATGAAAACCAAAAGGAGAAGAATAGAGGTTGAAGCAAGGGTGGAAGCAAGCTATCAAGCTGAGTAATGGAACTTGACAATGGTCAAATTCATGACCAATGTGTCTTTTTCCTTCAAACTCATGGTTCTATCACTTTTGACCCTTTGTTGTTCCTTCCCACTATCCTCACCCTTTTTCCCTAATAAAGCCCTCTGATTTGCATGCATTTTACATTTTAGTAGTGGAGATTAGAGTTTGTGCAAGCATATGGTAGCATTAAGTCATGAGTTGATTGACTTGAGAGTATACACAGGCCTTGTTTTGAGAGTGAGAGTAAACACTTTACCTGTGAGGCTATTCTCTTTTGCTTCTATGCTGAGAATTAACTTGTTTAGTTGCTTTATTTTCATTTAATTGCTTAGTATGACTTAATCCTAACCTTAGATTTGTTGAATGATTGCCTGATTTATATATAAAAAAAAAGGGAAAGAAGAAAAAGAAGTGAATAAAATTGGAGTAGATTTTCTTGTTCTTTTACTTCCTTGCTCGAGGACGAGCAAGATTCAAGTGTGGGGGAATTGATAAGTGCACAAATACACCTAAATTCTATGTGTTTCATCCACTTATTTACTTAGTATTTTGTGCAAATTGATTGAAAAGGACACTTAGATGCTCTATATTTTATTTTCAGGTCATGAAATGACACATATGAGCATTAGAAAAGAATCCAGAGGCAAAACCATTCAAATCATGAAGCATTGAAGCAAGATTATTCACTCAGCAAAGAACACGGGCCGTGTTGAACCCCGTGTTCATGGCCGTGTTTCGTTCTAGACTGGTTTGAGACTTCACTGAGTCATCCAGAGAAGAACACGGGAGTGAACACGGGCCGTGTTACACCCCGTGTATCTTTCTGCCATTCGTTTCTGAAGAACACGGGTGGTGTCACACCCCGTGTAATATGCTGATCATACTTCGTTGAAGAACACGGGGTGTGTCACACAACGTGTTTCTTGCTGCTCAAACTTTCACTGAGAAACACGGGGTACAACACGGGACGTGTTGGACCCCGTGTACATCAAAAATATAAGTTTTACGCGAAAACTTGCGAGGTGAAGGAGGAGAATTTAGAGAATTAACAAGGGGAGCAACTGGGAGAAGCCCTAGGAGAGATCAAAACTCATCAAAGGCGCCTTCTAACACGGATTCAAGCAAGGAATTGAAGAATCAAGCAAGAAATTTGTAGATCTTCATGGATTGTTTGACTTTCTCCTCTGTTTTCTTGTTTTCTTCTGATCTTGAGATGTTTTCACACTAAACCTTTGTGCTTAGCTTAGGTGAACTTGTTCATGGAGTTATGGAACTGAATTTTATATAATCTAGCTTGATTTACTGTTGAATTATGATTTGATCTTGCTGTTTTATCTGGAACAAGCCAATTTATCCGGGATATTGGATTTGTGTTATGGATTAGTTGATTTTAGGTTGAAATAACCAATTAATTAATTGGATCTTGCATGGTCATTGGGAATATCAATTAGACTTAGGAATTAAGCTGATTGTATTCTTTTGCACAGGATGAAATGTCCAAGAATGGATTCTAAGCCAGTTAATGCAACCTAGATGAGTGATTACTAGAGTAATTCTAGGCACTTAATCTTTGGTTAGTAGCTAGTAGCCTTGCAATGAGGTATAGCTTAATTTTGAGAATCCAACAATCATAATTAACAGTAAACCAAGTTAGAGAAGTAAATTCGTTCCATAATGAAGTGTACAAGGGATCCTTAAGGTAAGTACGCTTTTATTCCATTGAATCAAACCTTATTTTGATAGTTAAGCTCTGTTTTACATTTAAATCTTAATTCACACTCTCAATTGATCCGCCTAGATAATTTACTTGAGATTCAGTTAGTACTCAACCTACAATCCCTGTGGAGAACGATAATCTTTTATACTATAACTAGACTTAAACCGTGCACTTGCGGGATTTAGAGGTCAATAGCATTCATCTAATCAAAACAATTTGAACTGGACATAGCTTAAGAAAAGCTTGTAGGATCAGTATCATCATTAATATCATATTTATATTCCTACAAACATACAAGATAATCATTAGGAATTGCTGATCTATGAACTCTATGAGATCTTCTTAATAAAATTTCTTCTTCATTTATTCCATTTGGCTCAACATCCTCTACCATTGGTTGTATTATATGAACTAGTGGAGTAATGGAAGATGACTTTCCTAATGTTAGTGCCAACGGAACAATTGTTCTATCTTTAGAGAAATTTATGATGCGTGATATATGGCTCCTACTATCCAACTCATCCTTAAACAAGATAGCTCAATCAAACTCAATTACTTTAGTCAAATGAGTTGGACAGTAAAATCGACTTCCCCTCGAGCCACTGCAATACTCAATGAAGTATCCACTAATAGTTTTTGAATTAAGTTTCCTTGTGGATGGGATATATGGCCTTACTTTAGCTTTACAACCTCAAACTCAAGAATTCCATAGACTAGGCTTCTTATCATATAATAGTTCATAAGGGGTTTTAGGTACTAACTTACTAGGAACCTAATTTAGAATATATGCCGTTGTTCTCAACGTCTCACCCTATAAGAATTCTGACAATAAAGTATGGGCTAGCATGCATCTCACTATATTCATAAGAGTCCTATTCCTCCTTTCTGTAACTTCATTTTGCTTTAGTATACCTAGCATGGTGTAAGTTGCTTGAATTCTATAATCTTATAGATATCTTGCAAAAGGGCCAGGGTTTCTTCTTGTTTCATCATACCTATTATAATATTCACCACCTCTATCAGAATTAACGCATCTTATCTATTTTCCAAATTTCAATTCAACTACCACCTTGAATAACTTGAAGGTTTCTAGCGATTCTGATTTATCATTAAGTAGTTTCATCCAACGAAATTTGGAGTAATCATCAATGAATGTGATGAAGTATTTGTAGTCACCCATAGTATTAGCTGTGATAGGCCCACTAATGTCAGTATGGATCAGTTCCAGAACATTCTCCTTTCTATTTCTCTTACCCTTTCTAACTCTAACTGTAAGTTTTCTTTTTATACAATCTGCACATGTTTCAAAATTTAAGAAGTCTAGATCACGAAGTACTTCTCCCTTTACAAGTCTTTGAATTCTTTCTTCAAAGATGTGTCCTAATTGTTTGTGCTATAACATTAAAGATCTTTCATCAATTCGACATCTTTTCTTGCCCACAACAGAGTTTATTGAATTTATGAAATTAGAATCTAAATCAACTCTATATAAACCATCACACACAGAACTAGTACTAACAATAGAAGATTTATAAAATAATTCAACTTTTCCCCTTCCAAAATAACAAAAGTATTCAAGAGAATCCAGAGCAATAACTGAAATCAAATTCCTTCTCATAGAAGGTACATAAACTATGTTATTCAGTAAAAGCTCATGTCCAGTTTTCAACTTCAACTTCATTGATCCTATGTGCTCTACTTGAACTTTATTTCCATTTTTAAGTCTCATAATCAACTCTCCTTCGTTTGATTTTCTCAGATTTGTCAATGCCTGAAGGCAATTAGTCGCATGAATAGTTACATTGATATCTAACCACCAAGAGTTTGATGGTATATCAACTATATTTGACTTAAAATAGATTAGAGTTAGATGGGTATCTATCTTTTTTCTTTTCAACCCATTTCTTGTGTTTAAAATAGTCCACTTTCTTATGATAATTCTTTTGATCTGTTGTAAACTTAGCACTAATATGAGGTTCCGCTTTCCTAATCGCCAAGTAAAGGTTAGATATAGCTTTAGTGATTTAACCCAGTCCTCATGCTTAATCTTATTAAGTGTCTTAATTATATTTAATTACATAGCTAAAGGAATTGAGAAAATAAATTTTAAAATGTCAATGCATGCTTAACTTTAATCATGCTAGAAATTTTTCTTAGTAAACTATGCAATTGAATTCAGTATTATATTATAAAACCTAATACTGATGGGGCATTAAAAGTCCTATAATATAATATAAGGACTAAATATCATATTTCTAAAATTTTAACACCGATAGGGTGATGAAAATTTTAGAAATACAATACTTATTCCTACATTTATATTATCACCAACAAATCATATTAATAATATCATACCGATAGGGTATTAAAATATTATTAATATGATACTCTCTTAAGTCCAAATACTAATTTTATAAAATGAATAAAATTTTATGTAATTAGGCCCATGATAGGTGAATTCATAATTACACAAAATTTTATGACATAACATAAGTCTAAATAATTTTCTAAAATTATTTTCCTATACATATATGTATATGGAAAATAATTAATGGACTAATTAGTGTCCAAATATTCCATAAAATATATGTGAAAGCCCAATATACAATAATATTATAACCAAAATTTTCAACTCAAAAAGAAATAAAATTATTTGGCTGTCCAATCTAAATAGGAAAAAAATAATAAATTATTATTATTTTCTCCTCTCTTTTTTTAATTTTAGAAAAATTTGAAAAATGCCAAAATAGCTCAGAGAGTGGAGCACAAAAAAAATTACATTTTAGATACATTTTTTTAATACATAATAATGCTTTGAAGCAATTTTCCCCTTTATATATATTTATATCGTTCTATTAGAAAAGAGTCTTTCAACATAATATATATATCTAGAATGTTCAGCAACGTTTTACAAAATTCTTCAGAATGCTAAATAAAACTAGGAAATTTTATATAAAATTTGTTATATATATATATATATATATATATATATATATATATATATATATATATATATATATATATATATATATATATATATATATATATATATATATCACTTTATATGAATGTCAGAATATAAATGAATTCACTTTATATATTTGTCCGTGCAATAAAAGGCTAAACATTTGGATGCAAAAATTGAATGCCAAAACACACATGGTAATAGATATAAGACAAATGAGATTTTGGAAGTTTTTATATAAAATTCATTTAATAAATAAGAAAAAGGTTGAAGCACAAACCTTGTCCTTTATATGAAGCGAAAGTCATATATTTACGGCAAAAACGCCGAAACTAGCAAACGTTAGAATCCTAATTTATATGAATTTCAAACAGAATGCCAAAAGTGTATATATATATATATACACATAGAATGGTAAAGAAATAATTACCAACAAAAATTAAATTAAAATCTCAATTAATTAAATCAGGATTCTATAAAAAAATAATTGAAGATAATTAACTTGAGATCTGTGAAATAATTTTAGGATTCATAGCAATTTTATTCAAAATGATTCATCAAAAAATATAATGTTATTCAAAAAGATAAAATTTAATTTCTGAATTCACATAATAATATATTTAACTCACATGATTCATCGTTCTAATACCAATTGTTAAAATAAAAATTTTTATAAAATAATAACCCAATTGAATCATGTGAGAAGAACAATATTAAATATGAAAAAGTTTATTATTGTTACCTGATGAATCTATTGTTATGCGAATATGAAATTAGGATTTGTTGCAAATCACAAACTGTTCATGATCGATTTTGATCACGAACTCCAAATAAGTATTTGTTGCTCCTATCAACCATTGATGAGAACTTGATTGGACCAACTTTCTGTCACCGATGGGGAGTGTATAAAATCAATCATAAAGTTTAAGAGTAGCGACTCTTATTTATATTAATAACATTGATGAGTCTACCCATCACAGAGAACCACCTATTATTATTTTATTTTATTTTATTATTGAATCAATAAGTCCACAAATAGAAAATCTAACAGTTGCTTCATATCCATGGTAAAAAAACTCTTGCTCCCACAATTTTTTTGTTGTAGTGTTATTTTGTGAAGCCTCTGCTAGTCTTACAAGCACCTTTTTAATGAGTAGGTGCAGGTCTCATTTCCGTATCATTGAAGCTTTCACTTTCTGGCCATATCCCAGTATCTAAAACTCCCACTATAACATCATGGTCTCATCCAAACTATTATTCAAACTACTGAAATGATCTTTTAATCTTATAGTTTCATAGAATATAGCTCAATGTCATTTAGAAAATGACAAACTTGCCCATCATTTGTGAGAAACCTACAATCTTAGGTTGAAGTAGAGGTACAGAATGCAATATAGTGCCATGACCCAAGGCCCTAATACAAGGTAGAAATAGTAAAGGACAGCTTGCATAATGAACTTAGGCATAACCACCTTGTTAATTCGAGACAAAGAATCATAAGGATTTATACAATCAAATTCTAGGTATTTACTTGTAATTATCTTTAAAAAAAATTGAAGATAATATTAAAAAAAAAGAAAGAAGGAAAGCTATTTTCTAATTGCCGAATCTGCAATTTATGAAACCCTTTGAATTTTAGAAATAAATCTTACTCAAATGCAAATAAGACTTGATGAAGGAGACTAATAAAGATTTTCCATCCAAATCAATAAAGAGAAAAAATTTCATACAACTCATTTTAAAGCAAATCTACAATTTAAAATAAAAGCTAAATAAACAACTAACTTGCAGTTCATACAATAAGCCAACCAAGAAATTAGATGATTTGTATTCTTTCACACAGATCTGCAAAGAAATTAGATGAATTATAGTCTTCAACATAGATTTGCAATTTTTAATGTTATCGATGCCTAAGTCGGTCGTGGATCAGCAAAAAACTAAACTACCATCAAATAGATAGAATGTCCTGTGATAGACCTGTAGCTGCTTGTAAAATCCAAACACGTTTTGCCATTTTTGCAAATAATTGATAAAACTGTAGTCTTGGCTACTTGCCATTCGATATGAATGTCTTGTGATATAAGTTCCCAAAGAATGATTCTTCTTGACAATTGTAGTAAAATCCAAACATATGATTAACAATTGTAGCGTCGAATGAGGGAAGGAATTTGTGGGATCAAAATGTAATTTTAATGCTTGTAATTAATAAGTTGCACTTGATGGACCCTAAATTTATAAGAGTCATTCCATAAATATACAAATTTGCTAGTACAAGTGCTCCAAAACTGCCTATCATCCTATAGGAGAGAATCTCAACCATTGCTTTGTTGGTGCACCACTTTTTTGATAGTGTACCGTAGTCTCTCCCATTAGTTAATGCATATGTATATGTGTATCATATTGTACTTCCAGGTTTTAGGCATACGCATGAAAGAGAAGGTATTCGCGACCAAAATCACAAAACCCAATGACAATAAAAAGGTGCAGGCTTAAAATGTATCGGAGCTATTGAATTATATATTGAGCGGCTATTGCAGTATACATTGAGATGTCATTATTTTGAAGAAAAGTTTCATAAATCAAGTTAATAGATAAAATTTAAAAAAACAATAAATTAAAATCATTTAACTTCATGATACCTTATAAGAAAATAATTATTGACAAAAGAAATAATAATAATAAATATGAAATAATTACGTGATAATATCATATTTATTCCTTATAAATTCAATTTAACTCTTATTTTTATGCACTTATCAGCAAGCAACATGCTATCTTTCAAGAAATCAGCAGCGTACCCCATTCTCATCCCTCCCTTATTATTCTACGGAGGAAGGATCTTATAAGTACAGCAATTAGAGGTTGAGTACTGCAGAATCTCGAATCACCAAATAGGAAAAGAAACTGAACTAACGTATGGATAATGTATTCCTGATCTTTTCGCCAATTTCCACATGTCAAAATTAGGTTACGAGGCATTTTCTTCCAGTTGGTTACCTAAGCCCCAAAACCGAGTATATTATTTCCTTCAGAGTGTGTGACCTGTCTGATACAGTAAAAGCGTGAATTTTGCTGTCAATTTCAATCCAATGGCCTGTTCTTTACCCACTCGCCTTTCATCCATGAGATAGCTCACTTTCTTCACCAATTCCTATTTCTCAAGTGCAGCATATATCCTTGAGAGTATACATAAGCAGCAGAGGATTAAGGTTCCAATTCATTGAGATGCTCGGCTGCTTCTCTTCCCCTTTCTATATTTCCATGAATTCTACAAACACCAAGCAAAGCATTCAAAACAAGGTCACCAGGTTTGCAATCCATCATCTGAAAATGCTCCATCGATTCATTGAAACATCCACAACTCGACCCAAAATATTAACTAGGGATGCATAGTGCTCTTGGTCTGGAACTGCATCGTGATCGCTAGTCATGGACTTGAAGAACTGAAGCCCTTCATTCACAAGACCTGAATGACTACAAGCATCTAGAATGAGAATAAAAGTGACCCTATTTGGCTTCACTCCTGATTTTTGCATCTCATTTGGCATTAAAATTGCTTCTACACCTAAACCATGGCGAGCTACAGCAGATATCATTGTGTTCCACTGTACTACATCTTGATTATATCCCACGAAGTTAAATATTTCCATACTTCCACATTTCGAATTCACGCCAATAATAGAACTAACAACTGTAGTATTGGGTCTCATGTTACTCCTTACCAAAAAGGCATGGATTTGTTTACAATGTTTAAGTGAAGCAATATTGGCGCAGGCAGAGAGACAGCTACTAAATGTAAATTGATCAGGTCTAGCTCCATGTTTGATCATCTTTCTAAACACTGCAAACACTTCATAACCAAAACCATTTCCAGCATAACCACCAATCAAATATGTCCGTGCAAAGGAAAATTTCTCCTAAGGCATCTAATTAAGCATTTCAGCAGTTAATTCCATATTCATGGATTTGGAATAACCTGAAACTTTCGTAGTCCAAACAAGTCATCCCTCACGGGCTTGTCATCAAATAATCTTCTTGTATCATCCATCTTTTCACACTTTGCGTATGCACCAGCAATTGAACTTGGCAGAATTGTGTTGGACAAAAATCCAGCAACTAAAATGTGTCCATGGATCTCCCGAGAAAGCTCAAATTCTTTCGACTGCACACACACAGTCAAGACACCAGCAAAACTAAACACTTTATAGCCTATTGACAATCTCCTCAGCTGTCTATGAAACCTCAAAGCTTCGTCGAAGAACCCAATCTGTGCGTGCCCAATCACCATGTTTTTCCAAAATATACAATCCCTCTCAGGCATTTTATCAGACAAGCTCCTTGCTTGCTTCATCATGCCCATTCTAACATGCCCAGAAAGCATATTGTTCCAGGAATACAAATTTCTGACTTCCATTTTGTCGAACACCTTGCATGCTTTAATATCATCGCTGCAACTGAAGTACATGCATATAATATGGTTAGCCAAAAATCTAGTTGGTTGTTTGTGTCCAGTGAGCTTCAAATGGAGGTGAACCAATTTCCCTTGTCAGTAAGACTTGGTCTTTGCACATGGCTGCAAGAGATTGGCGAGTGAACCGGGGGGGGGGGGGGGGTAAGCAATGCCTTTGCTAGCAAAGAGGTCCAAAGAAGAAACGGCTTGCGAAAGTTTAGCCTTGGGTGGAGGCCTTGAGGACGGTTTTGACGATACAGAGCTTGCATGAAACCAATAAAAAATCTACCTCCTAGTGCTTGCATGAAACCAATAAAAGCTGCATTATTCGAGTTTCCAACCTTCCTCCCTCTTGTTTTATCTTGTTTGTGTAATAAAGCATTGAAAGAGAACAATTCGAAGTGAGTTTGCTCTCCATTGCCTATGTTGCTGGATGGAAGGCAGCGTTGGATTTGTTACAGCTGAAGGCTGCGGCTCCGGCAACCATTGCCGGTGGCTGAGGGTTGGTGGTCGAATGGCGGACCTAGGCTGAAGATATGATTTAATGCGCAAACCCCAAAAACAACCTGGCTGGACCCTTGTGGCTCCGTTCAACCTGATTAATGGCTCATTGTCATTTTCAGATTTTCCCCGGAATGAAAAAAAAAAAAAGGCAGATGAAACCCGAATCCTTGGCCCCGTGTCCCCTTTTTGTTTTCTTCCCTTCGTTTAGTTACATAAAGTGTTGAAAAATCAAAATGGATTGAATTTAATAAATTGATTTAGAATTGGTATCGTTTTGCCTTACTTGAAATTAAAATTAATATAAAAAATAATAATAGTAGATTGATTTGATAAAAGACTAGAACTAATTAACTTAATTTGATAAGGAATTAGAACTAACTAGTGTAAACTTGTTAAGTTATTGAGTTAATTTATTAGTTTAATAATATTAGTCATATAGAATAGAATAAGTAATATAAGATATAAGAAATTTTTTTTTTGGTGCTAATAGCCATGCCCAAAGGGCAATATTATTTATAGATAAAGCATAATCAACCTAAGAAGGTGAGATGTTCTAGATAATATGGGATTCTAGCAAAGCAAGAAGTTAGAACATTTGATTTATGCCACTTTTTATAGAGCGGCTTACCTACTTTGCTGTTCCATATGCTACAATGTTACAAATATATGGACACCATATTAGTTCTACATTCTAAGTAATTAGTGGAAAGTTAATAACAATTTCAAAACTTGGTTCAACCTTTCATGGGTATTCAATTTCCCTTTTGAGAGTTTCAATTGCCACCTTACAATCACTTTTAATTTGAACCGTGAAATCTTAAAATTTGAAAGTGATGAGAATTGCTTTGTGAATTGGTAGGAATTTTGCAGATAGAGCGGACATGCATTCAACATTATCATACCATGCTCCAATAACACATCTTTCAAAATTTTGGGCTACAACAACCATAAAAGCATATTCAAAGTTCCAGGTTGCATCAACATTTAATTTAATATTGCTTATTTGTGGGGGCCTCCAAATTGGGGTAAGTTTAAGTCTTTTTGATGGGTGAGAATGGGCCATTGCATTTAAGTAGCTCACTATCAAATCTCCAAAGACACTTGAAACTGGGTTGATAGTTGCTCCATTTGAACTTGAGTTGGCCCTTGTATTCGACACCTCCATCTCCAATTTTTGGATTCTTTTTCTTTCCTATATGTATTCTTTCTTAATTGAAACCAATAATAGCTCGACGTCAACTAATGCTCTTCCATGAACCACCAAGTTCCTCGTATCTTAAATTTTATGCATCACAATTGTTACAAATATTGTTGTATCTAACCAAGAATTTAAGTTATGAGTGATTCCCAATTTTAGTAATCTTTTGAAGATTAATTCAAAGAATCCTAGATTAAGGTCAAATGGAATTCCTTAATCCTTATATCACATAATTGAAACCATATGAACCTTGTCACTAAGCAGCACTCGAGGAGATGAATTTTAATCTCTAGAGCATTGGAACATAGTGGACACAGAATGTTGCCTAAACCAAAGAACATTGCCACCTAAGTGAGGAGAGGTAGCACACCACTAATGAACCTCCAAAGTAGAATCTTATACTGATTTTAAAGTTGTGAGTTCTAAAAGCATGTCCACATTTTTCTTCTAGATTAAGAAGGATAAAATGTTGAATAATGGATTTATTAGCAGATTTTACAGTGAATTGCCTATTAGTATTTAAACCCTAAACTAGTTGGTTGTTACCAGAAGGCTTAGGTAGCAACCTTATGATTTTTAATGCATTTATAACTTGGAATGATTGCAAAATTAAATTTTTATTCCATACCCTTGCCTCTTTATTAACTCATAGACTAATGGCTCATTAATTTGACTAAAAGCTAATTTTAATTGGGTTTAAAATGATGGTAGTTAAGGACCTAAAGGTCACTATATCCTCTAATTGTTCTCTCATTTCCAATAAGGAAGCATCTACCTTTTCAATTAATTCCTTCCCTTCTTGAATTCCCTACCTTTAATGTTTGTGGTTAATAACCAATCACAAGTTTTAAAATATTTATGATACAAACACTTAACCTAGTGTTTATCCAGTTTAGTCACCATCTTCCATGTTAATTTTGCTAATAGTGTAACATTTAATTATTGAAAAATTTTGAAGTTGAGTTCACCATATCTCTTAGGCAAGCATAGATTTCTCTAGGCTTCGGGACAAAAGTAACGTTTTACCAAATTAGCCCCCATTAGAATCTTCAATAAATAGAATCCAATTTGTCACATACTGTTTTAGGCACTTTAAGGGTTAATATTATGTATGTTGGGAGTTGTTGCATGACTGCTTGAACCATAATAGTCATACTTGCCTATAATAGAGCATTTTTCCTCCATCTATTAAGTCTAGACTGTGCTTGATAAGTCTAGACTGTGCTTGATCAATTAGGAATTAGAAATATTGACTTTTTAACCATGAAAGAAAGAATGGAATTCCCAAGTATTTGCTTGACCCCTAAATTTCTCTCATTCCCATATACATGCTTAGACCTAGTTTCCCTTCTTGATTCATGTTTTTTGAAAAGAATAAGCTTGACTTTGATTTGTTAATTTCCTTGCTTAACCATAATTCATAGCATTCTAGAATTGAACATAAATGCATTGCTTCTAATATATTTAGCCTTATGAAAATGATAATGTCATCTACAAACATTAAGGGGCCGTTTGGTTCGGGGGTTTCAGAAAAGGGAAAGGGAATTGCAGGGTTTCATTCCCTTTGTTTTTGTTTGGTTGAGAAAAAACTCATTCCCTTTCCCCTTTTTCCCTTAATGGGATTATCCCATTTAAGGGAATAGTGATTCCCCTTCACTCATTGGGGAATCCCATTCCCTTTCCCTATCTTCTCTAATAATATTATCAAATAATCATTATATATTAATAATATTATTAAATGTTAAATATATAATAAATATTTTATTATTATTTAATTATATTAATAATATTATAGTATTTTAATACATGTTACTTTAAATATTATAATATTTTTAATATTAATAATTAATAATAATAAATAACAAATAAATAATAATTATTTATTATTTATAATAATTATTACCATAAATAATAATAAATAAATAATTATTATAATATTATTTAATTATGTTAATAATATTATAATATTTTTAAGTTATCAAAAATTAATAATATTAATAAATAATAATTATAATGAATAATAAAAATAATTAATAATTAATTTATATTAATAATATTATTAATATTTATTTAATAAATAAATAATTTTTATTAAATATTAAATAAATAATTATTATAATATTATCTAATTATATTAATAATATTATAATATTTTTAATTCATTAAAATTTAATATTATTTATTTTTTAAATAAATATTAATAATATTATTAATATATAATAATAATTATTTATTTAATTATTAAATAAATATTAATAATTTTATTAATATATAATATTTATTTATTTAATTATTATTTTAATAATATTAATTTTTAATAAATTAAAAATATTATAATATTATTAAATACTATATAAATAATAAATATTATAATATTGTTCAATTATATTAATAATGTTATAATATTTTTAATAATTATTTTTTTAATATTATAATATTTTTAAATTATTAATAATTAATAATATTAATAAAATTATAAATATTAAAAATAATAATTAAATAAATAATAATTATTAAAATTATTATAATAATATTAATTATTATTAATATATTAATAATAGTTAAAATAGAGTATTAATAAAAATAATATTAATAAGATGTTAATAATTAATAATAAATAATTATAAAAATTATAATATTAGTAAATAAAATAAAAATAATAAGATAATAATTATAATAATTATTTTAAAAATAATTATAAATATATTATTTTTAATGTAATAATTATAAATAAAGTAAATTAAAAATACTTAATTCCCTTTCCTATTTGAACCAAACAGATTGGGTAATCAGGAGTCATTTCTTTCCTTTTCCCCTAATTCCTTTTCCTGATTCCATTCCCTTTCCCCAGTCTGAACCAAACGGCCCCTAAGTATGTAGTAGTTGGTCCTCCTTTAGTCAATGTAATGTCGTGGATTATCTGTTTTGCTTCTACTTTAAAGATTAGTCTTAAAAAGACTTCTAGTTCTAAAATAAATAGATAAAGTGATATGGGGTCACCTTGCCTTAAGCCTCTAATGGGCAAGAATTGTTTAGTTAGACTACTGCCATTTAATAAAACTTAGAAAGAGACTGTGGAAACACACTTTTGAACCTACTACATAAACTTAGGATGGAAACCTAATAAAGTTAAGATTTCAAACAAAAAAAAACTATTCCACGTAATCCTATGCCTTTTTCATATCAAGCTTGAGTCCCATCCATCCTTTTTGTGTCTTCTTTTTAGAAAGCGAGTAAATTATTTCTTGTGCTAGAACTCCATTTTCTATTATCCAACATCCAAAAAAAATGTTGATTGAATCGAGGTAATAATTTTATCCTGACACTATCTCAATTTATTTGCCATAATTTTTAAAATAAACTTGTATGTAAGGTTACATAGACTTATAGGCTGGGAATCATTAAAATTGCATGTGTTTTTTTTTTTTTTGGAATCAAAATGATGAAAGTTTTGTTTAATCCTTAATGCATTTGACTAGGTATAAAAAATTGTTGTATCAATTGAATTACTTGATCTCCAACAACATCCCAAGATTTTTTATAGAAAAGTGCCATCATCCTATTTAGTTCTGGTGCTTTTAAGTCTGGCATCCTCATTAGAACTATTTATATTTCTTCCTTTGTTATCCTTATTAAAGATTAGTGATTGCTAAAGATTATGTAGGTCTCTTGGAAAAGTTACCTTTTCACTTTGGAACAATTCCTTATAGCCTTGGACAAAATATTTTGCTATTTAGATTCATTCTTAAGTTCAAGTTCCATTTGATAAGTGTATGGTAGCAATATTATTCCTACATTTGCAAATGACGATGAATAGGTGATAAAATTTCAAATTAGCATTGCCTTCATTAACCCATTTCTCTCTTAATTTTTGATGCCAAATGTTGGTTTGCCTAATAAGTTGCTCTTGTATGTTCCATCTAATTAATTTAGCCAATTCCATCGATTCTTGTCTTGCTTCTTTACTTAGGATTTCCTCCAAATATCTATGCAGTGCGTTTAGATTTATTTGACAGAATCCAAAATGGTATTTATTCCATTTTTAAAGGGTTTTTTTTAATGTTTTTTGTTTTCCAAATCAACTATAAAAGTAAGAGATCTTTGATAACTCTTTCTCCAATTGTGATTACATACTTGCAGGTTTCATCATGTAACCATGCTACTTTAAAGTGAAAAAGCCTTGAGAGGTTGTCTGTATCAAATAATATATTTAACATTATCAGTATATGGTTTCATATTGAACTTAAAAGGTGTTTAACCATCACTTGAAGAAACTTTAACTAATATTATATATTACAAATAAATAGCTTGATCAAGCCTTTCACAAATGTTCTCACCTTGGACTCTCTCGGTACTCCAAGTGTAAGAGCTACCTAAAAAAATCTATCTCAATTCCTCCTAGTGCTTGCATAAAACCAATAAAAGCTGCATTATTCAAGTTTCCAACCCTCCTCCCTCTTGTTTTATCTTGTTTCTGTAATAGAGCATTGAAGTCACCCCGAATGACCTATGGGTATTACATGTTGTCTTGGATTTTATATAATTGGTTCTAGAGGTGATATTTTTCCAAGCTAGATATGGAGCCATAGACTTTGCATATGAATATATTTGTTGGAACTAACCTCTATTTTTACATCAATACTAGAGGACCAAAGGAGAGTCTAACCACTTTTAGCTCCCTTACTGTCAACTATATAATGTTTATTCATATTTAGTTTTTCACACACTTCTTTCTACTTTTGTTTGTTTAATTTTGGCACACTTCTTTCTTCTAGTTTTTAGCACAATAGAATCATGCAATCCATCTAACTGACCTCACTTAATAGGATAAGACTTTATTGTTATTCTATTTTATTATTGAAAAGCTCTGAGAACTCTAACTTCTAAGGTAGAGTTAATACCTCAACAATTCTATGCTATTATTTTCATGCTTTAACCTGCCTCTTTAACTGAAGATTTTGACAAATTTCTAGCATGGTTCTTCCATTTAAAAATACTAACTTTCTTTCAAATACTAATAGTGTTGGAAGATTGCCAATCATTAAAGATTGTCTCCTTTGGTTTTTGATCTAAATCCTTTGATAGGTCCTTCTTGGATCATTTAAAGTCTCTTTCAACAGAATCCTCACATTTAGACTTTTTTGTACCTTGCTGTTCTTGTTCTTAAACAAGGACTTTAGCTAAAAGTATGTCTTCTCCCTTTGTCGATGGGTTTTCCAATAACATGAGTGGAAGAGAGACAATTATTTATGTTTTTTCAATTTTATTCACCACCTCCTCAATTTCATCTCAAAGTAGCAACTAGTCTTTTTTAGTAGTAGGATTTGAAAATTATTTTTTGTCTTTAAATTGATAGCCTTCATTTATCCTATAATTTGTGGTTATCCTCCATAGAGCAATGCACATCTAATTGTCATAGCGTTTATACTTGTCTTTTATGTTTTTAATCACCCTTGAATCCTTATAATTTTTAATATCATGTCTAACAAATCCACACCTATAACATATACTTTGTAACTTTTCATAGCAAAAGTAAATCCACATTCTCGAACCATCAACTTTTGGAATCCAAACTCCTAAAGGAAAAGGCATAAGAAGGTTTAGACTTACTCTCATCCAAGAAAGTTCCTTAGAATGTTACTTTGAGAAATTGGATTGTCTACCTTTAATGCTACTCTAATGCGCTTACCAATTCTTCGAATGCTATCATCTGTGAAGTAACCAAAGAATAGATCATGTAATTATACCTAGCAGTCAGCCTATGTCAGATCCACATCTGCAATATTGGTGGATTGGTTTCATTTAATGATATTAAATAGGTTACCTATAATATTCCATAGGTTATGGTCGTCAATTTCTGTAGCTTTGAATTCTATTGGTACTGACATTATTTAGGTATTTGTTCCCTTATCTCCAATAGGTTGTTTTGTAGGTAAGGACTAACTTTTTCGAATCATAATGTGGACCATTTCTTTATTTTGTCTTCTAGTACTATAGATTTTCCCCATAAAGGTTATGCCTTCTAAGTTTTCTACTTTACTAGTTAATTCCACAAGATCGTCATCCTCGACCTCCCATATAGATTTATTAGCCTAAATGATTGTCATTTGCTTGAAGTAATATAATAGCAAGGTGTTTTCCTGAGGTCAACCATGAGTAAAAAATATTATATTAAAATAAAATAAATAATTTATTATATATTTTTTATATGGATTAACATTAATTACTTTGTTAGAATATTTATTTAAGTAATTAGTTTTATGTTTTAATATTAAGCATAGAATAGATTTGGCTTTGGTTCAATATATATAGTCTGTGATCGGTTAGATCATGCATAAGCTCATATGGGTATAAGTCCTAATCTATAACCCTTTAGTAATCAATAGTTTCCTATTATAAGTTTGACCATATATAGAGAGATCATATTATTATTCAAGCATAATAAGAATTACCATTCCTGTGAAATTCCTCTATCTCTTTTTTCTAAATAATCTAAGGGGTGAAGTAGGTTGCAAACTTTACTCATCATTATAATCTAAGCTGATCATAACTTTATCAGATTATGCACCAAATATGCTCATAATTCAATTATCATTAATTAACATTGTTTAATTCTTGATCATATTATTAATAAATGGTATTAGAGGGATGTTGATAATATGATAATATTAATAATAAGTGATTGTATTAATTATCTGATCTAATTAATTTAATTAATATTGGCAAAATTCATAAAATTCCTTATTTTTCTTTTTCGATACATTAAATCCTTAAAATTGGGAATTTTGATTCCAAGACAATTTAAATCTAGTTTTCTTTTAATTGAATTATGAATCCTATTTGTATGAATACATAAAACACCATAATGTTACTTGATTGCGTTTTGTTACTGTGAATAAAAGGCAATGAAAATTTCAAATCCTTATTGTATGATTTCAAACCTATTTTCTTCAGATTTATAAATGGGTTAATGTCGAAAATAGAGTAAATGCATTTTATTGCATTAAAATAGCCTAAAAAATAATTTTCTGGAGTTAAAAGCTCCATTAATGGTAGAAAAATGCCATAAACAAGCATATGGAGCGAAGGTTGAAGAAAAATAGTGTAAATGGCTGTCGTGCATGGGCGCCATGTGCTTGTTCTAGCAATAAGTTCTTGCTATTTGTTGCACATAGGTGACACACGCTTAAAGAGTGCATGAGCTCCACGCGCCTTTTTGATAGCCAACTACAGTTAACTTGCTGCGTGTGGGTGCCACATGCTTGAAGAGCATGTGAGCCTCATGTACCTATTTTTGACAGCAAGCTTTAACTAGTTAGTCGCACGTATCCACGTGCATGAAAGAGCATGAACCTCACTTATCAGGTTTATTGACCCGTTCTAACTCCATTTAACCCATGCACGAGCTGACACATATAGCTCATACACTGGGCTTTTCAAGTTGGGTTTTAGCTCGATCCGTTTAAAAATTAATTTTTTATTTCTTTATTATTTTTTTAGAATTTTTTGTGGCCAATAAATATTTATTTTAAATTTTATGATATTTATATTATATGAAAATACATTTTATTTATGAAATTTTGGCCTGTAAAAATTCATGAATATTTTTTACAATATTTTTGGGCTTGGTGAAAAGTCAGTCTTTCTAGTTATGAGTATAGCTATATTTGATAAATTTTTGAATTCTTTATTATGTAATTTTATACATGTATAGATACCAAAATTGTTTGATTCACATCAATGATAGACTAGGATTGTAATAAGGTTATTTTACATAAAAAAAATTTTCTTCTAGGATGTCTAGGAGCATATTGCATTAATAATGGATATACCTTATCAGTATAATATTGTTAATATTATTTTAGGATTTAGACTTTTCGGAATAGGCATGCGATATTTATAATATTTCAATATTTCTTGTATCTTATCAATATGATTATGTTGATTACATTCTTATGTAGACTATTATACAAGTTAAATAATATGATATATGTAATTTCATTGATGTCACTTTGTTATATAGTTACTTGACTGATTTTGTTTTAATTGAGAAATCTTGCATTATGATCATTTTATGCATGCATAATTAAAATTTTCCAATCTTATAGCATCAGCCTTGGCCTTTTTGCAACTATCTGTGGTAAAGCCTCTTAATGGAATGAACTCTGATGAATGAAGAAAGTCTTTGAATATGTACCTAACAATTTCTAAGGAAGATTTAGCTCTTAGAAAACCAAAGTTAGCTAATCTCTTACCTAAGTCTAGTGCTACAGATACGACCTATCACAAATAATGGTATTAGTCAAATCGGATCTGTTTAGCAATGATCAAATTCATTATTGAGAAAGGAATTAGGAAAAGCATTCTAAATAAAGACACTGTTGTAGAATACATGAAAGTTGTTAGTGAGAAATTCAAGTTTGACAAGATTTAAAAAGTATACTACCTCTTTTTACTTGACAACATTCACTATGATAGAGTTTCTGGTGTCAAGAAGCATATTATGAAGATGATTCATTATTATAATAAGTTAAAATCATATAATGTTGATCTTGGAGAGAGCACTTTGATCTACAGAGTCTTTCAACCATTACTATCTGAATATAGCTACTTGAGAACTTCCTACAATTCACGAGAGGTAAAATGATCAATAAACTAAATGATCTCCATAGTAACTCAAGAAGAAGTGACCATAAAGAATAACTCACAACCACCTTCTGTGAATCACTTGTCTTAGGCCTTTAATAGTAAGTCAAGTGGTAATGATAAGAAAGGAAAGAAACCAGATACACAAATATCTAAAAAGCCTAGGTTTAAGAAAAGTAATGAAAAGGGTAAAAGACAACAAAAGAAATTTAAGGGCAAGTGTAATTATTGCAAGATCCCTAAACACAAGATGTTTGAGTGCTATAAGCTAAAAAACAAGTGTGAGAAGGAAAAGGCTCAAAGACTAATGGATCCCAAGTGAGAAAGAGAATATTATTTTAAGAGTAATAGAGAGTAAAGTTGAAATTGAATATATAGGATTAGTTTCTTTATGTTTATCTTTTGAACATATTTTAAATTTAAATAATATCATTTATGTACTTTCTGGAAAAAGGAATTTGATTTCTAGTTCTATTTTTGGATAATTGTGATTATTCCTTTTGGCAAAGAAATGGAAATATTAATATTTATTATTATTTTGCTATTATTAGTACTGTCATTTTACAAAATGGTTTATATCAATTGAATTTGAATTATTGTCCCATTGTGTCTTTTGATGTTCCCATCAATGTTGTAATTAAGCATAAACGTCTTTGAATGAATGAGAATTCTTCGATTTTGTAGCATCAATGATTGGGCCACATATCTAGAGAGAGATTAGAAAGGTTAGTCAAACAAGGTATGTTGTTAGATCTAGATTTCTCAAATTTTGAGACTTATATTAACTATATTAAAGGAAAATTTCTTGCTAGAGCTAGAAACAAAAGGGCACGAAGGTTCGAAAATATTTTAGACATAATACACACTAACATTTGTGGGCTCGTTACACTAACATCTATTGAAGGTTTTGAATACTTCATTACATTTACAAGTGACCATTCTAGATATGGTTAAATTAAGCTTATACGCAAAAAGTCAGAGTCTTTAGATGCATTTAAGAACTTTAAGGAAACAGTTGAGTTGAGGATTGAAAAAATCATAAAATATGTCAGATCAGATAAGGCAGATAATATTATGGGAGATATACTGAGGCGGATAGAAATCTTAGTCCATTTGCTCTATTTCTACAGGAATATGGTATTGAGACCTAATATACAATGCCTAACACACCACAATGAAATGAGGTTGCAAATTTTATTATCTTACTCACACTGCCAAGATCATCGAGTCTAATTAGGCATTCTATTTGGAGGATGACTTGAATAGTGGGAGTTCGGTACCTAAAGCTATTAATTTAGGTGATGAAAGCACTATTTTGCCTATACCTATTTTGACACTTTCACCTATTGGAGGTGATAACAATGAAAATCCAAATTAGATAGAAGAAAAGCCTCATCTAGGCTAAAACAAGCTTCCAGGCAGTGGTACCTGAAGTTTCATGAGATTATTACCTCTCTTGGATTCATTAAGAATGCTTTAGATCAATGTATCTATCAAAAGTTTGATAAGAGCAATTTTGTCATCTTAGTGCTCTATGTTGATAATATTTTCCTAGCTTGCAACTTAATCAATTTCTTAGATGAGTCAAAACATATGTTATTATGCCATTTTGATATGAAGGATCTTGGTAAAGCATCTTTTATCCTTAGAATTCAAATCCATATGACAGAACTTTTGGCATTTTGGATTTATCCTAAGCTAATTAAGTTGAATGGGTGTTTAAAAGATTCAAGATGGATACTTGTGCATCCAGTATAGCGCCTACTTAAGAAAGCGATACGTTGCCTTGATCATAATGCCCTCAAATTGATATTGAAAGGGCTAAAATGGATAAAATTTCTTATGCTTCCACTATTGATAGTCTTATGTATGCATAGGTATGCACTTGTTTAGACATGGCTTTTACTATTAGTATGCTTGACAGATACTTGAGTAATCCTAGGATGGATCATTGGAAAGCAACTAAGAAGGTAATAAGGTATTTTCAAGGTACCAAGAATCACATGTTGACTTATAGAAGATTTTATTCACTTGAGGTTGTTAGTTATTCAGATTCGGATTATGCCTTATGTATAGATGATCGTAAGTCAACATCTGGATACATTTTTAGGATGTCTGGAGGAGCTGTCTCATGGAAAAGTGTTAAACAGACACTCACAACTACCTCAACTATGGAAATAGACTATGTTGCATGTTATGAGGCTACTTGTTAAATTGTATGGTTGAGGAAGTTGATATCTGGCATGCATTTGATTGATTTTATATCACGATCTCTAATAATTTTTTTTACGATAATTCTTCTACTATGTACTTCTCTCAAAACTACAAGAATTCTAATTGTACTAAATATTTTGATGTTAAACTCTTGTTTATTAGAGAGAAGATTGTTGAATCTCATACTCGCATTGAACACATCCTTAGTGGAGACATGCGAGTGGATCCGTTGACTAAAGGCTTATTTATAAGAGTATTTAAGAATCATGTAACTCATATTGGTCTTGTTAAATCTTTTGATGAAGCCTAGGTTTAACAAGAGTTTGAGATATGCTTGTTTTATTTGTTATTATCTGAAACCACTTATGTGATCATTGCTCAGTTTGAATTTTAAAAAATTGGTAATTTGTTTTATATATATATATATATATATCATTTGTTTCCTTATTGGATTCAATGATTTTGAGCTATTTCTTTTTTAAGCTGTGATCAAAAGACTAACTTTATATATTCTATTCTTTTCATTTAATAAGACAATTATATTTAAACATCACTTATTTCTCTATCGGATTTAGTGATTCTGTATGGTCTCATTTTTTGAATTAAGTTGAAAGCTTAACATATATGAATTGCTTAATTATTATTGTTTCAAATATTCCATGTAATTAATTAATATTATTTAAGTGGGAGATTGTTACATTTAAATAAAATAGATAATTTATTAGATATTTTTCATATGGATTAGTATTAATTAACTTGTTGGAATATTTATTTAATTAATTAGTTTTATGTTTTAACATTAAGGATAGAACATGTTGGGTCCTAGTTCAATGTGTATAGTCTGTGATAAGTTTGATCTTGCATAAGATTACATGGCTAGAGGTCTTAATATACAACTTTTTAATAATTAATGGTTTCCTATCATAAGTTTAACATATATAAAGAGATCAGATTGTTATTTAGACATAATAAGGATTACCATTCCTATAAAATCTCTCTATCTCTTTTTTCTGAATAATTTAAGGAGCGAAGTAGGTTGCAAATTTTATTCATCGTCATTTAGGCTAATCATGACTTTATCAAATTATGTACTAGGTATACTCATAATTCAATTATAATTAATTTACATTGTTTAATTCTTGATCATATTATCAACACAAAACGTAGATGGTCCTCCACTCTCTGTAGCAAGGTTAATTTACTTATGGTTCTGATTCGTTGTGGCAGTCTATGGTTTAGTAGAAATGGACAAAAAATATTGCTTTAGTTAGTTGGTCTACTTCTAGCTTCGTTCATCTGACATTGTGAGTTGGATCAAATGGCTGGTGGGTTTCTTGTGGTTAAACTCCATCTGTTGTTCAGATTGACTCAATCAGGAGATGAACAGGTACTGTAACGGTTAATTACTGCAGAATTTCTGGAGTTTGGGCTAAAGGAAAGGCATGTAGGAAGAGAACTTGAGTTGGTTAATCGTTAGAAACGGCGAAGACTTTACAGAAACTAAGAAAGAGAGAAGATCAAAATCCGAAGGAAAAATTTGTTTAGAGCAATACAAAATATAAGATTAATTGAATATTATGTGTATATAAGTATGCATATATATATATGTGTATTAAAATTATGTATTTTAAAATAATATTAAATGATATTTTATATTAAAATTAATAAATTTATATATTTAATATTATAAATATATATTTAAAAATTTATTGAAATCAAAGTCAAACACACAATTCTATCCCATAAATTTTCATTAATTTTATATTAAATTAGTCTTTATTGTTTATAATTTTACTTATTCTCAATTAAATTCTTACATTTATTTTTCATTTTTAACTGTAGTTTCAATTAAATTTTTATTTAATTTTATTAGTAATTACATGTAATCAATGTTTCAATTCATGTAGTGTACTATGTATATATTTTGTGTTCAAATTTATATTATGTCATGGATGATAATAATACACACACACACAGATATACAAGGATGACATATATTTTGGTAATGTCTAAGAGACCAAAATATTAAAAAAAATAAAACATTCATAAATTACTAAAAAAGTCATAAATTTGTAAAAATTAAAAAATCATTATCATGAGTAAAATATAAATAAAATAGTGTTATTACCATTCATTTTTTAGGTAATTTCTGTTATTGAGCATTGACGAAAGTTGAATTGATTTCTTTTGGCAATTTTATTTGATCAGTGCAATTTATTTGAACAAAGCAATAACTCTTGGCAATAATATTATTGAATGATTCTATAACAGTGTAATGCTATCACTCATGAGTCTAGGCTTACGGGGAACAAGAGAAAAAATATAATATTTTTATGATTATTTTTAGTGAAAATTGCGGATAAGCTAATAATATATACCATCATTCCAATGTAATATAATATTTTTATATTTATGATTCTGTGATAGTGTAATGCTTAGTTCATTCTTGCGCCTATTTAATTTAGTTTGATCTTTTAGCTAATAAGGCTAAGTGAGTGACGTAGAAGATAAACAACAAAATATTTTTAGAGAAGATAAATCATAATTTGATAAAGGACATGAAAATTAGAAATAATAATATATTTATATATTATAATTTATAAAGTTACTTAACATAACATTTGTACCTATTTTATTTATAAATTGTGAAATTTTTTAAAAAACTAAATCTCATAATTTTTATCTTTATACTTGAGGGCTTTCTGTCTAAAAAATAATGCGTATTGCTTTATTTTTTTATGCTTTTAATATTAGTCCTGTCCACCACCACCACCACCACTACTACTACTACTAATAATAATAATAATAATAAATTCCATCATGATCTAATTTTTTTAAATTATATTTTAAATTAAATTTATAATTTATAAATTAAAAATTCAAATATTTTTTAATTTTTTTAGAAGTTTAGAATGTGATTTTCAAATAGTATTTTATATTAAAGTCCTCTTTATAACTTACTATTTGTGATTATTAATTTTTAAATGCAATTTCATTTTAACTAAAAGATAAAAATTTTATTTGAGATAATAATAATAATAACAACAACAATAGTAATGACATTTAATTTCAATTAATTACTACTATTGATTTGAAAATAATATTTAAAATATAATGTATTATAAAATTTGTTTGGGATCACCTGGAACTAAAACTAATGTTATAATAACTTGATTTGTTAAAAAATAGTTTGATTTAATATTGACCTGATTTATTTTAACCAACCTAATAAAATATTTCAAAAAAATTTCCTTTATTTTTTATTTTTGAATATATTTCTCCCTTAGCACATCCAAAAATGAAAATTCTAATAATACTTGCTCGAGTTCTCCATGAATTCATAAGATAAGAGGCCAAACAAATAGTGAGATTAGTGAGAATGCATTTTATTGGGTTAAATATTAGTTTTTGTTGAAAGCAGCAAGCAAACCTAGGAGTTGGCTCGGGCTCTCTGCTGTTAGGTATCTATCAGTATAATTATATATGAGCATCGAGCATGTCCTGATTATTGAAAGGTTAATTACTTCTAATAATAATAATGTAAATGAAATTACAACTTCGTCCGAACGAACGAAACTCCTTCCAAAACCATTCCTATCTTTCAAAGAAGACCCAAACTAATTATAGGACTTGTGACTGCAAATAATCGTTTATTCAATTAATGGAGCACGGTGACATTATAGCCAACTATAGCATCTCCAGTGGTGGGATCAAGCCAATGAGTCTTGGCGATGGCGTAGCCACGTGCCATTCGGAAGAGGCCGGTTCCGCCCACAATGGGCATTTCACGAACCGGGCTGAGGGCCGAGTTCTTGCCCAGAAGGCTTATGGAGCTGCCACTGTAAGCACCTTCCGTGAAGGAGAAGCTCATGGACATGAGCAAGCCAACCTCATTCTGACAGGCCGAACCATAAAGTCCTTGAGCACGACCCACCAGCTTCGAGTTCGGGTCGGGTGTTACCGTCAATGGGTCATCGGCCATCATGATGACTCCGAATAGGGTGGGGGATTTATACGTGTCCGGCGGCTGAGCTACCCTGATAGCACTTGGCTTCTTTCCACTCAGTGTGTCGTGAAAGTAGAACTGCAGGTTCGTCACCGTCTCCTTGGAAGCTTCTAAGCTCACTCCCCATCTCTCTGTTTCCGCTGCCACTACGGTCGACATGGTAATAACCATCAGAATCAGGTGCAGTTTCGTCATCTTCAACTCTAAGCTGAGACAACAAGACGATATGAGCTACTTTTCTTTTGCCTGAGGCTATGGGTTTTTAAAGTCTCTAATCTTTACATTTCATTTTCGAGATTCAAAGGCCGTTGAACGAGATTTGATCAACGACTTTTTTGTTTACTTTCTGTTTCTGAATCGGGCCACTTGTCGTTTAGCAACCCCAGTACAATAGATTAATGAAAAATAAAAAGCTTTGGGTTCTGGATGTTTTAATACCACCTGTAGGTGCCGTCAATCATGATATAGATGTCGGCATCTTAACGTTTGTATTTTCAAAGATATTCAAAATTGATTTTCTGGGGCATTATTTTGGAAAGTAAAAATATTTCCAACGTGTTTCGGAGAGGTATCAAAATCTACGTCCCCACCAGAGTCTGGCGGCACGGAACTTTGATCGTCAAGAAAATCAGATTTCATTGACAAACTGAGAACTGTTTACCTAAAAATGAAGGGTACAAACTTCAACGGAGTCGTTGGGAGCCTGGCCTTGTTGCCGACCCAATACCCAAGTTATCCGGTGCATTTTAAATAGGGTAAATTACATTTCACTCCTCTGAAGGGTGGATTAAATACACTTTCTTTTCTTCATTTTTCATGACACTTTAATAAATGGCATTAAATTCATATTTTAATGAACAGAATTGCCCTCGTGTCTCTTTCTCTCTCTTTATGTGCTTCTGGATTTGCACTCTCTTCCTCTGTTAATATGTTTGCTAATTAGAAAATTTATATTTTTAATTTGCACGAAGTCAGCAAATATAATAAATGAAAAAATTATGAATTTTTGTATGCATAAGACCAATGATCTTTGTTGCTACTTTTTAATTTGTAACGGTGGAACCAAAGATTTAAATTTCACTATAAGAATTCAACATGACAGAAAAAATCTACAGATTCGTGTGGCCGATCTACAACATCTCCAATTAACTTGATTTATGGCCAATGTTTTTAGTGATTATCATCCAAGGACAATGAAGATACTCTATCGAGGGATGATCGAAGGCAATAGTATCCAAAAGGGGAAAGGGTAGAGAGAGAGAGAAGGGGAGAGTAACACAGAAGAAAACTCTAATGGAAAGATGAAAGAAGGAAGGGAGGATGAGGGATAAAAAAAATTGAATTTAATGAAAGTAATTTTATGTCGTGGTTATTGTTGAGTATGGTTACTTCACTTAAATAATTGATACCTAGAGGATTATTTCCACTTTTCATATTAATTAAGTGATTGGTTAATATTAAAGAAAAATTATTTTCTCTCTTTAAGTTGCTTAAATGCTTTAAAATAAATTAATTGTGATTATTTAATAATTTAAAGAAAATAATTTATTTATAATAATATATTCATTTGATTTTAATAAATTCCTTGTGCATATAATTTTAGTAGTTTTAGGAAGAAAATGTTATTTTCTTTGATGATTTTCAATATATCATTTTTTAAAATACTTATTAGTGTTAATTTCAACCCATTTAATCTATTTAATAATTTTAATTAATAAAATTTATATTATAAAGTAATTTATTAGATTTAGATACTTATTACTTTTCATAAAAATATTTCTAATTATTGATAAAATATTTTTTAAATTTTTATTATCATTTCATTGAAATATCAATTTTATATTTTTTATATATAATTATTTATATTTTTATTATTAATTATTTTTAATAATATTTTTAAAATTTTAATATAATTTTTAAAAAAATTAATATATTAATTTGTCCTAACCCAACATATTTATTATTTATATTAAAAATGTCAACTCACTTACAACTCAAATTCGTATAAGTTCAACTAAAGTTTATGTAAAGATTTCATGTTTATATGGAGTCATCATTCATGTCAAAACTTATTATCCCTAATTAAATGTGTTTAAGAAGTCCTCAAAAAATTTAATTAAGTAAGCAATTAATTGGATTGAATAATTTGTTTGAATATATAGATAACAACACATTGTAAATATTTTATAAATTTAAATTTTAAATTTTGTATTTTTTTAAGATTGTATTAATTTTCATAAAATTATGTATATAAAAAATCTTATAGGTATAGAAAATGGTATTAAATTAAATTTTGAATATTTTATGTATATTAAATTAAGTTTTATAAATTCACCTCATCATTTTATATTTAATAATAATATTAAACTTATATTTAAAATTTAATTTTTAATACATATAATATTATTAATGATATAATAATAATGATTTATTTGCATGCTATAAACTTATTGAAAAAGAGATGGTAATTTGCCGCAAAATCTTCTACTTTACCTTATACGACTACTTCAATCTTTTGCTTTTATGACATCTCAGAAAGTAGAAATTTTTCGTATCGCGAATGTACCCCTTTTTTTATAACAAATGTAAGGCGGTGGAAAGGGCATTTTCATCTAAAAAATGTTTTCCGCTTGCCAGCTAACTTTCATTAGATTAATTAACGGAAAAACACAGAAAAATTTTGACTTCTTAGAAAGTGGAAATTTTAACTTCTTAAAAAGTGAAAATTTTTCGCACCACAAAATTTCCCCTTTTTTTATAGCAAATTTAAGCTGATGGAAAGGGTATTTTGTCTAAAAGAATTTTTCGCTTGCCAACTAACTTCTATTAAATTAATTAACGGAAAAATACATTCAGGGATGGGAGTGCAATTGCCCTCAATTTTTTGGGGACCTGTGGCCCGGTCCAAACCTCAAGGTAAATCCATTTCACCCTCTTAAAAATAAAACAGCACAAAGAATTTACATTAGCAATGGTTTAGTTAATTATTTCAGTTTTCCCATCACTGAGGTATATATCAAACTAAATAAAAATTTAGCCCCTTCAAGTTTAATTCGTATGTTTGTTCCATCAGGTTAGTATAAAAATACACTTCACTTTAGATAGTAGGATAAAAATACACTTCAATGATTAAGTAACGGGAAATTGACCGTTTCCCGCAGTTTGGGAAAGTTAATTACTCAAATGCTGTGCCCTTTTTTTTATTTACCAAAATACTTAACTTTTTTTTTTTAAAAAAAAAAGCACTGATCACGGGCACTTCACCTTTTTTTTTTCCGTTTCTCAGAATTTTTTTTTCGTTTCTGTCTATTATATTTTTTAATTAGCTTTTAATTTTTTTTGTCCGTTTGTTCCTCTTTTTTTTTACCAATTATTTTTTCCGAAATCAGTTTTTTTTTATTTGTTGATTTTTATTTTTTACCAATAAAGTTTTTTCCGATTAAGATATTTTTGATTGTTTTTCACTCTATATACATTAAATTTGTTTTATTTCAAATTAAATTTAATTTTTCTTAAAATTTTGTAATAATTTATAATTTGTGACCCTTTTATTTTTTTATTTATAAATTTAACCTAACTTTAATTTGATTTAGTTTATTAAAATTTAAATATTTATTTTATATTAATTAATCAATGTTCTAAATAATAATTAATAATATTTTTAACTCTCATAAAATTATACAATATATATAATGTAATAAAATAGTAAGTGTGGTATGATTGGTAGGATAATTATTATTTCAATAAATACAAATACTTACATTTTCTCTTGTAAACTTATTACTTGATAGATGTAAGTCAAAAAAATAAAATTTAAAAAAAATAAAAGAATGAATAATATTACTTTAAAAAATTAATCCATTTTTAATCACTTATCATTCATTAACTTCAAAATATATGATTCATTATCTCACAACAATTCACCTTAACCCCTAAATTCTATTTTATACCTAGAGTGGCTAAATTATGTCCCAAAATATTTGATTATATGTGTGACTAAAGAGAGAACCAAGGCATTGCTTCACAATAAAATAATTTGAATTAACATCAAATTTGTTGGAGGGCATGGAAGTTTTAAATATATATATATATATATATATATTCTACACAAAGAAGAAACTAATTTTTTTTAGCTATTTAGTCATTATATATCACTATTTTATACATTTAGTGGATGCACGCAAGTTTTGAAGCAGTTGTAATCAATCCAGTGAGTTCGAAGAATAAATTTTAAATAATACTTGATTTACATTATGTCTACGAACATTTTATGTAATATTGATTATTATCACTGTAATAATATTTGATTGATTGCTGCCCTCAAAGTAGGAAGTTTTTTAATTCATTTAACCTTAACATAGTTTTTTTAATTTGTACATGTTACACTTTATTTGACTTATTTGGACCTAGAAATTTTTAAAAATATAAGTGTAAATTGTATTTGTTGCTATTTTTTTTGTTTTATATTTCAACTTCATTTAATATATATTTGGTCAATTTTTTGAAACTTTGGACTTCTTTATAGTACTTATTCAAAGTTTTAAATAACAATTAACTGCATTATTAGCTATCATTATATTGTATGATAACGTTACATAATAAAATTGGTATAACAGGAAATTTTTTTACTATGCAGTATAGGAGAAATTTGTTTTCCCAAGGTAAGTATTACGATCAAAAAGTAGATCTTTATAAATTATATTGTTGCAATTCACATGTGAAAAAAAAAACACATCACTTGCCTAAATAATTAATTAATTAGGATAGTGAAATATTAAGTCTTAGTTTAAGGTTATTCAATGTGTGATATCGAATCCCTAAAATTAAACGAGGCTAAATTTAATAGTTTGAGTTACCATAGTGACCTCTAGATGAATAATTAACACCATTTTTCGTAATTATATATAAGCCTATATTTAAAATTACATCTTGAAGATCGGTATTTTAGAATGTTTCATTAAATTTCAAATAACAATATAATGAATGGAGTGGGATCAATAATGTGATGAAGATAAATGAAGAAAAGTGAAATATATAATTGTAAAATTGCACACAACTTACCTCCAAATGTGGATAAAATGGTCTATGTAACATGAAAAATTACTAATTCTAAGGCAAAGATGCTATGAATCAATTAACTAAAAAAATTGGATGAAACACTATATTACAATAACGAAACCCTCAATCACCAAAATAATGGCTCCCAGTCCCACATTGAGGGCATCGCCTTGCTCATTGCGGTCATTGAGCTAGGGGCTGTTCTTTTCCATCATTATCCTCATCATCGTCTGCATGAGTCAGATGGGTTTGACCCCTAGAAAATGGAGAGTTTAAGTCCTAAAAGAAGGATTGAAATGTTGGAATAAGGTTTCCCGGTGTGGAAAACCCTTAATACTGCTGCTCCACAGATCCACAAGCATACTCAGCAGCAAATGCAAATGGGTCATCAAATAATCCCATTAGAGAGCTAGGGATTTGCTGAGCTGATTGTGATGGCAATGGTGTGAAAAAAGATGGCTGTGGAGTATCATAGGGGTGCTGTGGAGGAAATATCATGCTATGAGATGGGCCAACTTCTCCACCTATGAAGAATTGCGATAATGGGGTATAAGTTGATAGTCCCGCAACTCTTATATCAGCATACATTGATAAAGGGACGAAGGGGCTAAGGACACCTGATTGCATCATTGACGAATGAGCATATGGCACACTTTCATTGTCGTCCTCTTCTTCAGGCAAAATAGGATCCTTGAAAGATATGAAGCCGTGGGCTCTTCTACCACACCTAGGTTCGGGAATGAGTGGTTTTGATAATTTATCAGCTAGGTAGGCAGACTGGGCAACAGTCACATCTCGATGCTTTCCTAGTGCGTGTAGCATAAGGCGACATTCCCGACCCACGGTCTCCTTAAACTGATTATATGGCTGTGAAGGGAAATCCTTGACACTAAGTCTGTGGATTCTCTCAGCTATGTCAACTTACAAAAAAGTATATTTGATATAGTTAATACATATTACATCTTGAAGAAATCATAAAGTACAGCGTGAACATCGTTAGTTATCACAAATCCTAGACCACCACTAGATGGATGGATCTATCGTCTGGTATGTCTCCAATACCATGACATATAACCCGAGTCATGATGAAGAGCTTTAACTCGATCAACAAAAGTGTATTGTGCCATGCATTCCAAGCACTGATGAATATTATATGCTCTTGTCGCCAGTCTTTTGATGTTCTGCCCCAAAGCTGTAGTGTATGATAAGAGCCAAGGTTAAATGGCTCCCGTGGGATTGGCTGCCTCCTTCCAAATTGTCGAAGTACATGATTTGTGTGGTGCCACTTCACATTGTGGAAGCAAATGACCAGAACTGATGCCAACCAAATGTCAAGCGACATCAAGCAATACCCTGTTATAAACTGCCGTACACTAAGAATGTCATGGAGTTCTCAAATAATCTAAAATTACAAAGAAATACAATATAAATGACCATATTAGTAAATTTACCAATAGCACTTTATGAATTAAAGAAAATGGTATTTCCTACCTCATCGTCCCTCATCTGATCAAGTAATACCCTATACTGACATAAAGTCGTTGATGGCGGCTAGAAAGGTAAGCTAGTATTCTTCCACTTGCGAGAAATATATATTATGGATTAATTATTTGGGTTCTTTAAGCATATGTAAGAGATGTAATATGGAATACGTGTATGATCTACACCTGAAGCCCAATGATGGGAGTAAGGGATACATGTCTAGTTGGGGATCTGGAAATGGAGGTCTCGCCGGTGCTAGAGTGGGGAAATGATCCCACGCCCATAAATACAATAAATGCAGACATCCATCAATATTTATCTCATCACATTTTATAGCGGAGTATAACTCTCTATACAAGCATGCTAGGACCGTTAATCCCTAACTGTATTGATCGGCATTTGCAAAGTTTTCTAGCAATGGCAGATATATTAGAAGTACTCTGTGACCCGAAGTGTCAGGCGTAAGACAACCGCCAATAAGTCGCAAGATGTAAGCATGTGCAAAGCACTGTGTTAGTTCATCATCGGTATCATCTAGTAAGTGTCCAAAGTTAGCTGCTAACTAGATGATGCTCAAATGCTGGTCTTGCAAACATTCATCAGGTGATCTGACACTAAGTAAATGTTCACAAACCCCTAGCTAGTCAAGTCCGATTCTTCCAGATACAAAGACACCCTCGTAAGGCAAACCTAACTGAATGGATACATCTTGTAACATAATTGTGCACTCCCCAACGGTGGTGTGTGTCTCAGGACGCCATCGTTCAACTAAGGCGGACGCCATCGTTCAACTAAGGCGGACACCATAACTACATTGAAATCAAAATGTCCAAGTCGGCTGACGCCCTAGAAGCTAGCCTGTTGCAAATAAGGCACAATTACAGGTGGTGGATCAAATAGTCGGTCTGCAAGAGCGACATGTCGTAGCCTTAGGATTAGTCTTCCCTATTACCATACATAAATAAAATAGTTAGGATGTTTACGATTAATGAAGTTCTATTAAGGGAATGGAATTACCTGATTTTGTCATACTGCCTGTGAAATATGTCGTGATTGTAAGTATAAAAAAGACTCATTATCAGGTCCAAAGGTGATGACACGTCGCTGAGTGGCCATTATTATGGAGATCTATAAACCATATCTATCTGCAAGAATTTAATCAAATGCACACCCCTAAATTTATGTAAATCTCATGTAATAAACTATACAGGGAGGCCAAAATGACTTAATAAATAAAAATAGAGCAACATAGTGAGACATAATTGCAACATACATATATATTTCGCATTTTTCGGATAAAATTGTAACAATAAAAAATAATTTATACATTGCTGCAGGCAAGGTCAAAATCTTCGAAAAATTGAGGGATGCTTAATCCATTAGCTTTCTCAAGGGCCTTAAGTGTCATGGCACATTACATTGTCTAGATGGACAAGTTACACAGTTGTGGCCAGATTGACGGTACAACTCACACCTAAGAAGTTCTGATGGACCCTCTATCCAGTCCATTTCGTTCCTTATACGTGATGAACGAGGGTGACCACCAAGACGCATCTACGCAGGGTCTAACACAAGTGTTAGTCTATTAAAGGTTGGCCAATGTTCCATACCACCTATAGGATGAAACTCATAGTTATAAGCCTGTGCCATTATTTCCAGTCAGAACACAGGATCGATAAACTACAAAGGATCTCAATGCAACCTTCACACATGCTACGAACACATGTTAATAAGGCCAATGTTTTACTTGGAATTCGCCACAATCACATGTTCTCTGGGCTAGGTTAACCTTGCATGTTCGACCAAACTGCTTCCATGTCGGATCATATGGCTCTTCCACCTCAAAAGCCGAATCGAGTCGGTTAAAATGCCAGACATGACAGGCAGATGCTTTCCAGGTGCACTCTTAAATCTTTTTTCGCATGACTTCACTGAACATCTCTCTTGCCTATAACTGTGCTACGATAGTTTCTGTTCTATTCACGAAGTATGCATTTATTCGATACAATATAGCTTTAACTAGCCCGGTGATCGATAAATGTCCGACCCCTTTAAAAATACGATTGATACACTCGACCAGATTTATTATCATGTGACCGCACCGTCGACCTCCATCATCGTAAGTACGGCTCCATTAACACTTCGAGATATTATCGATCCATTTCGCAACTCTAGGTTGCAATTGGTGCAATTCTTTGAGCTTGCTATCTACAACATATCATCCATATTGATAACTTGTACCCGAAAATGCCATCAATCAATGAGCAATAGTCAAAATACAAAATATCAGTTGAGGATGCTATTGTCAATAATACGCACTAATGCTCGTAAACATCTTCTTCAGCCACACCGTCTTAAAAGTTAAGTTCAAGTTGCTAGCGATATGTCAAATATAGAATACATGATAACCATAAGGGGCTTGCCACCCTACGCGTGAGTTTGTGATAATAGCTAATATTCTAGGATGCTTATCTAAGATCAGGCAAATATGTTATCTGTCTTTAATAACACGCCGTTGAACATGGGATAAAAACCAAGTCCATGTATCGTAAGTTTCTCCCTCCACCACAGCAAATGTAAATGGGACGACCTTTTTGTCACCATCCTGTAACGTCACCGTTAACAAAATCCTTTTGTACCTTCTATACAAAAAAGTGTCATCCACTTAGATTATGGGCTTCAAATGGGCAAACGACTCGATACATGGTCTAAAAGTCCAGAACACTCGACAGAACAATGCAACCAGCTCATCTGTAGAACTGTTTGGCAGACATTCCTGGGTAACAAGCTCAAAATAAGACCCAGGATTGAAGAGATACACTGTTGCCAGCCATCTAGGTAGTATGGTGTACGACTTCTTCCAATTTTGTAAAAGCAATAGCAATAGTTCGTTGTTTTTCCTTCCACGCCTTCCTATATGACACCCAATACCCAAATATACAATGGATTCTCTCTATGACCTCTCGGATGGACACACTTGGGTTTTCGATCATTATAACCATAATATACGATGAAATGACATTTGTGTCTAGTTTTAGATGATCTTGGAAAAGAGATGCAGACACACATGCGTAGGACCATTGTATTTTGATATTTTTCAGTTATCCTCTCTTAGCTTATGGCATGCTCTAACCCTCCAATTACAATGGTCATCATAGTGAGGATACCAATATTCTTCATACTTAGCCGATGAGTAGTGCACGCAAAATGTGTGATGAGTTCGCACTGAATATATTTTCACTATGCGATGAAACACCTTCTGGTTCATATATCGTAAACCCACATATGGCTCCTAATTGTCATTTATATTTATGTCATGTTCGAATTTGGGGTAATCATAGCTAGCAGCAGCATCTACATTTAGTCGTGAGAAAAAGGCAGCAGTCAATTCTATGAGATGGCCCCCAAGCATTGTTGATAGTGCACAAGTGATGTCTTCCCTATCATTATCGTCACTGCAGTCGTCACCATCACCACCAAATCCTTTAGGAATGGGGTCACATGCACCGTCCTCTTCAAAATCGTCCATTATGTCCTCTGTTTCCTCTAAGGATGAAAGGGAGTGAGAAAATCCAAAGTGTTGTTAGGAGAAATATGGCTGTGGAGTGTAATCATCAATAGGGTTGTGAAACTGCTGACTATAGTCGATCTGTCTATTCACTGGTTCTACGCTAGTCGTGTACGAGTCGTAGCATGAAGGTCCTCCAGTAGCGTCATTACGTTGACTTATGGATGGTAGCAGATATGGAGCACTTGAGGCAACTGACTGACTTGCTACGTTCAAATCAAAACCCACAAGTCTAATATGTGCACACACTTCTAGACATGACAATTGAGTAGGAAACATCGCATTCACTTCCCACATTCGCTAAATATTCTTATCGTCTTCTAATTCACACGCCTTATACCGTGTCGAATTTAGCGAGAGCGGATATCTGTATATCAACTCGGTTACGACTTGATTTTCATTAATATGTAGCTTTCGCCTAACTATATTTTTCAAAGCATCAAGCGTTATGTCTAAATTGATTGAAATTACTTTGACCCTAATGCACCTAAACATATCGCCTTCATCCGATTCATAAATTTCTCCATTGCCATAAATACATATATTTTGAACTGTGCAGCTTATTCTGATTTGTACCATGGTCCGGTTTAAGGGTCATCCTCGGAGAAAAATTTTAATAATGATTGAAATATGTATCATAATTATAAAGATAATTTTATAATACTATAACTACATAATTACTCATAACTCTATAATTATTGTCAATTTGATTAGCCTCTTGTAATGTTACATTTAAACATATATGTAAATTTTTTTACCTAGGGGACCTTTGAATCTATCTACTTTCGTAAGTTTTTTATGCAGGAGAAATATTATTGATTCTTTCATTTTAGGAAGAGATAAAATAGAAAAAAAGTCCCATATACATAATTATGTTTGTGGGGTTGTTAATCTGTACATTCAAACTATTTAATGTTTGTATTTTCTCAAACCCTATGTTCACTTTAACTCATTCTAATTGTTATAACATAGTTAATTTATATTTAAATATTGAATAAATATTGATTCTCCCTTAATAGTACTATTAACACTTCCCAATAATACTTCTGAGTAAGAAAAATGTTGTGTAAAAATAAAACTTTTATAAATTAAAATTTTTAACTTTTAAATTTGTAGGAAAGGAGGAAAAAATTTTGTATTTATTGAAATTATATTTTTATTATAAATATTTTATGATATTTACTATTTTTTATAACACTAATTATGGTTTAAGCAACATTAAATATGTAAAAAAACTAAATCAAATATAAATTAAATTAAATTAAATTTTAAAATTAAATTTTAAAAAAATGATAACTAAACCCTAAACTATAATAGTTAAATTTAAGTACAAACTAACTATAATTTTTTTTGTTCAAAGAAATGATAAGCAATATTAATCTTTTTTAAACTAAAGTCTATTTCAGACAGGTCTGCTAAGCTAAAGTTTTTTTTTTGGAAGAAAATAACTATAAGCTAAAATTAATCTCTAAAAAAAATTCTATTACTTTTAAATACATTGATAACCTAAAATTATTTTTTTTAAAAAAAAAAAGACTGATGAGTTAAAAATATTTCCCTAAACATTATTTTATAAGGAATTTTTTTATAAAAAATTGATAACCTAAAATTATTTTTTTACAAAGAACTATACTTTTCTTTTAATATACTGATCAGCTGAAATATATTTTTTTTTCAAAAAATTTTAATGAGTATAAATTATTTTTCTTATAAAATAGATTTTTTTAATAAATATTTCTTTTAAAAAAAGGGGTTGATAAGTTAAATTTAAATTTTTTTCAAAAAATATATTATTTTTAAATATACTGATAAGCAAAAATTAATTTTTTTCACAAAAGTCTAATGAGTTAAAAGCATTTATATACAAAAGTAAATTTTTTAAAAAAAATATTTCTTAAAAAAAAGGTTGAAAGGTTATATTTGTAAGAGAGGAGGAAAATATTTTGTATTCATTGAGACTATATTTTTATTATAAAGATTTTATGATATTTACTAATTTTTATAACACTAATTATGGTTTAAGCAACATTAAATATGTAAAAAAATTAAATCAAATATAAATTAAATTTTAAAATTAGATTTTATAAAAAAGTGATAACTAAACCCTAAACTATAATGACTAAATTTAAGTACAAACTAACTATAATTTTTTTTATTTAAAGAAATGATAAGTAAATATTAATCTTTTTTAAACCAAAGTCTGTTTCGGACAGGTCTACTAAGCTAAAGATATTTTTTAAGAAAATAACTATAAGCTAAAATTAATCTCTAAAAAAAATTCTATTATCTTTGAATACATTTATAACCTAAAATTAGTTTTTTTAGGAAAATACTGATGAGTTAAAAATATTTTCTTAATTCATATTTTATAAGGAAATTTTTTAAAAAAAAATTGATAACCTAAAATTATTTTTTTACAATGAAATATATTTTTTTTAATATACTGCTAAGATGAAATATATTTTTTTCAAAAAATTAATTATTTTTTTATAAAATAAATTTTTTAAAGTAAATATTTCTTTTTTAAAAAAGGGGTTGATAAGCTAAATTTAATTTTTTTCAAAAAATGTATTATTTCTTTAATTTTTTTAAAAAAATTTTTGAGAGGCTATAATTAAATTTCTTACAAAAAAATTATTATTTTTAAATACACTACTAACCTAAAATATATTTTTTTCAAATCCTCTAATGAGTTAAAATTATTTTTTCAAAGAATTAATTTTTTTTAAAATAATATATCTTTAAGAAAAAGGATTGCTAAGCTAAAATTAAATTTTCTAAAAAAAATTTATTATTTTTAAACATACTAATAAGTTAAGATTAATTTTTTTTCAACGAGTCTAATGAGTTAAAATTATTTTTCAAAAAAATAGATTTTTTTTAAAAATATCTTTTTAAACAAATGTTGATAAGCTCAACATCATTTTTTTAAAAAAATCTATTTTTTAAACATTCTAATAAGCTAAAATTTCTTTTTTTCGAAAAAGTCTGATGAGTTAAAATTATTTTTAAAAAAAAAATTTTTTTTTAAAAAAAATTGATAAGGTAAAATTAATTTTATTTAAATACATCAATTTTTTAAACATAATTTTATAAGCTAAAGTATTTTTTTTCAAAAAGGTCTGCTGAGTAAAAATCTATTTTTCTAAAAAATATATATTTTAATGTTTTAGTCAAAATAAAATTACACATTTCAATATCTATTATTGGTTAATTTAAGATTTATGGTGTATAAATTTTTTTTCAAAATCTCAAACTGTAGGAACCTTTAACTAATATTTCTTAATAATATTTCTCAAAGTATGAAAATCTATTATTAGAAACAATTCTTACTATTTCTTTTAAACATTTCTAACTATTTGAATTTCTTATTTTTTTATTTCAATAATGCCCAACCCACAAGTCTAATAATTAAAATCATAATAATTTGTAATCTACTCAGATTAAAAATATGGTAATACATTTAGATATCAGAATAATACAAGAAAATTAAATAATAACAGCATATGGAAATATTGCATACAAATACAATAATAAAAGTAAATTAAAGCAGCATAAATACTATAACAAATAAATCAAATTAATTAATTAATACAAACATAGAAAATAATTAAATTAATAGATTCAATTTTCTGAAAAAATCTTATTTGTATAATGTTCCTTGAATAATGTAGCTATCACTGAAAATCGAATTTTGAATTGCTGATGGAAATAATATTTGCTAGGAAAGAAGGTTTCTCTTAGAAAAATGCTACTAGGATGCTGAGGAGTAGAAGGATTTTTTTACTGGCTACAAGGTGTTGGGAAACAAATTTGTTGCGTGAGTGTGTAAAGAGAGTAGCTGGGAGGGAGGGTTTTTGTAGGCATTTTACATGTCACGGACACACAGGAAAAAGGCACGTGGCAGGCAGGGGGAGGCGCGTCTCTACCTGAATCACCCCAGCTTGCCACGCGGTGCGCATGCAGGGGGAGCTGGCATCACGGGATCACAGGAGGTGGATGTGTGGCGCGCATGCAAGGTGAACAGTCTGGCGAGAGCACGGCACATGGCACGTGGCAGGCGTCCACTGACTAGATTGATCACGAGCTACAGGAACCCGTGATCAGAGGTCTGATCACAGGCTCTGACACACCGTGATCAGAGCTCTGATCACAGGCTCTTGTAGCCCATTATCAGTGATTTTTTTTTAAAAAAAAATTAAGGATTCGGGTAAATAAGATTTCAGGTGCAGGATCCTGGTAAATAAAATCCGAATTCCAAGGAAAACGGTAAAAAAATCATTAAGTAACCATCAGAATGATGATATTTGAACGGAAAGTATATTCAAGGAAGGCTTAAATGAAGGGGGCTTCCTGATCTTTGTTGCCTGTTCAAACCCATACGCAATCTCAGTCAGCTTTGGCTCTGTGCCTTTCAGTCCTCCAAAATTAATGCCAAATGGAACCCCCATGCTATCATATCCTCCGGGGACATTAACTCCTGGGAATCCTCCAATAGCAAGCACAGCGGCTACACTTGAACCTGGGGTCACCAAGGCATCAAGCCTGGTGTCTCTCATCAATTTCTCAAAACCATCTCTGGATAATTTTGCCAAATTGGCCAATGCTGCCCTCTCATTTTCACCTATTCCATTTGTTGCTTGAGCTGCCAGGAATATTCCCTTTCCAAACTCCTTTATCATTTCCTACATCCCTAAATTTCATTAGCATTATATTTTGTATTACACTAAATAAGGCTGAAAGGAAACTTTGACGATACCAACCGGATCAACATTTCTTTCGTTAAAGGCTATCACATCTTGCAAGGATCTTACAGGTGAAACCACCAAGTCTCTCAGATATGCATTTAGAGAGATTTTGAACTCGGCCAACAGTGCCACTATTTCCCCACTTTTGTTTGGATTCATGATGGCTTCAATATTGGCTATTTCAAGATTATCAACTAGAACTGCTCCCTCTTGCCTTAACTTTCATGAAACTTATGTATTAGGTGTGCATAACATCGAGAAAGTGTCTCAAACTTATTCAGTTGCTTACCTTAAGGTCTGAAAATGTTCCTCAAAAGCTTCAATCACCCCAGGATCTTGTAGATATCCAAAAAAGGGGTTCCTTACTATTCCCAATCTCTTCCTTTGAAGGCCATAACAGCTGAGGTATTGCCTAAATCCACCTTGAGGAATATACTTTGACCAGGTTGCAGTAGTTGCGTCATTGTCGTCGATCCCGGCAATTACGTCAAGAACATAGACAGCATCCGATACAGTTCTGGCAAGGGGCCTGCCATGCCACACAAGATCTAGATTATCAGATTTAAAGAAAAGGCAGACATTGTACACTTAAAAAAACTTAGAACTTACCCAATTGTATCTTGTCTGGGTGAGATGGGAATGACCTGAGCCCGGCTGGTAAGACCAACGGTTGGTTTGATGCCAACCACTGAATTGGAATTGGCTGGGCATATAATTGATCCATCAGTCTCAGTCCCAAGTGACACTGTCACCAAATTAGCAGCACTTGATATTGCTGATCCATTGCTTGATCCACATGGGTCTGCTGATAGTAAATAAGGATTCTGTCTTTGCAAAAGTATTCATGTCATTTTTACTTGCGTTTGGAAAAAGAAAAAAAAATAACTGAAGGGAAACGAATAAGTACTTGTTCACCTTTCCTGTGCCCTTTCTGCCCCAGCCATTAGGTGCAGTAAGAGACCTAAAGCTAGCCCACTCGCTCATGCTAGCCTTCCCCAATATGATTGCTCCAGCTTTCCTTAACTTAGCCACCACGCCAGCATCACGAGGCACTATTGAGCCAAGCAATGCAAAGGAACCGGCTGTCGTGTGAAGCTTATCTTTTGTTCCAATGTTGTCCTTAAGCAGAATGGGAATGACATGCAGCTTGGACAATGACACGGATGCATTGATTTTGCGTTCATAGTCAGCCTTATCAGCTTGAGCCAAGACCTCTGGGTTCACCTCTATGACTGCCTTAAGAACTGGATTCAGCCTCTCGATTTCGGCTATATAAAACTCAACGAGTTGCCTTGAGCTCAGTTGGTTGTGCTTGAAGGCAAGCTGAATGTCACTTATAGTTGCTTCTTTGATTGACAACTTACAACCTGTTGCTATGTTACAACACGCCGCTGATATGATCAAAACAAACATTAATATTGATGAGTGGCCAGAAAATTCTAGTGACATTGTGGTAGCCACGAAAGTAAAGACACTAGTTTGGGCGACCAGAATCTGCTAATCACTGCAATTTATATAGCTCGCAAGTATAAACCAACTACTATTATGTCAAAATAAATTGAATTTAATGGATTGGCCTGCAATTGATATAATCTTATTTAACTTAAAAGTAGAATGGGTATAGAAAACGATAATAATGATTTAATTTAGTATGAGATTGAGACTAATTAACTTAATTTGATAAAAAATTAAGACTATTAAGTATTAGCTCAATGAATATTAGATTAATTCGTTATCTTAATATAGGAAAAAATATTATTGTATGTTTATATATATTAAAATAATAATAATTTTAATATATTAAAATTATATTTTAATATATACAATATTAAAATTAATATATTTATATATATTTAATATTGTTAATATATATTATACAAAGTTATTAAAATAAATAATTATATTAAAATTTAAAAATTAATCAAAATTAATCAAAAAATTTAATTTATCATTATAAAACTTAAAATTAATAAAAAATAATTGCACAAAATAATTATTATAACTAAACATACATAAAATAATTATTATATAATCATATTAATTAAAATGATAAACTATTATCAGTACAATAACATATATATACATATATATATATATATATATATATATATATATATATTATGAATTTAATTAAAAAAATATTTGTACTCATTTTAATTAGTACTAAATTTTTTTAATCTAGATTTTATAATTTTTAATTACTCTTCTAATAAAAAAATTTTCATATTAAAAATATTATACTTTAATTTATTTTCTTACTGGTTTAATTATATTCAATAATAATAAATTTTTAAATAATAATAATTAAATTTGATTAATTAATAATAATAATAATAATAATGGTTGCAAAATCACCCTAAGGCCATTTAGTTGAAGTTGACCTGGATTAAGATCGGTGAAAAATTAACTTAATATAAAATTAATCCGAGATACAATTTTTTTTATTAAATTAGCAACAGTAATTATTTGCTGTTTTAACCAGCATCATTTGGGAACATAGTTTTTGAGTTTTGGGAGTCTCTGTCATGGAACTGGTGTCTTTCAACCTAAGACTAAGAAGAGCAATCTCGGACAAGAGCAGCAGTGCCCTCACCGAAACAGAAATAAATGATTTGTCACCCTGCCATTTGAATTTTCATTTCTGCCACTTTGTCCCCTAATCCTGGTCACCAACCACAGCGGAGAGTCCTGCTTAAAGCATCAAACTGTTAATGATTCACCACCGTCGTTCTAGAAAAGTCAAGCATCAACTACAAGCTTATAAGAACTGATTAAAACACAAAAAGCTGAACATGATTCTAGAGCTTTATGGAAAGCTTAATGGCGGAAACATAGTTACCGGAAACGTCGAAATTGCCAGCGAACCACGATCTGGAACGAATCGTACAAAATGTGGTACGTTTTCCTTTCAGAACGTAAGGAAACGCGACCTAAAACGTTTGATCTTGCGAATCTAACAGGCCTCTTCCTTTTTCAGACCTCTGCTTCTCCATCAATGGAGCATTAATGTTGCAGAGATAAGGAAGACATCACACTTCAATTTAAAAAAGGTGTAGCAGGAAAAAGGAATATTTGAATCCGAAATCTAGAATGGAGTTGAAGTTTAGAAGGGAAAAGTTCTAAAGTAGAGAATTGGGGAAGAAGAGGAAGATTGAAGGACGAAGGATCTGAAATGGAATTGAGATTTGGATGCCAAAATTATAAATCAGAATTGGGAAGAAGAGAAAGAGTGAAGGACGAACAGACGAACAAACGAACGAAAGCCACGAGACTCTTCCGGAAGGAGGAGAGAAGGGCTTTGGAAAAACACGATAAATTTATCTTTTTTAATGAAAAATATAAGGTAATTAATTAAGTTTTTAAATTTTTACTGCGAAAAATGTAACAAATATATATAAGGGCAAGATTATGGTAACCCAAATAAATGCGAGGGTCTAATAACCCCGGGAAGAAAAAAGTAATGTTGTAGTTTGAAATGAGATAATTTTAAATAATTTCTTTTAAACATGAGGTGATTAGTTTATATTTTATTAAATTTTAAAAATTTAAATTTTATCTTCCTATAATTATATAAAAATTAAATTTTATTTCACTATTATCAAGTTAATAAAATATATTAAAAAATTATTATTATTATATTTCACTCATTAGCGATTAACAATTATCATTATATTTACTAAATTTAAAAAAAATTATTATCAATGATTATGAATTATAGTTAAGGATAATAATATTGATTTATAACTAGCGCTAAATGTTATATTTATTAATTTAGCAACAGTAAAAATAAAATTTGAATTTTATATAACTACAAGTTATAAAATTTAAATTTTCAAATTCTCGTGAAGAAGACCCAAACAGTAAAAACTAAGACTTGTGACTGCAAATAATCTTCTACTCAATTAATGGAGCACGATGACATTATAGCCAACTACAGCATCTCCAGTGGTGGGATCAAGCCAATAAGTCTTGGCAATGGCGTAGTGTCACGAGTCGGCGGCTCTCCAGCTGAAATTGTGCGGCACACGCTTACCACTCTTGGCCAACATGCCAACCTTCTAGCATTAAACCCTCATTTGGCACGCTTGAATAAAGATAGCGGGACATCGAAGACTTATCACCTATACAATAAGCCCATGTACAACATGTCCGCACGCTAATATCGTATGTCGCCGAAGCACCCGCCCATACCGGACCGCAGGATCCTTCCACACAGGAAGCCTCCGTGCACTACGGACCGTAAGGGACAAATGAATAGAGAGAGGGACACTCTGTTCGCTTGGTTTATGCCTCATTCCATAGCTTTGAGTGTGCAAGGGAAATGACCACAAGCCAACACACTCCGTCCCTAATTCAGCGTTCAGGCACCCCGCAGGCCCTAGGAGCACTCCATTCCCTTAAAGAGCATTTTGAGCAAAAGCCCTCCCGTGGGAAGATGACATACTTTTTTCGAGTCGCCATAAGCCCTTTTTGCTATGCTCCAGGTGTCTATTTGTCACGAAAACCAACCGACACAAAGATAAAAATGCGAAGATTCCAAATATAGTCTCGTTGAACCCCACCGATTCACGAACCTTTCGAAATGACTAAAATACCCTCAAACTTGGAAAAATCAGGAAAAATAGTATGCAAGCCGGATTGATCTCAAATTTCAGCCACAAGACCCTCATAATATGTTGGATTTTTCCACCAAGTCTCGTCTTAATCCAAGCATGTTTGCCTGTCGAACTGTCATAACTACCAAGTTGTGACATTCTCCCCCACTTCAAATGTCAATGCCCTTATTGACGCTTCAATCTGACACGGCTCCGGTCTTCAGCTTACTCCGCTGAGTTACTGCCTCGACCGTCTCAAAGCCTGTCTCTTTGAGCGCTATGAAATGTTTCCCCCATCTCAGAGTTGGGCTGTCTATTACCTCTGTAACATAGGTACTTAGCAAAATGTATCCTCCACAAAATCACTCGAAGGGCTACCCCTGTAGTCACCTTACAAGTATCCCGACACTCTCTCTAGTGCTGTTATCCCACATAACTCTCCCGAACTCGTTACCTCCGTAACTTGTTCGACGGATAGTTGTCTCTGTAATTGGTGCTCACTGCCTCCACAGATTGCACAATACGCCACCTTCGCGGCTTAAATGTGTGCTAACTCTATGACTTATGACAAATGCTTAGTACTTTGAATCACTTACTAATAGGTATCTTGCACTAAGCATCCTATTTCACCTGTACAAGAGACAAGACTTACGCTGGATCGACGCAAAGAGGGCAAACCTCGCTCCCTAGCCACTCGTTTGCATTTCGATCGATTCATTACACTAGGCAATGCCAATTGCACACCAGATCGGATCCTCTGATCCTCTCTAGATCAATGTCGTCTGGCATATCACTGGCTATCACAGCCTACCTTCAGAGTTTGATGCCCACTAGCATCGCGGTCCTCACAACCACTCCTTGGCGTGCGTCCTCTAACGACTTCACGAGCGCACCCTCTGATGGCTCCCATACTTCAACTCGTAGAAGGGAGTTGAGCATAGAGCACCATCCACTCTAGCTCTCACACGGCATTGATTCCTCTGAATCTTTGCTAAGCCCTCTGACTATAATGCTCCATTGAGCACTCGAATGATCCTTCCGGACCTCCTTGACATGATTTTAGACCACTCCCTCTGGAACGATCCGCTCATGCCCTCCAATTGTGGTCACGCCCTCTGGCACGACCGATGGCTTCACCTTCTGGTTCCACCAATCCCTCAGGCAGTCAAGCCCTCTGGCAAGACCAAGGCTTCTCCCACCGAATTAACCGTCAATTCCCTCGTCCCACTGGACGGTGGTTTGTATCTCTTGATGCCACTACTATGAATGAGCACATAACTAATGTCCCGCGCATAACCGACAAGTAAGATAGCCCACTTGGCACAAATGCTTGGGCCCTTCGTACAAATCTTCGATCACCGTATGTACCATTCCTAAGCTCACTTGCTTCAGGACGATCCAATCTCTTGCACCCTCTGGTCAAGTCTTTGGCAACGACACCACCGAATTTGAAAGAATGATAGCTTCGCACATACCGTATATTGAGGGACAGGCCACATCTAAATCAATTGTGCCTACCCGACCTTGGCCCTCTAGCACAAATCGAGCTCTAATACCAAAATGTCACAGGTCGGCGGCTCTCCAGCCGAAACCGTACGACGCATGCTTGCCACTCTTGGCCAACATGCCAGCCTTCCAGCATTAAACCTTCATTTCGCACTGCTTGGGTAAAGATAATGGGACATCGAAGACTTATCGCCCATACAATAAGCCCATGTACAACATGTCCGCACGCCAATATCGTATGTTCGCCGAAGCGCCCGCGCATACTGGACCGCAGGATCCTTCCACACAGGAAACCTCTGTACACTACGAATCGTAAGGGATAAATGAATAGAGAGAGGAACACTCTGTTTGCTTAGTTTATACCTCATTTCATAACTTTGAGTGTGCAAGGGGGATGGCCACAAGTCAACACAATCCGTCCTAACTCAGCGTCCAGGTGCCCCGCAGGCCCTAGGAGCACTTCACCCCCTTAAATAGTATTTTGAGCAAAATTCCACCCTTGAGAAGATGATATACTTTTTTTGAGTTGTCATAAGCCTTTTTCGCCATGCTCCAGGTGTCTGTTCATCACAAAAACTAGCGAACATGAAGATAAAAATGTGAGAATTTCAAATATGGTCTCGTTGAACCTCGCTAGATTCACGAACTTTCCAAAATAATCAAAATATCCCTAAACTTAAGAAAATCAGAAAAAATAGTACGCAAGCTGAATTGATCTCAAATTTCAGTTACAGGACCCTCATAACATGTTGAATTTTTCCACCAAGTCTCACCTTAATCTAAGCATGTTTGTGTGTTGAACTATTACAATTATCAACTTGTGACAGTAGCCACATGCTATTCGGAAGAGGCCGATTCCGCCCAAAATGGGCATTTCACGAACCGGGCTGAGGGTCGAGTTCTTGCCCAGAAGGCTTATGGAGCTGCCACTGTAAGCACCATCCGTGAATGAGAAGCTCATGGACATGAGCAAGCCAACCTCATGCTGACAGGCCGAACCAAAAAGTCCTTGAGCACGACCCACCAGCTTCGAGTTCGGGTCGGGTGTCACCATCAATGGGTCATCAGCCATCATGATAACTCCAAATAGGTTGGGGGATTTATACGTGTCCAACGGCTGAGCCACCCTGATAGCACTTGGCTTCTTTCCATTCAGTGTGTCGTGAAAGTAGAACTGCAGGTTCGTCACCGTCTCCTTGGAAGCTTCTAAGCTCACTCCTCATCCCTCTGTTTTCGCTACCACTACAATCGACAAGGTAATAACTATCAGAATCAGGTGCAGTTTCGTCATCTTCAACCCTAAGCCGAAACAACAAGACGATAGGACCTGCTTTTCTGTTGCCTGAGGCCATGGGTTTATAAAGTCTAATCTTTACATTTCATTTTCAAGATTCAAAGGTTGTTGAACGACAATTGATAAACAACTTATTTGTTCACTTTCTGTCGGAATCAGGCCAGTTGCCATTTAGCAACCCCAATACAATAGATTATTAAAAAATAAAAAGCTTTGAGTTCTCGATTTTTTAATACCACCTATAGGTGCCGTCAATCATGATATAGATGTAAGCATCTTAACGTTTGTATTTTCAAAGATATTTAAAATCAATTTTCTGGGCCTTTAATTTGGATAGTAAAAATACTACCAATGTGTTTCAAAGAGGTATCAAAATCTACGTCCCCACCAAACTCTAGCGCCCAAGAACTTTGATTGTCAAGAAAATCATATTTCATTGACAAACTAAGAACTGTTTACTTAAAAATGAAGGGCACAAACCCAATGAAGTAGTTGGCAGCCCCTCCTCATGTTGCCGGCTTAACGATGATTAAAAAAATATCGGCAACCATAATATTACCCATAATATTATAGAATATTGCGATTGGGAATTACATTATATCCATAATTTTTTACAATTTCATCCCACAATAGCTATATTTTTTTGTATCACATAAAATTGCGATCGTGACTATAATCATAATTACAATTTAAATTTTTGTGACTTAATACTTAAGTCATCCTATGCTTTTAAATAACACTTGTTATTAAGTGAATTCATAATTTTTTATATTTATTATTCTGCATTAAAAAATAAACAAAGATGTGTGTGAAACTTGTTTATAATTAGCCCTATTTAGCTTGGAAAACCAAAAGTTTAGCTTTTGTTAGAATTTTTTTGACCTAAGAATTTGGATGTTTATATATATATATATGATGGCTTCGGAGCAGTGTGAACAAGAGGATTTTAAGCTTTTGTGAAGCTAAGTAACAAAAGATTTTTGTGAAGCCAAACAGCAACAGATTCAACCTCAATCGACATGTCTAGAAAGTTGAAAATTTTTGTGTATTTTTGTATATTTTTACTCAAATTTACATTAGATTTGAGTATATTATTTCTAATAATTTAGGCAGTATTGTGCATATTTTTTTAACAAATTTTCTTCTTCTTTAGTGGCTAGTTTTTATATAGTAATTTGTATTAATTATTATGTTGATTTCATTAAGAATTCTACCTATTTTGATAAATAGTTATTATACTAGTTGTTCCCTAAAATTTCTAGAAACATATTATATTCATTATTTTATTACTATTTTTTTTTACTAGATTAGGTTCTATGTTTTTTACTCCCATATTGAGAGGTTTTTCATAATAAAAATTGCTAATTTCTTGATTTATTTTTTCTGTAATATTTTTTGGTAATATATTTTATTCTATAAGTGGAAAAAATGGATCCAAGTGAATAATTTAATTTTTCCATTGCATATTACTCTAGTAATTTTTCCTAATAAGTGGTATTAGAGCTCAAGTTATGGTATATTTTACTTATGTGAAGATGGAGGCTAATATAAGTAGAATAATATTTTTAAATGGTAAGAATTATGCTTTTTGAAAAAGAAAAATCAAAGATTTACTTTATGTGAAAGATAATTACTTGCTAGTATTTGCTATTGAAAAATCTAAAAATAAATCCAATTTGGAATGGGATATGTTGCATAGATAAATTTATCGATATATTAGGCAATGGGTAGAAGAGAATGTGTGGAATTATATTGAAGAGGAAACATATGCTCGTACATTATGGATTAAACATGAAAAATTATATGCAATAAAAACTAGAAATAATAAAATGTTCTTAATAAAGCAGATAATAAACATAAAATATTTAGATGATATTCCAATGACAAATCATTTGAATATGATCAACATATTAATTAGTTTTCTACTATGGGCATTAAATTAAAAGATGAAGTTTAGGGTTTAATGCTTTTTAGTTCTTTAATAGACTTATTGGAGACATTTAAAATGTTTATATTTAATTCTACCTCAAATAGCATAATAACTATGAATATTGCTAAAAATGGCTTCTTGAATGAAGAGTTAAGAAAGAAATCACATGATTTTTCTTCACAGCTAGATGTTATGGTTGTTGAATCTCAATGAAGAAGTAAAAGTTAGGATCCAAGGAATAGAGATCAAATCAAAAGCAAATCTAGGAAAAGATTTAAAAATATTAAGTGTCATTATTGTAATAAAAAAGGCACATAAGAAAATATTACTAAAAGTTGAAAAAGGATAATAAAAATGAACATAAAAGTCAAACAGAAAAAAGAGAAATGTAAAGAAGATAAAAGTGATAAAGATAGAGTTAATATGATTATTGATCAATTTCTTTTAGTTCATAAAAATGATATCATCAACCTTAGAGGGAATGAAACTAGTTAGGTAATTAATAGTGGTGCTTCTACCTATATTACATGCAAAAAGGATATTTTTTTTATTTTATACTCTTGATAATTTCAAAGATGTCAAATTGGCTCATGAGGGTATAGTAAAGTATACTAGTATTGGAAATGTCATAGATTAATCCTCAAGCGTGTAAAATATGTTCCAAATATTTAGTTAAACCTACTTTTTTAGGTAAACTTTATGATAAAGATTATAATAATTTATTCTCACGTGACTAGTGGAAGCTTACAAAAGGTTCCATGGTTATGGTTAAAGGTTTAAGGTATTCTATACTTTTCTTGACTTAAGAAAAATTGTCCAAGATATTGTTAATTCTGTAAAGTCAAGTGATGAGACTAAGTTATGGCATAAAAAGTTGTGTAATATAAGTAAAAAAGGCATTGTTATTTTGGCTAAAATAGATGTATTATATGGAGTGCAAAGTTCACATTTACAGAGATGTGATCATTGTTTAACTAGAAAATAGAATAGAGTAGCTTTTAAAAGTTGTCCACCTTTTAAAAATCAAATATTCTTGAATTGGTGCATTTTGATGTATGTGGTCCTATAAGTACAAGGACACTTAGTGGTTCTCTTTACTTTGTTACATTTATTGATGGTTATTTAAGAAAGATATAATTATACATATTGAAGATAAAAAACTAAGTATTTAGGGTATTTAAATAATTTCATGTCTTAGTTGAAAGAGAAATAGGAAAGAAGTTAAAATGCATATGCACTAATAATAAAGGTGAATATTCAAAACCTTTTGATGCTTATTGCACAAAACAAGGAATTAGACATTAAGAAACATCACCAAAGACTCTTCAATTAAATGACTTAGTTGAAAGGATGAACAAAATATTGAATAAGAAAATTAAATGTTTCTTTCATATGCTATACTGCTAAAAAAAAATTGAACTGAAGCTTTGAATGCAGTTATGCATGTTTTAAATCATTTGTCGTATGTTCTTTTATAGTTTGAAGTACTAAAAAAGGTTTGGTCAAGTAAGAATGTTTCTTGTGATCATTTATGAGCTTTTGGATATAAAGCATTTGTGCATATTCCTAAAAATAAGAGATCCAAGCTTGACATGAAGACAAAGTACTACATATTTCTAGGTCATGATGAAAATGAATTTGGCTACAGATTTTATAATCCTATTGAAAAGAATTTAATCAAAAGAAGACATGCTATGTTTGTGGAAGATCAAACATTAAAAGACATTAGTAAAAAAGAAGTGGCGGTGCCTCAACATAAGGAACCATTACCTAACTTGGATATAGTTCATCCAAGAGATGAGCAAGATAGAGTTAAAGCTTAAAATTTTGAGAATGATACAGTTGATACAGATAACCCTACACAAAATGATAATGACGAACAACCAACACCAGAGGCTTCAGTTGTCGCACTTAGAAGATCCATCAAAATTAAACAACATATGCTAAAAATTCTTTTGATTAATAGAGGAGAGTTAGAATGTTATATAAGGCTATGAAATATGAATATAAAAATGAATGGATTAAAGCCATGAATAAAATCTTTATAGGAAAATCACACTTATGAGTTAGTAAGATTACCAAAATGTATGAAAGCCTTAAAGAACAAGTAGGTGTATAAAATAAAAAATGAAGAAAACAATTTTAAGCCTCAATATAAAACTAGATTAGTTGTGAAGGGATTCGGTCAGAGAATAGAAATTGATTTTAGTGAAAATTTTCCTTTATTGTGAACATGTCTTGTATTCATATAGTGCTTGGTTTAGTAGCTAATATTAATTTGAAAATTAAATAGATGGATATGAAAATAACTTCTCTTCATGGTAATTTAGAAAAAGAGATTTACATGGAACATACAGAAAGTTTTGAAGTGAAGGGAAAGAAAACTATGTATGTAGATTGATGAAAAGTCTTTATGGGTTAAACCAAGCTCTTACATAGTAGTATAAGAAGTTTGAATTAGTTATAGGAGAGCACAATTACCATAAAATAATCTCTTATTACTGTTTATTTAGTCAAAAATTCTTTGATGATGATTTTATTATTAATTTTTTTTTGGGTTGATAACATTTTGATTGTTAGCAAGAATATTATGAGAATTACAAAATTGAAGAAACAATAGAGTATATCTTTTGCCATGAAAATCTAGGTTAGGCTAAACAGATTTTGGGCATGATGATTACTCAAGTTAGAGATGCAAGAAAGCTTTATTTGTCATATGAGAAGTAAATTAAAAAAGCATTTCAGAAGTGTGGTATGGAAAATGCCAAAACTATTTCATGTTCTCTTGCTACTCATTTTAAATTAAATATCAAACAATGTTTAACCACGGATAAAGAATAGGAAAATATGGAAAGAATGCTTTTTGCCTTAGCAATTAAAAGTTTAATGTACATTATGATATGTACTAGACCTAACATTACTCATGCTATTGGTATAGTAAATTATTTTCTTTCAAATCCAAATAAAGAGTATTAAAATATTGAAAAATAGATTATGAGATATCTTCAATGTACAATGAATTTGAGCTTATATTTTGGAGATGAGAAACCTTTACTAACTAATTTTACTAATGCAAACTTAGCTGGAGATATTAATTTTCATAAGTCTATTTCTAGTTATTTAATTAACTTTGCAAGGAAAGCTATGGCATGGCAATCCAAATTGCAAAAATGTATTACTCTTTCAACAATAGAGGCAGAATTTATTGTAGCAACTGAAGCATGTAAAAAGTTATTGTGGATGAAGAAATTTTTTCAAAAACTTGGATTTAAGCAAGATCATTATATCTTGTGTTTGTGACATTTAGAGTGCAATACACCTTGGTGCTTTCCATGTGTGAGGTTAAAACATATTGATTTCGTTATCATTGGATACATGATGTTTTAAGTAATAAGTTGTTAGAACTTGAGAAAATTCATATAAATGATAATGGTACTGATATGTTGACTAAAACTTTACTGAGGGAAAAGCTTGAAACATGTTACTTAATAGCTAAAATAATAGTATTCCCCACTTAGTCAAAAAGGTGAGATTTATTAGTCCTGGGTTCCTCTTAAGTGGACCTATAATTTTTTTATATCTATTATTTTGTATAAAGAAAAATATATATAAGATTAAGAAAAAAGTGCATTGGGGTTGTTTTATAATTAGCCCTATTTAGACTTGGAAAGCCAAAAGTTTAACTTTGGTTAGAATCATTTTTTGCCTAACGATTATATATATATATATATATAGTGGCCTTGGGATAGTGTGAACAAAAGGGTTTTAGGCTTTTGTGAAGCTGAACAACAACAAATTTAGCCTTGAATGGCATGTCTGGAGAGTTAAAATTTTTTATCTATTATGTGTGTAGGAAGAAGTTGTAATTTTGCCAAATTGTGCTAGAAGATTTATCACTATTTTTACTCAAATTCACATCAAATTTAGGCATGTTATCATTAATAATTTGGGTAGTATTGTGCATATTTTTCTATTAATTTTTTTCTTTATTAGCTAGTTTTTTACATAATAATTTATATTAATTATTGTATTAATTTTGTTAAGAATTCTACCTATTTTTGTGAAGAGTTGTTATACTAATTATTACTAAAATTTTTGGAAAGACATTATATCTATTATTTTATTAGTGAATTCTTTTACCATACTAGATCTATGTTTTCTACTCTTATATTAAGAGATTTTTCATGTTAAAAATTGTTAATTTTTTAATTTATTTTTCTGTAATATTTTCTAGTGATATATTTTATTCTATGTGTGGGATAAATAATTTAATTTTTTTTATTGCATATTACTTTGATCATTTTTACCAACAACATTTCCTCCTGAGATTTGGATTAAATACACTACCTTTATCTCATTTTTCATTTTTAGGCCAAACTTCTTATGAAGTAAATTTTTATGATTGACATTAAGTTTAGGTTTTAATAGACAAAATCGGCCCCGTATATGTCTCTTTGTGTGCTTCTAGGTTTGCACTCTCTCCCTCTATTTATGTGTTTGCTAATAAAAAAATCTACATATTTAATTTGTAGCAACTTAGCAAATATAATAAATGAAGAGATTCATGAATCTCTAAATGTAAGACCTGTGATCTCTGTTGCCACTTTTTTGTTTGTAATGGTGGAATCAAAGATCTAAGTTTCACTAGAGGAATTCAACAAACATAACAAAAGAAGAAATCTATATATTCATGTGACTGATCTACAACATCTTCAATTAGTTTGATTCCTTACTAATGTTTTTGGTGTTTACCATTTGAGTACAGTGAGGTTACATCCAAAAAGGGGAGAGAGAGAGAGGTGGGACAAATGAAGATGGTGCTAAAGTATAAAAGGAAGTTAACAGTAAAGAAGAAAAAAAGAGAAAAGAGAGAGGGGGGAAGAGGAACGCAAAAGAAAGCTCTGGTGAGAAGATAAAAGAGAGAAAGAAGAAGAAGGGAAAAAATGTATGTGATGAAAATAATTTTATTTTGTAGTTATTATGAAGTATGGTTACTTCACTTAAACAATTGATAACCAAAGGATTGTTTCCTCTTTTTATATTAAATGTTTTAAAATCAAATTAATTATTTTTTTAATTTAAAGGAAAGAATTTATTTATAATAATATATTCATTTGATTTTAGTAAATCCTTGAGCATATAACTTTAGTGATTTTAGGAAGAATGTTATTTTCTTTTATGGTTTTTAGTATATCATTTTTCAAAATACTTATTAACATTAATTTTAACCTATTTAGTAAGTTTAGTAATTGATAAGTGCACAAACACACCTAAATTCTATGTGTTTCATCCACTTATTTACTTAGTATTTTGTGCAAATTGATTGAAAAGGACACTTAGATGCTCTATATTTTGTTTTCAGGTCATAAAAAGACACATATGAGCATTAGAAAAGAATCCAGAGGTAAAACCATTCAAATCATGAAGTAATGAAGCAAGATTGTTCACTCAGCAAAGAACACGGGCCGTGTTGAACCCCGTGTTCAAGGCCGTGTTTCGTTCTGGACTGCTTCGAGACTTCACTGAGTCATCCAGAGAAGAACACGGGTGTGAACACGGGCCGTGTCACACCCCGTGTATATTTCTGTCATCTGCCTCTGAAGAACACGGGGGTATCACACCCCGTGTAATATGCTGATCAGTCTCTTTGAAGAACACGGGGTAGAACACGGGCCGTGTACTACCTCGTGTACATTACTGTTTGACAATTCGTAGGAGAACACGGGGCGTGTCACACAACGTGTTTCTTGTTGCTCAAACTTTCGCAGAGAAACACGGGGTACAACACGGGCCGTGTTGGACCCCGTGTACATAAAAAATATAAGTTTTTGTGCGAGATCAGACTGAGGGAGGAGAATTTTAAGAATTAACAAGGGGAGCTGCTGGGAGAAGCCCTAGGAGAGATCCAAACTCATCAAAGGCGCCTTCTAACACGGATTCAAGCAAGGAATTGAAGAATCAAGCAAGAAATTTGTAGATCTTCATGGATTGTTTGACTTCCTCCTCTGTTTTCTTGTTTTCTTCTGATCTTGAGATGTTTTCACACTAAACCTTTGTGCTTAGCTTAGGTGAACTTGTTCATGGAGTTATGGAACTGAATTTTATATAATCTAGCTTGATTTACTGTTGAATTATGATTTGATCTTGCTGTTTTGTCTGGAACAAGCCAATTTATCTGAAATATTGAATTTGTGTTACGGATTAGTTGATTTTAGGTTGAAATGACTAATTAATTAATCGGATCTTGCATGGTCATTGGGAATATCAATTAGACTTAGGAATTAAGCTGATTGATTTCTTTTGCACAGGATGAAATGTCCAAAATTTGATTCTGAGCTAAGTTAATGCAATCTGGATTAGTGGTTACTAGAGTAATTCTGGACACTTAATCTCTTAGTTAGTAGCTAGTAGCCTTGCAATGAGGTATAGCTTAATTGTGGTAATCCAGCAATCTTAATTAACAGTAAACCAAGTTAAGGAATTATATTCATTCCATGATGAAATGTACAAGGGATCCTTAAGCTAAGTACGCTTTTATTCACTTGAATCAAACCTTGTTTTGATAGCTAAATTTTGTTTTACAACTTATTCTCAATTCATACTATCAATTGATCTGCTTAGATAATTTTACTTGAGATTAGTTAGTACTCAACCTACAATCCCTGTAGAGAACGATAATCTTTTATACTATAACTAGACTTAAACCGTGCACTTGCGGGATTTAGAGGTCAAGTTTTTGGCGCCGTTGCCGGGGATTGTATCCAGTTGATATTAACTACAAGTTTTAAGTGAATTAGACTAGGCAATTCTTTTTCTTTTACTTCATAATTCATCGTGTTTTACTTTTTCTTACTTTTCTTTTTTTTATTTTTTATACAACGTTTCTTTCTCACCTTGTTCTGTTTTAGTGCTACTTAATCATTTTGCATAGAATCGAGTATATGCGAAGAGGAAGTCTCGAAGGAATTCTTGACTTAGATCCAGAAATTGAAAGAACTTTGCATAGGAGAAGAAGAGAGCAGCAGTCAATTCACAACCAAGTAGAAGTCTACACTGAACCAATAAATCAAAACATGGATAATAGATCACTTCGAGAGTTTGCAACACCCGATGCCACTGGTCTTCAATCCAGCATACGAAGGCCCGCTGTTGAGGCAAACAACTTTGAATTGAAGCCAGCTTTGTGTCTATGGTGCAGCAAAACCAATTCAGTGGATTGCCAATGGAGGACCCCAACCTCCACATCCAGATTTTTCTTGAATACTGCGATACAATAAAGATCAATGGCGTACAAGCGGATGCCATCAAGCTTAGACTCTTCCCATTCTCCTTAAGGGATAGAGCCAGAGCTTGGCTGCATTCTTTACCAGCTGTATCAATTACCACATGGGAAGAGCTACTGAGGGCTTTTCTTTCAAGATACTTTCCTCCAAGCAAGACTGCGCAATTGAGGAACGAGATTACTACATTTTCTCAGAGGGAAGGAGAATCCATGTTCGATGCTTGGGATAGATACAAATAGCTACTAAGGCTGTGTCCACATCACAGATTAGAAAGATGGCTTGTTCTTCATACCTTCTACAGTGGTTCGAATTACAACACTAGACTTACTGTGGATGCTGCAGCTGGAGGTGCCTTGATGAATAAAAGGCTAGATGAAGCTTATGAGCTGATTGAAGACATGGCTTTGAACCATTATCAATGGTCAAATGAGAGGGGACCATCAAGAAAAGCAGCAGGTAAGTATGAGTTAGATGCCTTTAGTCATTTATCTGCTAAAGTAGATACATTAGGAACTTTAGGCAGCAAGGTAGATGCTCTAATGGCTAAATTTGACAAATTTCATGTTAACAGCGTAAATACAACAGGTGCTACTAACATTGTTTGTGAGATTTGTGGAATTACAGGGCATTTTGCAGCTGAATGCAGCTTGGGCCAAGACTTTACTGAGCAAATAAATTATGTGAACAACAATGGTTTTAGACAGAAAAATCAGAGTGAACCATATGGAAACACTTACAATCCATCATGGAGGAATCATCCAAATTTCTCCTACAAGCCCACCCAACCATATAACACACAAACCAACACCAATAGACCGCCACCACCCGGTTTCCAAGGTCAAAGATCGTACAATCTACCAGCCCAACCATCCTCTACTGCAAAATTAGAAGGCCTCTTAGAGAAATTTCTTATTTCTCAAGAGAAAACCAATGAGGAATTTAGACAACATGGAAGACACATGGAAGATTCAATTAGACAATTATCCTCCAAGGTAGATACATTGGCCACACATGGAAAGATGCTGGAAACTCAAATGGCTCAACTATCTTCTGCATCTTCTTCAAGAGCTTATGGCCAACTCCCTGCTCAACCGGAATCAAATCCTAGGGAGCATTGTAATGCAATAACTCTTAGGAGTGGAAGGTTATTGAATGATCTAATTGCCACTCAAGAAAGTAAAAAAGAAATACGTGTGGGGGAAGAACAAAAAGAAAGCAAAAAGGCCTCAATTCCTCATGTTGCTGAATTTAAAGAAGGGGAACTACTAGACAAGTCAAAATATGCCCCTCCGGAACCATACAAACCGCCTATCCCTTATCCTCAAAGATTAGCCAAAGCTACACTGGATAAGCAGTTTGGAAAGTTCTTGGAAGTTTTGAGGAAGTTGTACATCAATATCCCCTTCATGGATGCTCTTTCACAAATGCCATCATATGCTAAATTTTTGAAGGACATTCTCTTAAACAAGAGGAAGTTAGAGGAGCATGAAACTGTAGCTTTAACTCAGGAGTGTAGTGTCATTATTCAAAATAAGCTACCTCCTAAGCTAAAGGATCCAGGAGGCTTCTCCATCCCTTGCGTTATAGGAAATGTCCCTATTGATCGAGCATTATGTGATTTGGGGGCGAGTGTGAGCCTTATGCCACTGACGGTTGCTAAGAGATTGAACATTGAGGAGATGAAGCCTACTACGATTTCACTTCAGCTAGCCGACCGTTCAATAAAGTATCCAGTAGGTATTCTCGAGGATGTACCTATTAAAGTAGGTAAGTTTTTCATACCAGTTGGCTTTGTTGTCCTTGAGATAGAAAAGGATGCTTAAATCCCTATTATTTTAGGTAGACCATTTCTTGCCACTGCTGGAGCTTTAATTGATGTTAAAAATGGTAGACTGTCATTATCTGTTGGGGATGAGAAGGTTGAATTTAATTTAAATGAATCCATCAAATTACCTGTTTGTGAAGACTCCATATGCAGGGTAGATGTGCTAGATAAAACTGTGAAAGAAGACCATAAAAAGGGAAGCCTCCAAGATCCTCTTGAAACATGTCTAATTGCAAATGGAGTGGTTGAAACTGAAGAAGCTGCTGCATATGCCAAGTTTTTGGAAGTAAGTCCACCACTTCCCCTCCCTGATGAAGCTATTGAACAATTGGAAATGGAGTCCAACAAAGCGATTACTGAGGAAGACAAACCGCCAAAGGTAGAACTTAAACCTCTCCCATCTTCCCTCAGGTATGAATTTTTGGGACCCCATTCTACCTATCCTGTTATAGTTAATGCCAATCTATCTGCTATGGAAACAGAAAAATTACTTAGGCAGCTTAGATTTCATAGGAGAGCTTTGGGGTATTCAATTTTTGATTTAAAAGGGGTTAGTCCTTCTATTTGTATGCATAAGATCTTGTTGGAGGATGACAGTAAGCCCTCCATTGAATACCAAAGAAGGATGAATCCTAATATGAAAGAAGTTGTGAAGAAAGAAATAATGAAACTGTTAGATGCTGGGGTAATTTACCCAATTTTCGATAGCCAGTGGGTTAGCCCGGTTCATGTAGTGCCTAAGAAAGGGGGGCTGACTGTAGTGAAAAATGAAAACAATGAGCTAATTCCCACTAGGACTGTCACGGGTTGGAGAATGTGCATTGACTATAGGAAATTGAATAAGGCAACCCGGAAAGATCATTTCCCCCTTCCCTTCATTGATCAAACTCTGGAACGATTAGCTAAGCATTCATATTTCTGTTATTTGGATGGCTATTCTGGTTTCTTCCAAATTCCTATCCATCTAAATGATCAGGAAAAAATCACTTTTACGTGTCCTTATGGCACATTTGCATATAGAAGAATGCCTTTTGGTCTGTGCAATGCGCCAGCTACTTTTCAGCGTTGTATGATGGCAATTTTTTCTGAATTTATTGAGAATATCATGGAAGTTTTTATGGATGATTTTTCTGTATATGGCACTTCCTTTGATAACTGTTTAACCAATTTATCTCAAGTTTTACAGAGATGTGAAAAGGTAAATCTGGTTCTCAACTGGGAGAAATGCCATTTTATGGTAAGAGAAGGGATCGTCCTTGGCCATCAAGTATCTGAACATGGCATAGAAGTGGATAAGGCCAAGGTGGACATTATAGAGAAATTGGCTCCCCCAAATTCTGTCAAGGGAGTGAGGAGTTTTCTAGGACATGCCGGTTTCTACCGACGTTTCATTAAAGATTTCTCTAAAATAGCTAAACCTTTGACTAACTTACTTGCTAAAGATGTTCCTTTTGATTTTGATCAAGATTGTTTGGATGCCTTTTGCAGGTTAAAGAAAGCCTTGATATCCGCCCCAATCATGCAAGCACCGGATTGGAACCTACCTTTTGAGGTGATGTGCGATACTAGTGATTATGCAATAGGAGCGGTGCTTAGCCAAAGAAAGGACAGAAAGGTTCATGCAATTTATTATGCAAGCAAGACTCTTGATGAAGCTCAATTGAATTATGCCACCACTGAAAAGGAACTTCTTGCTGTGGTATATGCAATCGATAAGTTCAGATCTTACTTGGTGGACTCAAAAGTGATTGTTTTCACAGATCATGCAGCCATCCGGTACCTTCTCAGCAAGAAGGAAGCTAAACCCCGACTCATCAGATGGATTCTCTTGTTGCAAGAATTTGATATGGAAATCTGAGATAAGAAGGGTACTGAGAATGTTGTAACTGATCATCTCTCTAGGCTGAAACAAGAATTAGGAGATGAGGAAGACAAGGACATGTCAATCGATGATGCCCTTCCTGATGATTATTTGTTGGCTGTCTCTTCTTCCGCTGTCCCATGGTTTGCTGATTATGTGAACTACATTGTGAGTGGAGTTTTACCTCCGGATGCGGGGTATCAAAAGAAGAAGTTTCTAGCTGAGGCAAAGCACTACTTTTGGGATGAGCCCCTTCTATTTAGGAGATGTGCTGACGGCCTATTTAGAAGATGTGTACCTGAGGAGGAAATTGCGAGTATTCTGTTCCACTGTCATTCCTCTCCATATGGAGGACATTTTTGGTGCCTCAAGAACTGCTGCAAAGATCTCCCAGGCAGGATTTTATTGGCCGACTCTCTTTAGAGATGTTCATCAATATGTCACTTCTTGTGACCAATGTCAAAGGGTTGGGAACATATCAAAGAGACATGAGATGCCCTTGAATAACATTCTGGAGATTGAAATATTTGATGTATGGGGAGTTGATTTCATGGGACCATTCCCACCTTCTTGCAGCAACAGCTACATCCTTGTGGCAGTTGACTATGTATCCAAATGGGTGGAAGCAATTGCTACTCGAACTTGTGATGCCAAAACTGTAGTTAGATTTTTTAAGAAGGTGTTGTTCCCTAGGTTTGGAATCCCTAGAGCTGTCATAAGTGATGGAGAGTCTCATTTCATTGCCTATCAGTTTCAGTCGCTCTTGAGAGGGTATGGAGTAACCCATAAGATTTCTACTCCATATCATCCTCAAACCAGTGGGCAAGTCGAGCTTTCCAACAGAGAAATTAAATCCATCTTGGAAAAGACAGTGTCTAGATCAAGGAAGAATTGAGCACTCAAGTTGGATGATGCTCTATGGGCCTATAGAACTACCTTTAAAACTCCAATTGGAATGGCACCATTTAGGCTCATCTATGGGAAGAACTGTCACTTACCAGTAGAAATGGAACACAAGGCGTATTGGGCAATCAAGTTGCTCAACTTTGACCTACAATCTGCTGGAGAGAAGAGAAAGCTCCAACTTCTTGAGCTTGAAGAATTGAGGAATGAAGCTTATGATAATGCTAAGATCTATAAAGAGAGAACAAAGGCTTGGCATGACAAGCGAATACTTAGAAGGGAATTTCAAGAAGGAGACTCGGTGCTCTTGTTCAGTTCGAGATTCAAACTTTTTCCAGGGAAGCTAAAGACAAGATGGACTGGACCGTACCTTGTGAAGAAGGTATATCCATTTGGAGCTGTGGAGATTTGGAGCGAAAGCACCGAAAATTTCAAGGTTAATGGCCAAAGATTGAAGAAGTATGTTGCTGGGCCACCATTAATGGAGGCACCAGACTAATAAAGAAATAGGGGTCGAGCTTATGACCTTAAACAAGCGCTTCTTGGGAGGCAACTCAAGCTTGTTTTTCTGTTTTCTTGCCTTTTAATCCTTAGTTTTCTACTTTTCAATCTGAGTTACTAAGTAGTGAAGGAATTTAAGTCATTAAGTGTTAAAGTTGAATGCTCATTTTTGCATGTGGACTTTGTCTTTGAGGTAGATTAGGCATGAATTCATGATTGTTGTCTGTTTTCTTACACAGAGGGCTGAAAACGCACTTCAGTGAGATACACGGTGTAAAACATGGGCCGTGTACTACCCCATGTACCTCACTGTCTGGCCAATTTTACAAAACTTGTGATTTTCAACGCAGTCCAGTGAGAAACACGGTGTATAACACGGACCATGTTAGACCCTGTGTTCCTCACTGTCTAATTCGCGTAAAAACTTTATGATTTTCATGAAGGATCAGAGAGATACACGGGACAGAACACGGACCGTGTCATACCCCGTGTACCTCTCTGGTTGAACCACTGATGAGAGCATTTAAACTTTAGCCTTCCAGAAAGAAACACGGGGTACAACACGGACCGTGTTTAACCCCGTGTTCTATTACGCATTTTGTTAGTCTTCCCCAGAGAGAAACACGGGACATAACACGGGTGGTGTTTGATCCCGTGTACAACTGCGAAGTTTGTTATAATGTTTCAGAGAGAAACACGGGGTACTACATGGGTCGTGTTTGACCCCGTGTTCCTGTGCGGGGGAGCTTTTAATCGACAAAAACCCAGATTTTTCCAGATTTTCCCCCATTCTCTCCTTCTTACTCGCAACCCTAGCTTCTCTCTTTGCATTTTTGCACTCCATACTGCCAAATTACACCGATCAAAGTGTTTTATTTTTCTATTTGAGGTTGTTTAGCTAATTGATTTGCGATTTAATCGGTTAAAAAGCTGTGATTTGGATTCATCTTCTCATTCCTACACGAACTAGGGTTCTGTTCATCATTTCATCAGGTTAGTGCATTTCCTTTGAAATCCTTCGAGTTTATTGATATTTCTAATGATTATTAACTTCCATTACATATTAGAATTCATAGGAATGTTGAAATCCTTTGAAATTGATGATTGATAGGTTGATTGAATAACTTTACAAAGCAACGTTCATGGAAATTCGCTGGTTTTCTTGATTGAACTTGCTTTTTTGATGATTAATTGATCAAAATAGAATCTTAGATTGATAAATTGAGTTAGAATCTCTGATTAATAAGACTAGAATTGTTGATGCACAAGTGTGATTGATTGACTTAGTTTCCTGTTGAAATGCAATACCATCACTCATGTGCTAAATCTTGAACTGCTTAAATTGGAACTTCGTGGTTGCTTATGTTTCAAGTTTTGAAGTTTATTGCTTGATTGCCTTATTGCCTGCTTTGCCTCATTGACATTATCACTCCATTGCTCTCATAGCTTATTGCTTGATTGGCTGTTTGGTATTGCTGAATCTTTATTCTTAGGATTTGCTGCTGGCTGGTATACACTCTCTCAATTTGTTAATTCCTTTTGCAGACAATGTCTAAAAGACAAAAGACTACTGCGAGAAAGACTACCAAGGGTAGTACATCCAGAGGGACATCGTCCAGAGGACCTTCACACCCCTTCTTGAATTTCACTGACGAAGCTTCCATCCAAGCCTATGAAAGACACAAGGATAAGCCAATTGTAGAAGGGAGATTCTTGGACTGGGAAGTGTTGAGAGAATTTGGACTAGAAGAAGAAATATGTGAGCTTATAAGTGTGGGAGCTTAGGAAATTTTTTTTGAGATTAGAGAGCCCACCTACAGGGAGCTCACCTTGGAGTTTCTCAGTACATTTTATCTGGAGAGATATTTTGGGACAGTGGATTCACCAGATACCATTCAGTTCAGACTAGGGGGCGTTGATTACTCTATGAGTGTGACCCAGCTATCTGTTCGCCTGGGACTTTACTCTATGGAGTTTGTGACTACTGAGGAATACCAGGACATGCTGGTTGGACTGCCCCACGGGACCCAGGAGTGGCGGGTGTGGACTGACATAGCCACTAGACACACATACGATCCCGCCAAGAGTAAGGCGTCTAGCCTTAGGAGAGTTTCCTGGAGAGTCCTTCACTCCATCTTCAGTCGTACTCTAAGTGGACGGGGACACAGCCATGGAGTTGTGAGCAACTCCGATATTCTATTCCTCTACAGCATGATTGAGAGGGTGCCTATCAACATTGGAGGAGCATTCACCCACTTTTTCTCATCCCAGGCCATGGACAAGAGAGTTGGTAGTATAGCTGCTGGCCCATACATTACTCGACTAGCCAGACGGTTAGGAGTCTTTGACCGGCCTTATGGTTCTCTGACCATAATCTCACACATGGTACCCTTTCGAAGGGGCATTCTTATAGCCATGGGGATTCAGCCAGTAGTGCAGCAGTCGCAGCCACCCCAGGAGGAGCAGCAGCAGCATATCCTAGACGATAGCACAGTTCCTGATGTTGGTCCTTCTTCTTCCACCGGGAGCAGAGTTCCACATGAGGCATATTTCAGAGACATCCTCTCTGGGCAGCAGCAGATCTTGGCGGTGCTCCGTCTGATATCCGAGCGTCAGACGCGGATTGAGGGACTCTATGATGACTTGGACAGATGCTCCAGGCACATAGAGGGCATGGTGGAGCCCTTGTTCCACTTATTCCACCCTTCCTCCCCTGCTGATCCGGATCCCCCTACCCAGTAGCTATTTTGTTTTTCTTTTTACTCATTCTTCATATTTATCCCCATTTATCTGGTCTGTACATATATTAACTTTGCACTTTGTTTTACTCTTTATTATATTGCTTTCTTCTCTTTTATTTTCTTGCACTCTTAATGTTAATATCTGTAATAACTAACCGCATTTCTTTTCCAGTATTGTATTTTCTTTCTTTTAGATTACTAGTTCTCTCTCTCTCTCTCTCTCTTACCTCGTCTCTCCTTCTGGATCTCCCTGCGATTTACTGGACAGCCATAATCCGCATGTCAGGGAAGTTTCAATTCTCCAACTGTTTTCTGTCTCTTTTCCCATTTACTATTTTGTACATTGAGGACAATGTCCACTTTTAAGTGTGGGGGAGCAGTGTTTTGCAATGCTTTGCACTTGAACTTGCTTGAATGATTTAGAGTACTGAAATTTGCTCCAATTTCAATAATATATAAAAAAAATATAAAAAAATAATAATAATAAAAATAATAATAATAAATATATATATATATATATTTTTAAGGCAATTCATTGAATAAAGTGATTTATTCATGCCTTGTTTCTTTAATGCATATTTAGCAATTTGATAAGGAAAATTTAAAGCTTGAAGCTAAGAGCAATGAGCATAATTGACCCTTGTGAGATTTGAGCCTTTTGAGCTATTTTCTCATTACAAATTAAAGCTCATTTTTCTTCTTGAGGGATTATGTCATCACTCTTGTCTTTGGGCTCTAGAACTTGCATTTTCTCTTTTTAAGGTTACATTTTATGTGCTTTGCATGTCAAATATGATGAGGCCATGTTTCTTTACCCTTCTTTTTATTTGTTTGGCCTATTTGAATCTTTTTCTTTAATTTTCCCTAAAACTTTCCCCCTAGTTAGCCACTTTGAGCTTTGGACCCTCATTCCTAGCCTAGCCATACCATGTACATCCTAAGCTACTGCCTAAGGTGACTTAAACCTTAGAGTTTGAAGGAACTTAGACACATTTTATAAGTTTGGCTATTTTTTGAGGCCCTTACTTAGTGTTGCTAGTTGGATAAGTTGATATACAACCACTGTTGAAAAAAAAAAATAAGAGAGAAGGTAACAAAAAAAATTGTTGTGTTTGCTGATTTATTTATAAAAAAAAAATGATGATGAATGAAATAATAGAGGTTGAAGCAAGGGTGGAAGCAAGCTATCAAGCTGAGTAATGGAACTTGACAATGGTCAAGTTCATGACCAATGTGTCTTTTTCCTCCAAACTCATGGTTCTATCATTTTTTACCCTTTGATGTTCCTTCCCCCTTTCCTCACCCTTTTTCCCTAATAAAGTCCTCTGATTTGCATGCATTTTACATTATAGTAGTGGAGATTAGAGTTTGTGCAAGCATATGGTAGCATTAAGTCATGAGTTGATTGACTTGAGAGTATACACAAGCCTTGTTTTGAGAGTGAGAGTAAACACTTTATCTGTGAGGCTATTCTCTTTTGCTTCTATGCTGAGAATTGACTTGTTTAGTTACTTTATTTTCATTTATTTGCTTGGCATGACTTGACCCTAATATTTGATTTGTTGAATGATTGCCTGATTTAAATAAAAAAAAAGGAAGGAAGTGAATAAAATTGGAGCAGATTTTCTTGTTCTCCTACTTCCTTGCTCGAGGACGAGCAAGATTCAAGTGTGGGGGAATTGATAAGTGCACAAACACACCTAAATTCTATGTGTTTCATCCATTTATTTACTTAGTATTTTGTGCAAATTGATTGAAAAGGACACTTAGATGCTCTATATTTTGTTTTCAGGTCATAAAAAGACACATATGAGCATTAGAAAAGAATTCAGAGGCAAAACCATTCAAATCATGAAGCAATGAAGCAAGATTGTTCACTCAGCAAAGAATACGGGCCGTGTTGAACCCCGTGTTCAAGGCCGTGTTTCGTTCTGGACTGCTTCGAGACTTCACTGAGTCATCCAGAGAAGAACACGGGTATGAACACGGGCCGTGTCACACCCCGTGTATATTTCTGTCATCTGCCTCTGAAGAACACGGGGGTATCACACCCCGTGTAATATGCTGATCAGTCTCTTTAAAGAACACGGGGTAGAACACGAGCCGTGTACTACCTCGTGTACATTACTGTTTGACAATTCGTAGGAGAACATGGGGCGTGTCATACAACATGTTTCTTGTCGCTCAAACTTTCGCAGAGAAACACGAGGTACAACACGGGCCGTGTTGGACCCCGTGTACATCAAAAATATAAGTTTTTGCGCGAGATCAGACTGAGGGAGGAGAATTTTGAGAATTAATAAGGGGAGCTGCTAGGAGAAGCCCTAGGAAAGATCAAAACTCATCAAAGGCGCCTTCTAACACGGATTCAAGCAAGGAATTGAAGAATCAAGCAAGAAATTTGTAGATCTTCATGGATTGTTTGACTTCCTCCTTTGTTTTCTTGTTTTCTTCTGATCTTGAGATGTTTTCACACTAAACCTTTATACTTAGCTTAGGTGAACTTGTTCATGGAGTTATGAAACTGAATTTTATATAATCTAGCTTGATTTACTGTTGAATTATGATTTGATCTTGCTGTTTTGTCTGGAACAAGCCAATTTATCCGGAATATTGGATTTGTGTTACGGATTAATTGATTTTAGGTTGAAATGACTAATTAATTAATCGGATCTTGCATGGTCATTGAGAATATCAATTAGACTTAGGAATTAAGCTGATTGAATTCTTTTGCACAGGATGAAATGTCCAAAATTGGATTCTGAGCTAAGTTAATGCAATCTGGATTAGTGGTTACTAGAGTAATTCTGGACACTTAATCTCTTGGTTAGTAGCTAGTAGCCTTGCAATGAGGTATAGCTTAATTGTGGTAATCCAGCAATCTTAATTAACAGTAAACCAAGTTAGGGAATTATATTCATTCCATGATGAAATGTACAAGGGATCCTTAAGCTAAGTACGCTTTTATTCACTTGAATCAAACCTTGTTTTGATAGCTAAATTCTGTTTTACAACTTATTCTCAATTCATACTATCAATTGATCTGCCTAGATAATTTTACTTGAAATTAGTTAGTACTCAACCTACAATCCCTGTGGAGAACAATAATCTTTTATACTATAACTAGACTTAAACCGTGCACTTACGGGATTTAGAGGTCAGTAATTTTAATTAATAAAATTTATACTATAAACTAATTTATTAAATTTAAATACCTATCATTTTTCATAAAAATATTTTTAATCATTGATAAAATATTTTTAAAATTTTTATTATCATTTTATTAGAATATTAATTTTATATTTTTATTATATATCTGATGTACACATTAAAATGCACCAGAATTAGAATAAACTGGTATGCTAAAAAATAATGTAGAATAGTGGCACAACTAAGTCGTACCCCCAGTGATCCCTTAATTTTATTTTTTCTAGATGATTTCCTAACAAAGCCTACATAATTATTGAAATTTTTATGTAGTGAAAACGTGAAGAACTATTGTAAACAAAATGCAATGCAATGCAACAGAATGTTGTGTAGTTTATGCAATACGAAACATAAAATTAGGGGGCGGTTTGTTGCACGAAATCAATGTAAAAGTGATGTATTAAATAAGCACAAAATAAAAGCAAAATAAAAGTAAAATTAGAAGAAACTCAATGAAATCAAATAGTCGATTTAAGAAAATTGAGAGCCTTAAATTAGATTAATCATAGATCAATTAGGATTTAACTTTTTCTAATTAATTCTTTAACCTTGGATTACTCGGAATCTCTGCAATAATCCATGAATTCTACGCTAGACAACCGCCAGGATTTGATCAATTAAGATTGATCGATTAAGCAACCGCTATAATCTCTACACTAGATCGAAACTAATTTAATGATAGAATTCAGTTAAATTGAGAAATTAAATTAGAAACCTCTAAATTAATCTCTTAACCCTCTGACCTTATGTGTAAAAACATAATTTACCAATCACAATTCATCAACAAAATAATAAGGAAATCAGAAATCATAAGGAAGAATATCAATTATACCAAATCAACATCCAACACAAGTAAATAAGGAAAGAAGAAAATTAATTAAGAAAAATTAATATTACAAATCATGATCTAATAATCCTTAAGAAGAGAGCCTCAAACTCTTTGAATCAACCATGAATTTAGGCTTCTATTGATGAAGAACAAAGAGAGCAAAGAGAAGAAAAGTGTTTGCTGAGTTTCTGTGTGTATCTGAATATGTTTTATTTTCTTCAGCCCTCTTGCCTATTTATATAACCTAATTAGCCTAAAACCTTATTGGACTAGAATTAGATGTCTCTTAGAATTACAATTATAATAATAAGGCTTTTAAAATTCCTAAAAGTCCAAACTTATTTAAATCAAATTTCTAGAAGTTGTCAAATTTCTAGAAGCTGCATCAATGAATTCTTGTAGGTCTAACTTACAGCCCGATTTTGACCATAAAATCGATGAATTATGGAAGATCCATAAACATAAAAGTTATAGGCTTGTGTCTTCTAAGAATTCGGACACTGATTTCAAGTTAATCAGACTACTATAACTCCAAATATGATCCAAATACAAAAATGGGTTCAGTTGAGATAGAAACAAAGCTTTAGCTTCTTAACTAAGTAAAGACTTGAATGAATCTAAATTAAGCTTTGACCAAAATATAAAAGTTGTAGATTTTTCTTTTAGCTTTCTAGCAATAAAAAGTTTGCCTCAATCCAAGATCCAGAACCCAAGATATGACTAAAAAAAGAAACAATGTCAAAATCCAGTATTTATCGAATAAATTTATAATATTGTAAAATTAATCAAAATTTATAAAATAAGGCTTAATTAGTGAAATTAAGTAAATATAACACCTAAGAGATATAAAATAGGAAAAAAATAAAATAGTAAATATTTTTCTCATCAATATCATTATTTAAAATTTAATTATCAATTATTTCTTCAATGATACTTTTAAATTTTTAATATAAATTTTTAAACAGATAAATATACCAATTTGTTTACCATCCTAACCTGATATATTTATTATTTATATTAAATAGGTCAATTCACATACAACTTAAATCCATATAAGCTCAACTCAAGTTTATGTTAAGATTTCATATTTATGTTAAATTATCGGTCATCTCAAAATTTATCATCCCTAATTAATGTGTTTGAAAAGTCATCAAAAAATTTAATTAAGCAATTAATTAGATTGGATAGTCTATCTGGATGTATAGATAATAGCACATTATAAATATTTTATAGATTTAAATTTAAAATTTTATATTTTTTTAATGTATTGGTTTTTTATAAAATTATGTATACAAAAAAGGTTATATATACAAAAAACGGTATTTGAAATTAAATTTTAAATTTATATATATATATATATATATATATATATATATATATATATATATATATATATATATATTAAATTAAATTTTATAAATTTATTTCATTATCTTATATTTAATAATAATCTTAAATTTATATTTAGAACTAAATTTTAAATCTCATTTTTAATACATATAACATTATTAATATATATAATAATGATGATGATTCATTTGCATACTATATACTTACTGAAAAAAAGATGATAAATAAATTTTACCGCAAAAATTGCTACATTACCTTACACTATTATGTTAATTTTTTGCCTTTTTAACTTCTTAAAAAGTGAAAATTTTGCGCTCCGCAAAAATGCACCCCACCCCCCTTTTTTTATTGCAAATCTAATGTGGCGGAAAGGGTATTTTCATCTTAAAAAATTAGTTTTCCACTTGCCAACTAACTTCCATTAAATTAATTGGTGGAAAAACACACTCAAAGGAAGGGAGTACAATTGCCTTCAATTTTTTAAAGATCTTAGGCCCAAAAGTGAAAAATGAGAAAAATGTATTTAACTCAAATTTCAAGGAAGATGAGTGTATCTTATCTTTTTTAAATATAAAACAACCCAAAGAATTTGCATTGGCAATGGCCTAGTTAATTATTTCAATTTTTCCATCACTGAGGTATATATCAAATTAAATAAAAATTTACCCTCTTCAAATTTAATGGCAAGTAGTGGAAGATATTGTTTGTTCCATCAGGCTACTATAAAAATACACTTCATTTTATCTAGTAGGATAAAAATACACTTCCATGATTATTAAGTAACTATCAGAAAGACAATATTTGAACAGAAATTATATTCAAGGCTTAAATGAAGGGGGCTTCCTGATCTTTGTTGCTTGTTCAAACCCATATGCAATCTCAATCAACTTTGGCTCTGTGCCCTTAAATCCTCCAAAATTAATGCCAAATCGAACCCCCTTGCTATCATATCCTGCGGGGACATTGATTCCTGGGAATCCTCCAATAGCAAGGACATTGGCTACACTTGAACCTGGAGTCACCAGGGCATCAAGCCTGTTGTCTCTCATCAATTTCTCAAACCCATTTCTGGATAATTTTGCCAAATTGGCCAATGCTGCCTTCTCATTCTCACCTATTCCATTTGTTGCTTGAGCTGCCATGAATATTCCCTGTCCAAACTCCTTTATCATTTCCTACATCCATATATTTCATTAGCATTATATTTTGTATTACACTAAGTAAGGCTGAAAAGAAACTTTGACGATACCAACCGGATCAACATTTCTTTCGTTAAAGGCTATCACATCTTGCAAGGATCTTACTGGTGAAACCACCAAGTCTCTCAGATACGAATTTAGAGAGATTTTGAACTCGGCCAACAGTGCTACTGCTTCCCCACTTTTGTTAAAATTCAAGATGGTTTCAATATTGGCTATTTCAAGATTATCAACCAGAACTGCTCCCTCTTGCCTTAACTTTCATGAAAATTATGTATCAGATGTGCATAACATTTGAGTGTCTCAAACTTATTCAGTTGCCTACCTTAAAGTCTGAAAATGTTCCTGAAAAGCTTCAATCACTCCAGGGTCTTGTAGATATCCAAAAAAGGGGTCCCTTACTATTCCCAATCTCCTCCTTTTAAGACCATAACGGCTGAGGTATTGCCTAAATCCACCTTGAGGAATATACTTTGACCAGGTTGCAGTGGTTGGGTCATTGTCGTCGGTCCCGGCAATTACGTCAAGAACATAGACAGCATCCGATACAGTTCTGGCAAGGGGCCTGCCATGCCACACAAGATTTAGATTGTCAGATTTGAAGAAAAGGCGGACATTGTACACTTGAAAAAACATAGAACTTACCCAATTGTATCTTGTCTGGGTGAGATGAGAATGACCTGAGCCCGGCTGGTAAGACCAACGGTTGGTTTGATGCCAACCACTGAATTGGAACTGGCTGGGCATATAATTGATCCGTCAGTCTCAGTCCCAAGTGACAATGTCACCAAATTAGCAGCACTTGATATTGCTGATCCACTGCTTGATCCACATGGGTCTGCTAATAGTACATAAGGATTTTGTCTTTACAAAAGTATTCATGTCATTGTTACTTGCGTTGTAAAAAGAAAAACTTCAATAACTGAAGGGAAATGAATAAGTACTTACAGCCTGGGATCAGGTGAAATAAGGAGGGAAGGAATGAAGGGGACATAAATGAAGGTGGGGTGAAATTTTATGTTTGTTTAGTAAGGAGTGAAAAGTGAGAGGGACGTTAAAAATTAGTGTCAGAATGGTGGGGTCAGGTGCAATTCCCCTCTCCCGAAAATGAGAAGTAATTCGAGTGGGGAGGGGCAATTTTTCTCACATACTGCAATTGCCCCTCAGCTCTCCTGCATCTACTCTTGTATCCGTCGGTGATCCGTGCCTCCTACAAGTCGAACCGCCTTCCACTAGTACCATGATGCACCACCGTTGCCTCTACCTTCTCATAGGTATGGCTACTTCTCTCCTCCCCCTCTGTTTTCTCAATCTGTCATTGCTGGCTTCCACCATTTTGCAACATTGTATATGGCTGTGGCTTGGACGAAGATGGCTGGAGCGCAAACCCCCCTCTTGTAGCACTGTCCCGTCTTTTTTAATTAAGATTAATTATTTTATTTTTTAAGAAAATATTTTTAATTAAATTAAAAAATACTTTTACACATTATTTTAATTAAATTTAAAAATATTTTTAATTTAATTAAGATGACGGTAGAATTGGAATTAATTATTTTATTTTTATATAATATATTTTTATAAAATATATTTATAAAATAATAAAATAAGAAAATATTTTATTTATTTAATATTAAATTTAAAAATTTTAAAAAGTATTTTATCAATATATCATTAATTTTTCATCATAATATACACAAGAACATTTTAATCATTTCACTCAATATCATTTACTTCCTTTTCTATTTTTCCTCGTTCTAAGCAAGTAAATTTCTTTCACTTCATTTATTTTTCCTTCCATTTTCATCAATTTCAAACAACTCTCTTAAAAATAATTTTCACTCTTATTTACTCTCTCCTTCGTTTCCTTCCATTCCCATTTACTTTCCCTCCATTTTTACCACATCGAAACAAAGCATTAGCTCACCTTTCCTGTGCCACTTCTGCCCCAGCCACTAGGTGCGGTGAGAGACCTAAAGCCAGCCCACTCGCTCATGCTAGCCTTCCCCAATATGATTGCCCCAGCTTTCCTCAACTTAGCCACCACGCCAGCATCACGAGGCACTATTGAGCCAAGCAATGCAAAGGAACCAGCTGTCGTGTGAAGCTTATCTTTGGTTCCAATGTTGTCCTTAATCAGAATGGGAATGCCTAGATGATAAATGGATAAGTTAAAATAGATATGAATTATGTGAAAAATAAAAAAATTATTATTAATCTACTTATTTACTTATAATTTAATATAAAATTTTAAATGAGTTATGAATGATGATCCTCGAATATATCGTTAACATAATCTATTCATTTATCTATCAAATTATTATTATTTTATATTTTATTATTTTTATTAACATTATTTTTTATCATTATTTTATATTTATTGATATTATTTCAAAACAAACTTATACTATTAAAATTTTTATTCTTTATTTTTATTGGTATTAATTTTTTATTTTTATTAACATTATTTTTTACTGCTACTTTATATTCCGAATGGCATGCAACTTGGACACTGTCCCGGGTGCAGCGATTTTGCGTTCATAGTCAGCCTTGTCAGCTTGAGCCAAGGCCTCTAGGTTTACTGCTATGGAGATGTTTGACAAACAGTTTTTTCATTAGTTGTTAGCTGGTTTGACCAAAATCAGCTGGTTGACTTGCCAATAAGCTGATTTTGGTGTTTGATAATCAACTGATTGAATCAGCTGATTGCTCCCAAAAAATTAAAAATGAAAAAGCTAAGGAAAGTAGCTTTTTCAATTAGCTTATCTGAAAAATGACCAAATTACCATAAATAAATTTTCATATTTTTCATTTTATCCTTTCTAAAAATTCTTAAAAAATTTAATAATTATAAAAAGTAGATTAATTTAATTTTAAAAAATATTTAATATATAATAATATATTATTTATAATATATCTAATAAATTAATAATAAATTATAATAATTTTAAAAATTATTTAATAGAATAAATATATAATATTACTTATAAAAACTATTTAATTTTAAAAATATCCAATAATTTAATAATAAATTATAATAATTTTGAAAATTATTTAATAGAATAAATATATAATATTATTTATAAAAATTATTTAATTTAAAAAATATTTAATAATAAATTATAATAATATATTATTTATAAAAAAATTTAATATATTGACTAATATATAAAATTTAAAAATATTAAAATAAAAAATACTCAAATAATTCATAAAATATACTCATACCCTTATATGTCATTTTACATACAAACAACTAATACAAACAGCTAATATAAACAGCTAATTTTACCGAACACTCTTATTCAAACAACTAATATAATCAGCTAATCAAATTAGTTAATACAATCAGTTATCAGCTAACAATTAATCAAACCAGCTAATCGCTCCAACTATCAGCTGTTTTCCAAACAAGGCCTATAACTGCCTTGAGAACTGGATTCAGGCTCTCGATTTCTGCTATATAAAACCCAACGAGTTGCCTTGAGCTCAACTGGTTTTGCTTGAAAGCAAGCTGAATGTCAGATATAGTTGCTTCTTTGATTGATAACTTACAACCTGTTGCTATGTCACAACACACTGCTTATATGATCAAAACAATGTGCTTGTTATGGTACCCCTAGGGGTTTGGTGCCCGGGATGGTGTGGCAAAATACAAGCTATTGGATGAGATTACAAAAATCTTAGCAATGACTTAGTAATCTCATCCAATGGTTTGTATTTTACCACACCACTTCGGGTACCAAACCCTTAGGGGCACATTAGAATTCCCCTCAAAACAAACATCAATATTGATAAGTGGCCAGAAAATTTTAGGGACATTGTGGTAGCATGAAAGTAAAGCCACTAGTTGGGGCGACCAAAATATGCTAATCACTGCAATTTATATAGGTCGCAGGTATAAACCAAGTACTATTCATAAATGTGTCAAAATCGTTGGGTTTAATATATTGATTTGCCACTGTATAACCTTGTCTGACTTAAAAATAAAATTATTGGAATTAATTAATTCAATTTGATAAAAAATTAAAATTAATAAGTAATAATCCAATGATTATTAGATTAATTTTTTAATAAATAATAATTAATTAATTTATTATATATATATATTAAAATAATAATAATTTTAAAATATTAAAATATATTTTAATATATAATATTAAAATTATATATAAATAATATTAAATAATTTTTAATATTAAAATTAATAAATTTATATATATTTAATATTATTAATATATATTATGCAAAATTATTAAAAAAAATAATTAAAATTAAAAAATTAATAAAAAAATTTAATTTATTATTATAAAACTTTAAAATTAATAAAAAATTATTATTATAACGAAATATATATAAAATAATAATTATAATTAAATAAATATATTAATTAAAATAATAAATTATTATTAATATAATACAATAATAATATATTCGTGTGCATGTATAATAATAATAATAATAATAATAATAGTTGCAAAATCCTCCCAAGGCCATCTAATTAAAGTTGACCTGGATTAAGATCGGTGAAAAATTAACTTAATATAAAATTTCGACGTACAATTTTTTTTTATTAAATTAGTAACAGCTCCAATTATTTTCTGTTTCAACCAGCATCATTTGGGAACATAGTTTTTGAAAGACTCTTTCATCGACCTGGTGTCTTTCAACTTGAGACTAAGAAGAACAATCTCGGACAAGAGCAGCAGTGCCCACACCGAAACAGAAATAAATGAGTTGTCACCCTGAGATTTGAATTTTCATTTCTGCAACTTTGTCCCCCAATCCTCGTCAGCAACCACAGCGGAGAGTCTTGTTTATAGCATCGAACTGTTAATGATTCACCACGGTCATTCTAGGAAAGTCCAGCATCAACTACAAGCTTATAAGAAATGATTAAAACACAAAAAGCTGAAGATGATTCTAGAGCTTTATCGAAAGCTTAATGGTGGAAACATAGTTACCAGAAACGTCGAAATTGCCAGCGAACCACGATCTGGAACGAATCGTAACAAACGTGGTACGTTTTCGTTTCATAACGTAAGAAACGCGATCTAAAACGTTCGATCCTGCGAACCCGACAGGCCTCTTTCTTTTTCAGACCTCTGTTTCTCCATCAATGGAGGATTAATGTTGCAAAGATAAGGGAGACATCACACTTCAATTTAAAAATGGTGCAGCAGGAAGAAGGAATATTTGAATCCGAAATCTGAATTGGAGTTGAAGTTTAGAAGGAAAAAGTTCTAAAATAGAGAATTGGGGAAGAAGAGGAAGATTGATGCTTCCTCATGTAATTTTTTAGAATTTGCTTCAATGGAAATAATTTTACTGTATTTATAAATAAATTTTATTATTTAAATTTTTATTAAAAATAATAATTTTAATTTATTTATAAATTAATTATTTTATTTAAAATATATAAAAAAATATATAAAATTTAATTAAAAATATATTTTAATAATATTATGATAAATATAATATTAAAAAAATAAAATTTTTATATAAAATATTTTTTGATCAAATGAAATAAATTTAACGAAATTTTTGTTAAATTGAATGAATTTTATAATAATATAAATATAATTAAAATAATAATTATAAATAAAATAAAATAATTTTTTTTATATTTAAAATTAAATATTATTTTTTAATAAAAAATATTTAAAATAAAAATAAAATTTTATTTTTAGTGTTGTGACGGATCTGAAATGGAATTGAGATTTGGATGCCAAGATTATAAAGCAGGGAAGAAGAGGAAGGGTGAAGGATAAACAGACGAACCAAAGCCACGAGCCTCTTCTGGAAGGAGGAGACTTCGGAAAGCCACGATAAATTTATTTATTTTCAATGAAAAATACAAGATAATTAATTTGTTTTTGAATTTTTACTAAAAAAATGTAGCAGCGTATAATATAATGGCAAGATTATAGTACCGCAGATAAATTTGGGGGTCTAATAACCCCGGACATACGGTGAAAAAGAAAGTGGTGATGTAAATTAAAATTAAGCGGTAAATGACATATGATTAATCATTTTTCGATTTGGCACGATAGCGTGCAGCCTCATATAGTTTATATAATTAATGGGCTAATGATAAAAATATTAATTAATAATATTATATTATTAAAATAATTTAAATATTGTAAGACGTTAAAATTATATTTATTATGATTAATGTTTTATGTTTGTATGATATCATTAATTTGTTAATAACTCTTCAATATAAATTATAAAATAACTTTTCATAAACTATTATCATTTCATAGGTGATAAAACAATTATTTATTAATTAATTAATTCTTGATATATTTAAGTTTGTATTTTAATTTTATATTTGACACATTTTTAATAATAATTAATTTTTTTGAAAAAGGATGGAATTTTTAGTGAAACATAAAGTGATTATTTACAATATGATAATTATAATTTATTATTTAATTATGAATTTTCTTTTATTCTGAAAGAGTTTAATGTTAACTTGCTCTAAAAAATATTAAGAGTAAATTATTTAATTGATATCTAAAATATTATGGAGATATCAAATTAGTATTGAAAAATAATTTTTAACATTAATTTAATATTACATTAATTTGGTATTATCATTACTTCATTTATTAAAATTATATATATGACATGCGTTTAAAAAGTTTTTAATTGATGCACTAGTTAAGTTTCTATCTAAAATATAAAATGATTTATTTATTCTCAATTTAGATATTATAAGTGTTAACCTTAATATAATATATGATGAGTTTTGATGATGACAAATAAGTGTTTCAATGACATTGCATATCTTTATATTAAAGTATTATAAAATCTTCAATAGACATACTAAATTATAGTTGAAATAATAATGCTTGATATTATGCTAAAAAAGTTATATTTAATACAAGTATCATTAAGTACATAATTGGTCAAGATATATGATATGATAATTATGTGTGTTCTTGTACTAATTTATTTTATAGATGAATCATGCATCAATATCTTGATATATTAGATTGGACTAACTGTATGATTTGCAAAGTTCATGAACTTGTATACAGGAAAGTCTAAGATGAAGAAGAATAAGCATTGAAGTAAAGGAATAGAAGATCATATTATGCTCAACTCAAGAATAAGGAAGAAAGATAAGAAAGTAGATGTAATCCAAGTATTGAAGGATAAAAAGATTAAAGTATATGAAAGATTAGAAGCATCAAGAAAAGCCAAAACACCTCAATGGTATAGTTTTTCATTTTAGGCTTAGTCTTTCTTTTAAAATAGAATATTTCATGATATAGAGTTCAAACATATTTTTCATAATCTTAACTTAATCAAAATATTTTAAAAGATAGCCCACAATCATGTTTTTATAAAATAGCTTATGGGAATATTTCAAAAACCAATGAGATATGAAGTTTTAATATTTTCAATTTTGACTTTTAGTTATTGTTTTAATCATATCTCATAACATACTTATGATTTGATTGTCAAACTTTTTTCGTATGAAAATAGACTCAAATAGCTTTCCATAGACATATCATTTGTTTAAAATGATCCATATATAAAAGAGTTATAATTCTTTCAAGAAGAGTCTAAAAATTAATTTTTTGCATTTCAATAATTTCTAATGTATGCTCATTATTTTGATCATATCTCAAAATCTACAAATGATACAAATATGAAATTATTTTTATTTGAAAATAGACTCAAAGAGATCTCCATGTATAGGTCATTTGCTTAAAATGACCAATATATGAAAGATTTATGAATTTTATAATTTGAGTCTCAAAATTAGATTTTCACAAATTCACTATTTCTAACCTTTGCTCATTGTTTTAAACATATCTCAAAAATTACATTATATATGAGGATGAAACTAGTATCATTTGAAATTAGACTCAATTAGATTTTCAATGATAGGTCATTTGCTTAAAATAAACTTAAAATAAAGAAGTTATGACTTTTTAAAATTGAGTTTGCATTTCTATTTGAGTGAATCGATTCACTAATTGATTCCAGCTATTTTGGTGCGCGAATAATGGCTAGTTTTCATTTCTAACAACCCTAAACGGCTATATTACTCCATGAGCTTCATATATAAGTTAAAAAACAAAAAAAATACAATCAAGAAAGAGCCTGAACCTCAACATTTAACATCATCTTAATCTTTTTTTCATCAAACCATGATTTGTGCTCTTCTTTGTGAGATTTCTCTATTCTAGGAGCTTTATTTGTTTCATCCACTTTTTAAGAGAGTTTGTATGAAAAAGGGTGTGGTATCCCTTGAAAAATCTTGTAAAGGATAAGGTATCTCTTAGAAAAACTTAAAGACGGTGAGATATCCTTTGTAAGAGAAATTTTGCTTAAGGAAAAGCAAGGATTTGTAATGAGGCTTCTTCAAGTGTTTAGTTGAAACTTGAAGGGATAGTGAATTAAAACATAAGCTTGGAAAGATTGAAAAATGGATGTACACCTTGATGAGGATATCCAAGAAAGAAACTACTCTGAATCCTTATATTTGATCTCACTACTCTATCTCTTTATTATTTCTGCACTTGCTCTATTTTCCTTATTGTATATACTTTATTTTGCTATTGTTGTTAGTGTTGTATACTTTGTTTTGTTGCTGTTGCTACTTCTTGTCATATGTTGTGGTTTTTGCTCTGTTCTGTTATTGCTGGTTATTGATATATTATGTTTATGCTCTATTTTTATTGTTGTTAATTGTTGAATACATTATGCTTCAATATTAATTTTGTTGGTTCAATAGTTGAAAAGGAAATTAATATATGTATTGACTTCTTGATGCTTATCTATGCATAATTGAATGAGTTGCTTTGCACAAGTGAATTGAATAGTTATATATTATGTACAAACTTCTTTATTAAATTATCTTGGATTGATTTCTTGATAATTTATTTGTGCATAGTAGAATAAGTAAATTTGCATTAATTCTTTGAATTGTCATATCTTGAGTGCAAAAATACTTATAAATCTTTCTTGAAAGTGTTTAAATTAAAATCATTTTTATGACTTCTTAAAATCAAAAGTTTTCTAAAGGAATTTCAAAAATAAGAAAAGTTTTAAAAATGCCCACTTCACCTTTCCTTTTGAGTATGGATTGTCAAGGCCAACAATAAGAAAAATATATAAAGATTATAAAGAAAATATATAGAAAAAATGATAAAAATATTTATTTATATTTAATTTAATTGAAAAGTAAAAAATAAAAAAGATAATTTATTAAATAATAAAATTATTTCTATTACAAATCAATAAAGTTATTTAGTAAATCTTATAAAAGAACAAATTTTAAAATTTTATAATTTCCTTCCCTTTACTTGCATCTATTTAGTGGGAATGGATTTTCTTAATTTTCCAAACACTTTTTCAACCCCTTTTCTTTCCACTTTTAATTTTTCATAGGATTCTAATACAAGAAATTTATTTTGAAGTTTTTTTTTTCTTTTCACATATGTTCCTTAAACCCTTTTTTCCACGGATTCAAAGGTTAATGCTAACTAGCAAACATACGTCCTTACTTTGGATAAAACTAATTATAATTGAAGCTTACGTCCACCTTATTTGAAAATCAGATAATTATATTAATAATCAATAAACTGATTTCATGAATCATTAATTATTAATGATTTTGTTAATTGATAGGATTAATTATTTATATGAAAATATTTGATAAATTATAATGATATTTTTCTTAGAAGAAATTTAATCAAATATTTTAATTTATTAAATTATAAAATATTATTATTTATGAAGAAATAAATAATCACAAATCTTTGTGAGTTGATAATGAGAGAAATGATTTTTCTTGTTTACTAAGAATAGAAGCAAAATTGTCTAACTCATGAGTAAGGATTTTTTATTTTCACAACAAGTGCAAATTAATTGTGTCAATGCTCCTTTATTTTTTTTCCAAACAAATTAATTGTGACTTGATCATTTGACTAGAGAATTTTTTGTCAAATGCCTAAATCAATAAATTTGCCATACTAATAATATTTAAATTAAGTAAAAGTTGATAAAAATTTATTTATCAAATAATTTCGTAATCACACTTTAAAAACTTCACCATTGTCTTTAAAAATCTTAGAAGAGAAAAGCAGGGGTGGAGGGCGGGGGTGGCTAGCAGCTCTGCTCCCCAATAATATTAATACTTTTATTTTCATGTATGGTATTTTTAAGTTATTTTTAAATATTTAAAAATTATATTTTTTATTTTAAAGTTTTGATACTCAAGTTAAAAATTCTCACTCAACTATCAAGAGAATGACATGTCTATCAATAAGTGTGATAAGGGTTATAAATGAACCGATTTGATTCCTACAAAATTGATTTTGTAAATTTATAATTTTTTATTATAAGTTCGTGAATTGATTTAATTTAAATTGATCTATTTGAACTTTAATTAGTATGGTTTAATTTATATAAATTTATAATTAAAATAAAATAAATTTTAACAAAAAATTATTTATCAAATAATTTCGTAACCACACTTTAAAAACTTTACCATTGTCTTTAAAAATCTTAGAAGAGAAAAGCGGCCTTGGGGGGAGGGGTGTGGTGGCTCTGCTCTCCAATAATATTAATATTTTTATTTTTATGTATGATACTTTTAAGTTATTTTTAAATATAATTATATTTTTTATATTAAAATTTTGATACTCGAGTTAAAAATTCTTACTCAATTATTAAGAGAATTACGGTGATATGGATGATAAATGAATCGATTTGATTCCTACAAATTAATTCGACTTGGTTTGTAAATTTATAAATTTTTATTATAAGTGCTTGAGTTGATTTAATTCAAATTGATCTATTTGAACTTTAATTAGTATGGTTTAATTCATATAAATTTATAATTAAAATAAAAATAATTTTAAATTATTGAATCTGTTTAAATTTATTAATTAAACTGATTCGCCGGTCAGTCACACTTAGCTATCAATTTCCACAAGAGTATTATGTTTAGTGTGACCATGGAAGCAAGCTAAATCAAAAATAAATTGGCCCCCACTAATCCGTAGAAATTTATAATTAAAATAAAAATAATTTTAAATTATTGAATCTGTTTAAATTTATTAATTAAACTAATTCGCCGGTCAGTCACACCTATCTATCGGTTTCCACGAGAGTATAATGTTTAGTGCGATCATGGAAGCAAGCTAATTCAAAAATAAATTGGCCCCCACTATACCACGATGCTCAGAATTTGACTTTGATCGAGAAATTTGGGGATCAAAGATAAGGCTCCGACCCCTTTTCCTATGACCCGACAGGCTAAGTGAAGTGATGTGACTTGATTAAGGTCAACATCCTGTCAAGGACCGCCAAATTTGGGAATTAAAGATAAGGCACTAATCCCATTTCTATTGGAATAGCCAGCCACCTTGCTGATATGACCCCACAGGCCATGTGACGTGACGTGACGTGAAGTGCTGTGAAATGAATTGTCTTGAGTCAACGTTCCAGTCAGGGTACTTCAATTTTTGTGGTTGAGGTGCATCCTAATCCATCAGGTTCTTACGTGGCGGCAACCCATTAGGCAATGCAATTTCCATTGGGGTAATCCGAGACATCTCTCTTCTGTTTAATGGTTGGTTCTACATCACAACTGACTCTGACAACTAAAAGTAAATTTGATTCGTGTCAGGGTTGGGATGCTGGTGGGCAATGTGATCGAGATGTTTGGGGCAGGAAAAATAATGATCAGTACACTGCGCCGCAAAAGGATTTATTCAAAACACTTAATTTTTTTTTGAAGAAAACAGCAGTCACGTTCTAACGTAATCAGGCCGGTTCAGGCGTAATTGGACTACAACCTGATAACATCTTGATGTAAGTCGTGATCAGTCTGATCACGTCCTGCTTCAAGTCGTGATTAGGTGTCATTGTGCCCCCCGAGCCTGAACTTAGCCTTCGTTTGGATGGAAAAGAAGTTGGTGGAGAAAAAAGTTAAGAGAGAAAGAAGTTGAGGGAGAGAGAAGTAGGAGGAAAGAAGAATTTCTTTTGTGCTGTTTGGAAAAGGAGAAGTTAGAAAAGAAAGAAATCAGGAGAGAAATGATTTTTTTTGTTTGGAAAGGGAGAAATTAAGAGGAAAAAAGTTATATTTTTATAAAATAACTGTTGTCTTATGTATAAATTATGAATGCAATGGTGTATTTTAAAAAAATGTATTCTTAAAAAATATAATTTTAATTTTTAAAATAAAGATCAAATTAAAAATAAATCTATTAATTAAATATTTTTATTTAATAATTAAAATTAAAATATAATTACAAATTATATAATTATATAAAAATAATATAATTATTTAAAAAAATTATATAATTTAATGTTTTAATCTTATTCTTTCAATACTAAATTTTGTAATTACTATTTACTCATCTAATACTCATATAATAATATTTTAATATTTTAATATTTTTATATGAGTATTACTATTAGTAGTTATATCATATAATTTAATATTTTAATCTTATTCAATAAACACAATCTTGTAACGGGTAAGACCAAGAAAAATGTTGGAAGAAATTATCAAAAAATAATAAAATGTTAAATTTTTAATTTTTTTAAGCACAATCAAAATCTATCTAATGAAATATATAAAGGAGTAATTATGATTTATCTTATATAATTTTATTAATTTTTATTTAAATTATCTATATTTTTAAATATTACAATTTATTTACATATGCTTCTTTCCATTAACATTTTATTAATCTAAATTTTTTATTCAATTCTTAACGAAAGTTTATAATAAATGAGATAAATGAAATTGAAAGAAGTTAAATGTAGATAAATTATAATTTTCTTAAACTTGAATATAATTTCAATCTCTCAAATATTCAAATTGTGAGATTTTGATCTTTTTTTTTTAAAAAATAATTTATTTTAATCTTTCTAAAATTTTAATGAGAGAAAATTCGGTCTTTATGTGAACTTTTCGTCTAAATGCTGACAAAAGAAATGCTAACTGAAATTTTTTTTCCTTTTCTTTCCCCATCATAAACCCCAGTCAAAAAAATTAATAAGCAACGTAATAGATGAAGAACCATTTCGTCTTCTCGAGCTAAAAATCTACTGCTCCTTGGTGTTCCAACAACCAGATGGAGAGCATACCTTCAACGTCGGAACAAAAATGGCTGGAGGCGCAGCTGGAGGAGCCAAAAACTGTTGCTTCTTGAACCGCTCCGTCTTCCCGAGCCGCTGCAATCACTCCAATCGGGGGTCTGGTGAAGCAATGGTCTGATCTTCCCACCGTCTGGAGCTCCAGAAATCGTCACAGAATGCAGCAATCCGAAGAACTTCTCTGGCAACAAGAAACAAGTCACGGGAGGGGTATTTTCTAGAAACAACGCAAATGGATCTGAATTTCTCCTCCAATCTCTCCGAAAATGGAGAGAAGTCTGCATAGTTACTTTCGTGGGCCCCACCATCCTTTTTACCTCTAAATTTCTTTCTTTTCCAACTTCTCTCTCTCGTTTCAAATAGGCGAAATGGCACATTTCATCTCCACTTCTATCGCCCCACTTCTTTCACCCCTCATTTCTATGGTTCCAAACGTAGGCTTAAAGTCGAGAGGAAAAAAGAGGCGACCTTGAAGTAGAGAGAAAGAAGGAGAGCAACATAGTCAATACGGTAAGTTTTTAATTTAATTTATTATTTTTATTCTGTTCAATTAAATTAAATTTATTTATTTTATTTAATATTTTTAATATATTTATTTAATTAAATTAAATTTATGTATTTATTTATTTATTTGATTTAATATTTTTAATTTATTTGTTTAATTTAATTTAATTAATTAAATTGTTTGATTTAATTTAGTTAGTTTTATTCATTTAATTTTATTTGAGTTAATTTATTTATGTGTTTTTTTCTATTTTTTAATATGTGGCCCTTATTTAATTTATTATTAATTTTTACCCAATTTAAATCCATTCTAATTATTTATTTAATTTAATGTATTTAATTTATTAATTTATTTTAATTTATTTATTTGAGTTAATATTTTTAATTTACTTGTTTGATTTAATATAGTTAATTAATTTATTTGATTTAATTTAGTTAATTTATTTATTTAATTTAATTTAGTTAATTTTTTATTTGATTTAACGTGGTTAATTAATTTATTTGATTTAATTTAGTTGATTAATTTATCTGATTTAATGTAGTTAATTTTTATTTGATTTAATTTAGTTAGTTAATTTATTTGATTTAGTTAATTTATTTATTTAATTTATTTATTTATTTATTTAATTTAATGTATTTTATTTAATTAATTTAATTTATTTATTTGAGTTAATATTTTTAATTTACTTGTTTGATTAAATTTAGTTAATTAATTTATTTGATTTAATTTAGTTAATTTATTTGTTTTATTTAATTTAGTTGATTTGTTTATTTGATTTAATTTATTTAATTAATTTAATTTAATTTAATTTAATTGATTAATTTATCTAATTTAATTTAGTTAATTTTTTATTTAATTTAATTTAGTTAATTTATTTATTTGATTTAATGTATTTAATTTATTTATTTGATTTAATTTATTTAATTTATTTATTTGATTGAATTTATTTAATTTATTTATTTGAGTTAATATTTTTAATTTACTTGTTTGATTTAATTTAGTTAATTAATTTATTTGATTTAATTTAGTTAATTTATTTATTTGATTTAATTTAGTTAATTAATTTATTTGATTTAATTTAATTGATTAATTTGTTTGATTTAATTTAGTTAGTTTTATTTATTTAATTTGATTTAGTTAATTTATTTGTTTGATTTAATTTAGTTAATTTATTTATTTGATTTAATTTAGTTAATTTAATGTATTTAATTAATTTAATTTATTTATTTGAGTTAATATTTTTAATTTACTTGTTTGATTTAATTTATTTAATTAATTTATTTGATTTAATTTAGTTAATTTATTTATTTGATTTAATTTAGTTAAATTTTTTATTTGATTTAATGTATTTAATTTATTTATTTGATTTAATTAAGCTAATTTATTTGTTGAATTTAATCTATTTAATATATTTAGTAAAGCTAATTTATTTGTTGGAGTTAATTTATTTAATACCTCTAATTTATTGAGATAATGATATTTAATATGTGTACGAAATTGTTATTGAAAAGAATAATATTATTGTCATTCTTTGAAATTTATTCTCTTCTTGTATATTATGTGAACTAAAGTTCTGTTAACTTTATTATCCACTGAAGGAAATATATTATATATTTTTAAAATTGGAATACATGAAAGGTTTTTTTATTAATTTAATTAAATTAGAATTTAACCATAACTCGTTGTCTGGAGGAGAAAAAATAGAGGAAAAGAAAAAAAAATTAGAAATTTGAATTGGAGGTAGAATGCAGGAGAAAATTTTTTAAATTTTGAATTAATTAAAAAATTCTACAATGAAATTAGTATTTAATATTTCTTTCTTTCTTTTTTTATTTAATTCAATTTTAATTAAAATTCTATTATTGAATTCATCTAGGTCTATATAAAAAAATATCGATATTTTTAAAAGTAAGTATTTTATTTTATATTTTAATTTATTTTAATTAAATTATTATTGAATTTATTCATCAATCTATTTATCCTTAGACTATAAGTTTTTTAATGTATTTCAGTTGGAAGAAACTTAATTTTGAGCTGTATTTATTTTTAATTAGAATTCTGAATTATTCTACTTGATTAGATATTTTATTTTTGTATGTCATATTTGTTATTGTACATATCATAATTTACATATATTATTATAATTTCTTTGTATTATTATGATAATTGAGTATATATTTTGCTTATGAAGTCTATCCAGTCTAATTTTTTAGTGCAGATAAAATTTGTCCCTCTAGGCAAGACTTTTAGTTATAATTTTAGATGATATGAAATTAAATTTGAGTGTTATTTTTTTATAAGTATGTTTTAATCCCTAAAGTGACTTTAACACCCCGGATATAGTAGGAATCACTATGTATTAGGGAAGAAAATGTATGTATCTATGCGAATGGAGAAATTTATAAAATAAATGAAGGCGATATATTTAGGTGTTGAAAGGTCAAAGTTACGAGAATTAAATTGGATATCACCTTGGATGCATTGAAAATTACAATTGGGCGAAAGTTAAGACTTGCAGAAAATCAAGCTGTAACTGAGTTGGAGTATAGACATCCGCTTTTACTGAACCAGACGCAATATAAAGCTTATCTATTGGAAGATGATGATGACATTAAACGAATGTGGGAAGCGAATGTCAGATTCCCTACTCAATTGTCTTGCCCAGAATTATATGCACACATCACATAGATAAGAGTGAATTCTAATTAAAAAAAATTAATTAGATAATATTTAAATAATAAATAAGTAATTATTTTATATTAATAATATTACTAATATTTATTTAATAAATAAATAATATTATTAAATATTAAAAAATAATATATTATAATATTATTTAATTAAATTAATAATATTAGAATATTTTTAATAATTATTATTTTTAATATTATAATATTTTTAGATTATTCATAATTAATAATGTTAATAAAATAATAATAAATATTAAACATAATAATATTAATAATTAAATAAATAATATTAATTTTATTTTTAATAATAATTATAATATAATTAAATAATATTTAAATAAAAAATAAATAATAATTGTTATATATTAAGTGTCAGTGTGTGCGCGTGAACAGTGTGTGAGATAGACCACATTGACGTCATCACGGGATGCAGAGCTACATGATAGGATTGATCATGGCACCTGTAGCCCCGTGACCATTAATTTATAAAACAAAAATTTAAAGTGTTTTGGGCATATGTTTTATCGAGGCAGGGATCTGGGAATTTGTTTTTCCCAAAGCAGTTCCTCGATCAAATTCCCGATGCTGGTGCATAGTGTTGACTTTTCCCAACTATTACATGGTAAAATATATTTGTTAATTAATTAATAATTATAATAATTTATTAATACAATATAATAATTTAAAATCACCTGTCCATGCCGTATGCATGCGCTCTATGTTTGTGAAAATATTAGGCCACTAGTTAAAGGAAAAGTCAGAGCCTATCTGCACGTGTGTATTGCTAGCGTGTCTAGTTATACTTTTCTCTTACAAGTTGGTAATTAGAAAAATTTGAAGGAGTAATTTATGTTTTGTTTGGATGAAGGTAAAAATAGAGGAGAGAGAAAATAAAGATGAAAGGAAATGGAGGAGGAAGTAATTAGAGTTTTTTCACGTAAATTATTTGGAATGAGTGAAAATAGAAGAGGGAGGAAATAGAAGTAAAATTAATTTTTTTTATTTACAATAGGTAAAAATTAGGGTGGGAGGAAATAAAATTAAATTAAATTACTATAATATCCTTATTTAATAGAAATATAAATAATTGATGATAATTCCTTTATTTTAAGAAATTTGATTATACATAATTTATTTTTATTTAAATTAAATATTTTAATCAATTTGGTTTTACATGTTATAAAATTTACAAAAGGAATTGTATTTTTTATTGTGCTTAGAAAATAATAAAAAATAAACAGGGTAAAGATATTACAATAATACTTTATATATAAAAAATAAAATTTTAAATTAAATTATGAATATAAATTAATAATTATTAATTAAATATAAAATAATAAAATAAATTTATAAAATTTAATTTAATAAATATAAAATTTTAAATTTTAATTTTAAATTAATCACAAATTATATATGCATTGCACGAGAATCTTTGGATGGCATGATCTGTTTGGGGGAACCTCCAACACATGTTGGGGCTTTGCTTCTAGTTCGGATAGAAGGGTAACAGAGGAATGCAGAAAAAAATTCACCATTTCACCCGCATTTCACCTCAGATTCTTGGGGGGAGATATTACCGGTAAGGCCCATTGAAAATTTCATTTTAGTTTATTCCTTTCTCAAATTTCACCCTATCCCCAAATAGGTGAAATTGTAAATTTCATCCTAATTTCACTCGTCCCATTTCACTCCCCTCTGTTTACGCTCGTTCCAAACGAATTGTTAGTTATTTAATAAAAGCATAAAGCATTAATTGATTAGAAATATTGCATAATGTAACATGTCCAAAAATAGTATTATTAAGGGCAGCAACTGTTACAAATAGTTATTCACTAAATAATTATTTTAATTAAAAATTAATTAATCAGTTAAAATTTATTCAAACAAATTAAAATTTCTTTGAAACATTATATGCCAAATAAGGCCATAATCTTCCTTAAGCATGATTTTTTTTTATCAAATAACTTTCTGAACTTTCAAATTTTATAAATAATTCTCCTAAACTTGTCAAAAACATGAAAATGTTAGAAAAATAGATAAAATAATTTAGTGACGGTTCTATATAACTTAGTGGTAGCCACTCATTCCCTTAGTGACAGTTTAAAAATGCTTATAAGTAAAAAATTTTCAAAATTTAATAAATATATCTTCGCTTTTTAATTGTTGGTAAATTAAACATAATAATGGCCGTTCTAAACATTTTTATTTTTCCAAAAAGTTCAGGAGCTTATTTGTATGATTTGAAAATTTGAAGGGTCATTAGATAAAAAAGTCATATTTTATGAGAGTTATGTGTATTTTGCCCTACCATATTTTCAACATTGATTACTCCATTGCTTATTTTTGACCAGATCTTTAAATTTAAAATTTTTTAACTGAATTTTTATATTTCTTTTCTATTTTTAATTAGTTACTTTTTATAATTTTTTATTAGATTTTATTACAAATTGGCCCATATAAATAATGATTTGTCATAACTTACGATGCTAGAGATAAATAATCCATTTTTTTATCTAAATATAAAATAATATCATAAATATTATATTTTCAACTTTATGCAAGAACTTTTAACTTTAATTATTATACAGAGATTTTGACTTTGAACTATAGCATAAAAAAAGATGAAATTTGAAAATTAAATACATGAAATATGAAATCTTTAACTATATTCAGTACCTTTGACTTACCAATTGATCTTTTAATGTTATCCTATTCTTCTTAATCAAAACAATTGAAATTGTCAAGGAAAGTATTGTTACAGGAGTTTAGTCTTCCCCTATCCTAACTTCCAATACTCTTATAGACGAGAAGAATAGATTCTATAGTTTAATGGGATAATACAGATCATGGTTGGTTATTAGAGGTAAAGGATCCCATAAAGGGCCATTAGATTAAGTCATGGATCATATTCATCATCAAATTCATACTTAATTTATTCACATTTAGGCTTTAAATACCATAAAGGGCCCTTTATAAATAGTTACTTTATTTTGAACTCATATAAATAAAATTAACATTAATTATCATTTATAAATTAAAGTGAAACTCACAATAAATTTTTTTAACAATCTCTTACTTGAATCCATATTAATTTACAAATGGCATTCATTTGCAAAAAATTAATGTTAATGTAACACCTAAAATAATATTTAGAATTTTTAATAATATCAATGTTTGGAATATTCATTTAAGCAGTGAGAATAGTTAAATTTTACTTGTTTACATTAAAGTGAGACACTATTTTTTTAAAAAAAATTATTGAATAAGTATCACTATGATTTTATTTGATAAGAGCATAAATTGAGTATAATTTTATATAATTAATTTTTGGGATACTTGAAAGTTGAGAGTGCAAAAATTTTATATATGTATATTAGTTTTAACAAATGAGTTTATTCATAAATTTATAAATTTATAAGAATATTTTAGAAATTTAGAACGTGATGAATTATAATATATATATATATATATATATATATATATATATATATATATATATATATATATATATATATATGTACTCATACTATAATTTAGTAAATTATTCCTTTAAAAATATTATATTAGAATTTAAATTTAGGTGGGGAAAAGAAATTTTGTAAAAGAAAAGTGGATGTAGAAAGCTAAGATCAGTTCAAATATGAACCAAAAGGTAAAGATTAAAATGGAATTAGCCTTATATGGTGTGAGAAGTACAAAAAACGAACACAAAGTTTTTATTTCTAATTTTTCTCTCCCTTCCCTGTTAGATTTTTCCTTCTCCTTTTCGATCTCTCTTTTTTACCCTACAGTCTCTCACTTCCTCTATTTCTTTCTTCTCAGACTACCCTACCTCTTGCTCATCGGAGCTATGTTGTCTGCTATTCATTGAGTAGCTATTGTTTCATGTCATTTGGCTAGTTATAGCTTGCGTTAGAGGAAAGCTGCTAGTTGTGGCAGGAAAAGACACCAAAAGGCCATTCAGCCCTCCCATATGACACCAATGTCTCTTTTTTTTGGGCCACCATCACCGTGGTGGCTTTTCTCCTTTTTCTTCTCCAACTAGTAGTGCTTCTTCCTAGCTGAAGAAGCTGTGGATTATGGCTATGTGATAACTTCTTAAGAGCTCCTCCTTTTTTTATTTTCGATAATTGGAGCTTCCTCCCCAGTGGTGAAGCTTATAGTTGTTCCTTAAAGTAATGGTAAGCAATTTTATATCACAAAGTTCTAATATTTTGATCCATATAAGACTGATCCAAAAAGAACCCATTTCTACATGTTTTGAGAAATATGATGATGACTTTGAATATGGAATTTTTATGTTATAGAATATTAAAATATCATGCTTGCAGTATTTCTTAGATGTCACCTTAAGATTTCATATGATTTGAAATGGATCTAGAAAACCTAATTATAAGTATTTTGATATATATAATGATGAATAAGAAAAATATGATTTTTTTTTGTTATGAAATGCTAGGATAATATGATTAGAATGAATATGGTGCATTATGTCCTAATATTTTTGAATGATTCAAGCTTGATCCCTATTTTATTTATGTTTGAAATAAGATAAGGACTTTGGAAATTAAAAGTTTTATGGTATAGTATGTTAGAAAAATACCTATTTTATTTTTGAAAGCATTACCTTGCAATATTTTTAAGGATTTGAGCATGATTAAAAAAATCCCCTTTTTTGTCGTCTTATTTTGGATATCCAATATAAAGTTGAAAAAATCAGGATTTTATGCTTATGAATATTAAATTAATATATTTAGAGTATAATTATATTATCAAAATCTATATTTTGATATTTTAAGTTTGATTCAGAAAGTCCCTAATAAATGTGATTTTCTTTTTCTTTATAGAAAGTTAAAAGAATAGAGAAATAAGTGTATAACCTTATATAGTGAGGTAAGTAAAGCTTTTTAAGAGCTTAGAATCCTAATATTTTAATCATTTTATATTGTGATTTGAAAAACCTATTATTTATGAGAATTTTTAATTTTTTGATGAGGGATTTGAAAATAAAGAAAGTGAAGGCTTCAAGTTCTAATATTTCTATTTGTATAACTTTGAACTAAAAAGCCCCAAATAATGACATATTTGAATTATAAGTTAATATTAGGAAATATAAGAAGTAGATAATATGGAATATTATTATCTTATGATTTGAATCTAGATTTGTAATGTTTGGAAAGAAAATCAATAGTATCTTTGTATTTATAATATTATTATTAAAACGGTGAACTAAAAGGATAAAAAAAGAACAAAAATGAACTAATTTGATCTCCTATAGTAGATGGGCATTACCAAATGAGTACATATCATATTATTAAATTAACATCTTAATAATATGATGTTTAAATGTTATAATTTATACTTTTTTATTAATGATACAAATTATATATATATATATATATATATATATGCACACATCCCTGTGTAGGTTCTTGAAAGTACAATTTTGTAGCATAAATTATGATTAAATTGCCTTTATGATCATCTAAGAGTGATGTGAAATTGATATCCATCATATGAGTGTGATTATCTATTTGAGTAAATGTTAACTGACCATGCTTAGAAAGTATAGTAGTGTTATTTCTAATTATTGATTGATTATAATTAAGTTTACATTAATATTTGAATGTTGTGGCCATACAAGAGAGCATGGTAGTGATTTTATACATACATTGTTATGTGTTTTAATATTATCCCATGATGATGCTTCATATTGAAATTGCATAAAAATTGTGATATGTAGAGCTTGAGCTCTAGCAGATATATTATATTATGAATTATGTTATGAGTGACATTTGAAATGAGAAATCCAATAGGGGTGATGATGTGAAAACTGAATGGAAAATTTTTAGTAAAAAGCTTTTAAAGGGTATAAAGCAAATCCTAGAAAGATAAGGATGGATAACTTGTGAAGGATATAAGGTTAACTCAAGATTCAAAAGGTAAATTCATGTATATTTATTTTAAACTGCTATTAATTGTATTATAATATTAACATCCAGTTATCTTTGAATATTTTTTATTTTTACAATTATGATTGGGCCTTATTAGCTACCTAGAAGTTTGATGATTATCCAAAATAAGTAACATATAAAATTATGATAGTATTATGTAAATTGAATGGCTAAAACTATTATGATTTATGATGTGAAATTAGAAATTGAGTTATGTGCAAGGGAATATATCATCTAAGGGTTTGGTACCTAAAATTGAAAATCCAAAAACTGAATTCATGATAGAATCCTATTTTTATTGCTTAATTAGTATTTAATTATTTTAGTTATTGGAAACCAATGATAGATTGGTAGGCATATGTTCATTGAGTTTATAAAACTCATTTCTTTCTTTTAACATTTTTGGGAGTCAATTTAAGTCTATGAAGTCATATAGCTTGTATGAGAGTCCAAGACAATCTAAGTAGAATTTTAACAGTTGAGATTCTATTGGCATCAAATTTAGGGATTAGAGATAAAGATTATGTTAATTTAGTATTTGACATATTGAATCGTTTATCTGTATATATGTTCTAAGGTTATGTAGTATAGAATGTATTCTACATTATTGTTGCATCTATAAAACTTCATAGTTATATGATTAGGGCAATTTGCCTTTGGAAAATATCTAAAAAATAGGGGAAATTGTCTATTTTTTCTCAAAAATAAAAAATGAATTTTGAGTCACCACAAAAATAGGAAGATTTCTATTGGATAAAATTAGAGTGAATAACATTGAGGTTAGTGAAAAATAAGTATTGGGACCTACACTAGTTATGATTGGATTTGGATTGTGATAGTTAAGATGGTATTATTTGACCTATAGGTCTAATTGAGATTATAAGAATCCAATAACACTAAATATTTTATCCATAGAAATATCAATATTAAACATGTTAAATGCCTACACATGTTTGATTAAATGATTAAATATAATGTGTATAATGGGATTTGCATTACCTTAATGTGACTAAATGTAAAATAAGAATTTATCCAAAATGCTAAATGAGAATCAATATTCTCAACATATTAATGAAATAGTGTCTAAATATCTTTATTCATAGTAATAAGGTAAGGTCTAAATGTCTCTACACATACATACACCATAATCAAAATATGCACAATATATAACAATATTATAAATATCTCATTATGAATACTTCATTTAAACATATCAGAAGATATCAATAAACTTAAACCATTAAGATTTCTACTAACCTAAAACATAAAAAAGATATAGGAAAATTCACTTTATTCACATGATTATATTTTATATTTACCTTTAAGCATTTCATTAATAGATTTACAAGTATACAAACTATGGAAAACAAATAATCATGTATTTTCTTTCTCACAAATAAGCACTTTGATTTGAAGTCTTTTACATGAGCAAATTTATCATTACCAAGGTAAAATCTCATTGTCATAATATTATCATGACATAAATTTGGTTAAAGCTAGAAGACAACCTTTAACTTGTTAACTTGATAAGGAAAGTTATCACATGCAACATGCATTACCCTTTAATGAAAATTGTTGTAATTGACTACACAATAATTTTAATAACATAGCTTCTTTTAAAACATATTCAATTATAATTTTATGATCACTTAGATAACTGATGGAATAAGTTTAAGCAACCTGTACATATGAGATCTCTCGATCTTTTATAAGGTAGTGTGTAATAAATTGTATTAGCCAAATACAATACCATTTAAATTCCAAAATCATTGACCTAAATTAAAAAAAGGCTACCTATGATCGATGCATATGAAATAACCTTTATCACATAGAAAATGCCTTAGCTTAATAAATTTAATCCCTTTAGATTAATAAATATGAAAGTACATTAATGTGTTAGACTCTTTTAGTATAAAAAATGAGATAAGCCAAACTTCTATGGAACCTATATATTATAGGCTCACCACACTTGAGTTTTTAATCCTATCACATTTTCACTCCCAAGCCTTACAATAAAATTTAATTTAATTGTTTTATCTCAATTAACACGTCTAAACCATGACCAATATGGTTATGCAAATTTAAAATTACTATAATGTCCATACTTATCATACATTAATTTGCATTACTATTCTGATACTTGAGAGAAATTACAATCTTATCAAAAAGAGATACAACTATATAAATAGACATTTCTACTTTTCCCTTTCAAAAACTATTTGGCTATTGTAAAAAACTAGAAAGGCTACTCTTTTCTTTGACTAACACGACTTCCACTAAAATAAACTACTTTAAATTATAAGTAAGTTTTAAAATGTCAAAAGAAAAGAGTTTTTTAGAAACTACACCTTTTTCCTAAAAGTAGTTATTAATTACTAATAAACTTGATTTGATACCTATAAATTCAATTGAGCATCTCTTAAACACAAAGTTATGTTCATTTCTGACTCTATATTTCTATGAAATTTGATAATCTCCTACTATTCTAGAACATGCTTAAATGGATTGGTCTAATTAAATCTTATTAGCCTTAAGATTTTATATGATAAGTTTTAATGATGACAAATGAATGTTACAATAAAATTATATGTCTTATGCTACAATGATATATATCATACAAGCATTAATAGACATATTATGTTATGATTGACGCATATGCTTGATTATATGTTAAAAGAGCTATACTTTATACAAGAATTACTAAGCATATGTTTAATCAAGATATATGATACAATGATTATGTATGTTCTTGCACTAATTTATTTTATATATGAATCATGCATCAATATCTTAATATATTAGATTGGACTAACTATATGGTTTGCAAAATTCATGAACTTGTATATAGCAAAGTCTAAGATGAAGAAGAACAAGCATTGAAGCAAAGGAATGGAAGATTACATTATGCTCAACTCAAGAATAAAGAAGAAATACAAAAAAGAAGATGTGATCTAAGTATTGAACGTTGAGAAGATTAAAGTTTTTGAAAGTTTCGAAGCATTAAGAAAAGTCAAAGAACTTGATTGGTATAGTTTTTTATTTTAAGGCTTAGACTTTTTTATAAAATAGAATGGTTCATGATATATAACTTAAACATGTTTTCGCAATCTTAGCTTGATCAAAATATTTTGAAAAAATAGCCCATAATCATATTTTTATAAGATAGCCTATGAGAACATTTTAAAAACAAATAAGATATGAGGTTTTAATATTTTCAATATTGACCTTTGATCATTCTTTTAATCATATCTCAAAATACTTGTGAAACCTTTTTCATATAAAAATAGACTTAAAGTACTTTTCATGGACATATCATGTGCTTAAAATGATCAATATATAAAAAAGATATGATTTTGCCAAGTTGAGTCTAAAGATTAATTTTCTACAATTTGGTCTTTTCTAACCTTTTCTCCTTGCTTTGACTGTATCTTGAAAATTACAAAGGATATGAACATGAAATTATTTTTATGTGAAAATAGACTCAAAGAACTTTTTATGAACTGGTTATTTGGTTAAAATAACTAAGATATAAAAGAGTTATGAATTTTACAATTTAAGTCTCAAAATAAGATTTTTATAGATTCACTCTTTCTAACCTTTGCTTATTTTTTTTAAACATATCTCCGAAATTACATTAGATATGAGTTTGAAACTAGTCTCATTTGAAAGTAGACTCAAATAGATTTCAATAATAGGTCATTTGCTTAAAATATATTTAAAATGAAGAAGTTATGACCTTTTAAACTTGAGTCTGCATTTCTGTTTGGTTGAATTGATTTACTAATTGATTTTGGACATCCAGAAAGCACCCTAGACATCTTGAATCAATTTATGAATTGATTCTAACTATCCTCATGCATAAATAACAGCTAGTAATGGCTATTTTTCATTTCTAACAAATCAAATAGCTATAATACTCTGTGGGCTTCCTATATAAGCTAAGAAACATCAAATACAACCTAGAGAGAGCCTGAACTTCAATTGTAAACATCATTTTAAAATTTCTTTCATCCAAATCATGATTTGAGCTCCTTTTGTGGAATTCTTCTATTCTAAGTGCTTCATTTATTTCATCCACTCTTTAAGAGAGTTTATTTGAATTGTTATTGATCTTGTATCATTTTTGAATTGTAAAGGGTGAGATATCCTTTAGAAAATCTTGGAAAGGGTGAGGTATCCCTTGTAAGAGGAATATTTGCTTAAGGAAAAGCAAGAGAATTGTAAAGCTTCTTTGAGTGCCAATTGAAACTTGAAGGGATAGTGGATTGAAATATAAGCTTAGACAGCTTGAAGAGTGGATGTACACCTTGGTGAGGATATCTAAGAGAGGAACTATTATAAATCCTTGTGTTTGATCTTTTTACTCTATCTTTTTATTATTTTTACACTTTCTTTTTTTCCCATGCTATATATACTCTATTTTTTATTGTTATTTGCTAATATATTATGCTATAATATTTATTTTGTTGCTTCGAAAATTAAATGGTTGAAAAAGAAGCTTATCTATGCATTAGCTTCTTAATTATTTATCTATGTATAGTTGATGATCACTTGCTTTATTTTTGTTAATGTTACATATAGTGATCCAATGCTTATGATGATGCATGACTAAATGTGTAAAAAAAGTGTATATTTATGCATTGGTTTCTTAATTTTTATCTATACATAGTTGAATGAGTTATTTTATACTAGTTCTTTGAATTATCATATCTTGAGTGCAAACATTTTAAAAGCTCTCTTGGAATTATTTAAATTAAAATTATCCTTATGGCTTCCAAAAATCAAAATATTTTTAAAGAGAATTTCAAAAATAAGAAAAGCTTTTAAAAATACCCAATTCACCTTCTCTTGGGTACGAGTTAACAAAGCCTACAAATCTTAGATATGGTTTTAGGGTTAAATTTCAAAATTTAGATTTTATAAAATCCCAAAACAACCTTCATCAAAATATATACCTAAAAAAATACATTAAAACAAAAATTTATTTATCCAAATACAACTAGTGAAAAATGAGTTCTTTGTAGTAAAAATATTGTGTTTCTGGTACAACTTAGAACATAAATAAAATCCCATCTTTAATGTTAAAACACTTTTCAAGAAACCAATAAAATCTAGTGGAAAACATTTAGTGCATACTAAGTCAAAAAAACTAAAAAAAATATATATTTTTGTCAAATTAAACTAAAGTAATTAATAAAGTTTATAATGGGCCTTCACAACCTTCCAGCCTCATTATTGGATATCTTTTCAATCAATAATCCTTTTTTATTTATTTGAATTTCATGGATGTTTTGTTATCTAAACATAAATAGGTTAAACACTTACTCATTTAGGAATACCCCATTTAATAGTCCAGTCCAAATTGAATACTACACAGACTCAATTTAAGTGAAAATATCTTTTGTATTCCAAAGTTTCTTTTACACTCAAATTAAATTAATAGTGGGTTTCTACATTTTGAATCACTAAATACACTATCTAGAATTAGGCCCTATCAATCTTGTTCCATCTAGTATTTTAGAATTTTATTGCATAGATATTAAATTTAAGAAATATCAAAATCATTTGATGCATGTCAAAAAACTTTCCTCACAAATTTATACTATGCAATCATGGTTAGTATCACATTATAGGAATCGACATTAAAGAGCATTTGAGTCCTTATAATATAATACAAGAATTAAATATTATACTCTTAAATTTCAACAATGAAAGGTGTTTAAAATCCTAGGTGTATAACATTCAGCCTTACACTTATATTCTAGCCAACTTACTACTATATTAATAATATAATACTAAAGAGTATTTAATATTACAAATATAGCTTTTCCCTTATACAATTTAAAAAATAAATTTTTCCTTTCAAAATTTTATACAAAATTTTATGTAATTGGTCTCTTGAACATAAGTGCATAATTACACAAAAATTTATAGCATAATATGAGTATACAATAATTCTTATTTTATGTAATAATCTTTCAAAATTATTTCATTATACAAATTGTCTTAAAAATTGCTACAAAAATTACAGTAAATAACTAATATTACAAGAATTTCTTATGAAAAATTGGAGTAAAAAATAATTTCAAATAGATATCCAAATAAATTAGGAAAAATTTATCATAAAAAATTTTATTCTAAAAAATTTTGAAAAAATGTCTAAAAAATGTGTTTGGAGAATGGAGCATAACAATACAGTCACTGCCACCATACACCATCAAAAGGGTGGCATATGGCCTTTACATGCTTAAAGTGCAGTTTGTTCTTGTGCATTACAGGCACAAAGTCTTTTTCTTAACCTATTTTCTTCCTTTTACATAGATTTACTAGATTTGGTTTTATACCCAACAGAATTTATGCCATTTCCATACATTTTTCACATATATTTTTTCCCTATAATCTATCCTTACAAGATCTTCTAACAAGTCTAATGAATTTTATCCTAAAATGGTTATGATATACTATTTTCTTTTCCAAATTTTCAAACTTGATAAAATTGGTTATGTCTTCTATTAGTATTTCAATATCTTTTTCTAACTTTTTTATGCAAAAACTAAATTAGAAATATACCATAATCTATTTTATAATTAAGCTAACAATTATCTCCATCAAAAGCATACCAAAAATGGTTTTCAATTTTGCCAAATTTTTTTAGGATAAATGGCATTAGACTTGTGATTGCATTTCTAGAATTTTACTGCATTTTAGCCTTTCGACAACTGGTTTTTTTGGGAAAAAAAGGTGTTTTTAGATCATCACAATTTATATTTGATCATTAAAATATATTAAAAATGAGTTTTAAACACTTATACCAAAATCTTAATTTTTCTCACTATAGTTTTAGAGTTTTAAGAGAGTAGCTTTTCGACATTCTATTTATTCCACATTTTGTTTTGCAAAGGCCAAAACGTAGTTTCATTCAAAATGGTTTTGGTTAAAACAATAGTAACATGATGTTGTGTGTGAGGTTGGTTTCAAAAAAAATTTAAATCTCCAAAATTGTTTTGTGAATTCTAAAAATTTAGGAGCACTATCTCCTTATTTTTTGGGTTTTATAATCATTATTGTTATCCTATGTAATAAGCTTAATTCATATCTTAATTTCTGCATCCTATAATGCGTGATGCCAATCCAAAATTATAATTGGTTCTTAGCTCTTAATAGAGAAACTAAGGTACATCATGCATATTACATAGAAGTTGAACATCCTTCTAGATGATGAAATTAAAATGCATCCAAACATAGCATATAATATGTAAAACAATAACAAACATGCCTTTGTAAGTACACTATAAAAAGGATTGTAGAATAAAAATATGTATTCATTAGCACCAATTTGCTTACAAATTCCCCAATAACTATATGCTTACAAAAACATATATATGGTACCTAAAAATAGTGGCATACAATTAACTAGAAAGAGTGGCATATAGACAAGCATATAAAATATAGACATGAATGCACATAAAATGAAACTCAATTCAAATCTTTATTACCTCTGTTTTAAAAAAAAATGAAAATACCGTGTTTCAACTTAACATGAACTAATGATTATTATTTATTATGTATTCACATTAATAATCATGCCACGTACTAGAGAATAAAAGATGGGTGACAAACATAAAAAAACATATATACTCGTGCATAGTCATATATACAATAGAAACAATCAAATCACATTTCAAAAAATTAGTAGAATGGAAAAATACAACAAATTCTATATAAAATTACACTAATTAGCCATGATTCAAAGCCAAATTAAGGTCTGATATCAATTGCAAAAACTTTCAACTTTAATTATTATACGTAGATTTTAGCTTTGAACTATAGTATAAAGAAGATGAAATTTGAAAATTAAATACCTTGAATATGAGATTTTTAATGCTACTCAATACTTTTGATTCACTAATTGGTCTCCTATTCTTCTCCGATTTTTCTTAATTAGGACACTTGAAATTATCAAAGAAGTTTTGTTATAGGAGTCTAACTTCCTTCTATCATAACTCCCAATACTCTCATAGATGAGAAAATTAATTTTGCAGTTTAATAGGATAACATAGATCATGATTGGTTACTAGAAAAAAAAGACTTCAATAAAAACAATTGGATTGGGTTATGGATCTTACTTATCATAGGGTCTATACTCAACATGTTCATATTTAAGCCTTAAATACCATATAGGGATTGTTATAAATAGTTACTTTCTTTTGAGTTTATATAAATAAAATTAACATTAATTCTTATTTATAAATTAAAATAAGACCCACATTAAAATTTTCTAACACTTTAGTGATGAAATATTCCATTGCTAAATCAGAACCTGTTGCTAATTCCATCACTAATTTGGGAAAAATACTTGTGAATTATTTATAATTATCAACAAATTTTTTTATTGCTAATAGGATTCGTCACCAAACTAGGAAATTCCAAAACATTATAGGTGTTGTTTTTCATGAATCTATCATAATTCTATTACTAAACTAGAAAATTTTACCAATTTTTTTTTTATTTTTATAGCAACCTAGCTAGGAAATAAAACCTTGTATAAATACAATTCAAACAAAACTCAAATAGATTCAACAGGCACATTTGCAAAGTAAAAATTCATAATATTAAATGTTAATCATCTATTTACATAATGTAAAGGCTGTAATATAAAATAATAAACTTATATATGTGCAAGAAATCAAATTCAATATTTCCAATAAATAACGAAAACCATATAACATATGGTACTAGCTTCCATCACTTATTTTGCAACCTCTTCATCATTCGTATATTTGTATTGAGATGTTGATTTAGTTGAAATCTGAGAAGAATGTTCTTCCAACATCTTGGAATAATTTCCTTACATGTTAAAATGAAGCTTAAACACTTTTTAGAAACTATGCAAGGTAGAATGCATAACATATAAGCAATGAAATTACGTACATTAAAACTTAAACAACAACAATTTACTTAAGTCTTCTTGAACCAATGCTCCATAAATTCCTTAGTGCCTTTTCTTGAAATAAGTATGCAAGAATACCTTACTTTTAGTTGGCATACAACCTAAACTTGTTGCCTATGAATTAGCATATAGCATAAAATAACAATAAGTTAGTATAGTTTATTTATTCAATTACATATAACAACAAAGCAAAACAAATGTCTCACCATATTTCTCTTGTGCTTTGATATAGAGATCAAACCGCTACTATGTAGGACCCCATTAATGAAGTTATCCATTAGGATTTCACTTATTGTTTAACCATTTTGTATTTTTGAGCACATCTATCTATTTTACATGATATACTTAATCTAAAAACTCATTTACTTTTAAAAATTAACTAAATTGCATTATATGCCATCCAACACATTTCATGGGACCAAAACAACAATATATAAACTTCATCATGTAAACATAGGTGAAGCATACGTAACAAAATATGTCAAAATTAAACTAACTAACTTAATTAACCCATAAACTACCAATCATTATAAAGAAACCACAATTACACCCAAATACCCAAATTCCCCTCATCCACAGCTAAATTATCAAATTAAAATATTCAATTCAAAGTCAAATAAATTAATCGTTGTATTACACAAACCATATTGATGGCAAACATAAATTGAAATTATATTACTTTACAAACCCCAATTACACCTAAACCCTTAATTTCCTTTTATTCAATTCTAAATCATCAAATTAATAATTCAACCTAAAATTAAAGTTTTAAATCATTGCAAAATAAAAAATATTTATCAAAGTATAATTTAAATTTAATTTACTCATTACATTGAACAAATTCTTCAAAAGCTAACACATAATCAAACCATGAAATTAATTGAACTTTTAAGGAAAAGTTTTGAACGAATGCAGGGGTAAATATTAGTATTGCTCTTCGAGGTTATAGACAATGACAATGAAGGCAAACAAAGTCAAAGGATTAGGTTGGAAGTGTGACAGCATGATAACATGGAGAGAAGAGACAAAATGCACAAGTGAGAGGCTTTGGTCATAATTTGAATATATTGATAAAGTTAACAACAAACTAATCCTCTATTAAAGTGTTTTAATGAAATGAACAATAAAATTAGTGATGAATTTTGACTATTTAGTTGCTATTTGGAAAAAAATTTATTTTTTTCAAAATATTTTTGAACATTTTGTAATACAATTTGATGGTAAAATTAAATTTTTTCTTATTACGTCACTACTTGGGAAAAAATATATCTTTCTACTAATATATTTGTCAAAATTTTGAAATGTAACCTATCAATGAAATTAAAAAAATTCCTATTCTATAATTAATTCCATTACTATTTGACAACAAATTGATTTTTTCACCAAAACACATTACAAGAAAAAAGAGCAACAACAATGATATATTTAACAACAACAAAATTTTGATTATCGCTAAAATTAATACTGATGACAAAATCATCAATGATGCTTAAAATGACATTTAGGAGGATTCCAAAAAAGGTGGGAAAATAAAATTTTTAGCGATAATATTGTCATCGCTAAAAAGCTTAGAAAGATCGGGTCGGAAGATATACTTTTTAGCAATGATAGATGTCGTCGTTGAATGCTTGGGAAGATTCGACGGGAAATTGGCCCAAACCTTGGGTGATGACTTTTGTCACCACTGAAAACTAAATCTTTTAGCGACGACATTTGTCATCGCTGAAGGTCTAGGCCAATTTCCTAGACAGACTTTCACCAATGAGAAAATTCATCGCTGAAAGTTAAACCTTTCAGTGATAACATTATCATTGCTAAAGGTTTGTCTAGAAAATTGGCCTAGATCTTTAGTGATAACAGATGTCATCGCTAAAAGGTTTAGGTTTCAGCAATAATAAAAGTCATTGCTAAAGGTCTAGGCTAATTTCCCAGACAGACCTTTAGCGATGACAACATCATCACTTAAGGGTCTTATGTTTTACTGACAACTCTTTAGTGACGATCGAAAATTTTGTTATCGCTGAAAAGTTTGTCTATATATATGCCATCGGTGCCTTTCAACACTCATTTTGCACGGTTGCAAGGAAGAAGTAGTAGACCTGAGGTAAGTTTTTCTTATAAATTTCTTTACAATTTAGTATATTTATAATTTATATATATTTTTATGTGTATTAATTTTTTATATTTATAATTTTGATTTGTTAGTTATTGTTATTCATTATTGTTCGTGGGGAGCATTTAGAGTACATTTGATTAGTGAATTTATGTTATTGAAGTATGTGAATTAAATTTTATAATATTTTTATTGTAATATATAATATGTGGAATGGATAGTTTACAATGAATTAATGGAGTTAATAGTATATTTACTTTGATATGAAACTTCATCTTGTTTAGTTTTATATGTTGTAAATATTAAATATGTTTACGTAAATTTGTTTTAGCATGAAATTTATCAATATAAATTTTATTGTTATTATGTATCCCTTAAATTATAACTTTATATTATACGATATATGTGTGGATTATTTAGTTAGATTAATATAAGATAGAGTTATTATGATATTTTATTTACAAAATCTAAGATTTATGTTGTAATTTAGGAGATTTCAAAATTATTAGTTTCGTTGAAGTAATGTAACATAGGAAATTAGAATAATTATGTAAACATAATTTAGAAAATACATAATTCTAATAATGTAATATCTTTCTTAATTAAAATTGAAATCGAAACCTAACAATCCAAATTATATTATTTACACTACATAATAAAATAAAATTAATTAAACATGAGCCCACATGAAAATCATCTTCTTTTTGAATAAAATAATTTTATTATTTATTCTTAAAAATAATAAAGTTTGTAATTGACCTATTTTTAAAATCTATTTGTCAAAATTATTTTTTAAAGTTAGACCCTAAACAGAATCAAAATAAATAATATTTAATTACTTTTTGAATTTTATTTTATTATTTTCAATATCAATTTTATAATTAAGTGAATTATTTTTTATTTGCAATTTCAACCACCCTTTAATTTGATTTTTTCTTTAATTAAAAAATATTTTTTCAAAATAAGGAAATAATTTCTAAAAATAATGAAAAGAAATAATTTTTAATTATTTTAAAATTACAATAACATTATATTAATAAATAACTTATGAAATTAAAATTAAATGTATGGTAAAAAAATTTTAAGACCAATCTACTAATGGTACAATCTTCCGGATATTAATTTGGTGTTATAAAGAATTAAAATGATGAAAAATTATTTTATTTATTTAGTGTTAAATATAAAAAATTTTAAAAAATAATGGCTACCTTTTTTATGAATAGAAACTTACTTTCTTTCATTGTTATAATGTTAAATATTATTACTTAATTGTAATAACATGTGACATATTATTCTTCTATAAAAAATATATAATATTTCTTATAAAAAGACTTTTTAACAAAATAATCAAAATGACCATATAATGATAGAAATTTAAAAATTTTGAACATCTGAAAATTTATCAATACTCATAAAATGTACGTCTCACTAAAAGAGTTGAATTGTGCATCTTATGAATATAGTAAAGTAGGTTACACATTTAAATTTCTAATTGCAAATTATGAAATATAACAATTGTTGTGGATATTTAAAAAATTTAATAATTTAAATAATAAGATACTTGAATAACAATGCTATTAAAATATCATATTATAAGTTTAAAATTATTATAAATATATTTTTATAATAATTTTAAATAAAATTGCATTTATATTTGTATTATAAGCTTAAACCTGTTCAAGGGTTGGTTAATCTTTATATATCAAATAATCCTTGAATTATCCTAAAAAGTTAGATAGTTTAAGATATATCCTATAGTTATTATTAACAATTTATCTAACTCTTATTTGATACTAAAGAAATACCCTAACATCCTAACTGTTCTTCGAGTATAAACCATATAGACGTATAGTTTACACACTTGGAGAACTATATGGAGATGCTGTCGAAATTTTTGCACGAAAGAAATGACAAGTGTGGATAAATTAGCAAAATCATAGCTTCAAAAATATCTCGAATGGGATAGGACTCTACTCTTTAGAATTGAAGTGATACGTTATATTTAAGGTATATTTCAAATATTAATCAGGACATTTAATTCCACCTAAAGCTATTTTCTTCCTATTTAATGATACAATATTTATAGATAAAAGTTAGATATATCTACCAAATTGCTTATCGGATGAGTACTGGAATGGTGTGGTGGCCTTTGTTTAAAAAGCTAAAAACTTTATTGATGAAAGGAATTTGGTGAGGTATCCATGCAAAAAGTGTGTGAATTTATTATTCCAATCACTAGGACTGTTGGAGGCACATATTATAAATAATGAATTTCATCCATTATACATAAATTGGGTACAATATGATGAAGTGGATGTTTCAACCTTTAGAGGGACGAGGGGGCATCTCCCAACAATAAAGATGAGATAATTGATATTATACACGATTTCATCGACCCTTATGTACCTAAAGGAATAGTTCGCAATGAAGTGGAAGGGAATAAGGATGCATCTGATGAAGAAATTGGATCAAATTATAGTAGTTGTGATAACATGTTCAAGCAAGTAGAAATAGAATTGTATTCGGGATGCACATCATTTTCAGCCTTGAACTTCTTAGTGAAACTCATGTACTTAAAAGTTCTACATAAGTGGATAAATAAGTCATTTGATGCTCTTTTGAAGTTGTTAAAAGAGGCACTTTCGAACGATATAAATTGCCTAAATCATACTATGGTGCAAGAAAATAGCTCAATAAGTTGGGGTTAGGGTATGAATCAATCTATGTGTGTAAACGTGATTGCGCACTTTTCTAGAAAGAACATACTTTGGAGGATAATTATTCAATCTGTGAAAGAGAGCTGATGGGTAAATAAAAATATGAAAGGAAAAAAGGTACCTTAAAAAATATATCGATATTTTTCATTAACTCCTTGGCTGAAGCGATTATATGGGTCAAAGCATACTACAAAGAATATGATATGACATCATACTGGAAAGTTAATAAAGGAGGGGCAATGCGACATCCCATTAATAGAAATGCTTGGTAGGAATTCGATAAGAGGTATCCCAATTTCTTTGCTGACCCATGAAATGTTAGGTTAAGTTTAAGTACAGATGGATTTAATCTTTTTGATGATAAGAACTTATCCTACAACATGTGGCTAGTGGTGATGACTACTTATAACTTGTCACTATGGATATGTATGAATCAGTCTTTTTTCATGTTAACCCTATTAATCCTAGGGCTATAGTTGCTAAGCAAGGATCTCGATATCTTTTTACAACTGGTCGTAGAAGAGTCAAGGCATCTTTGGGAGAGGGGAGTTAAAACTCAAGATATAAATACAAATATGATGTTCAATATGTGAGCAGCTTTACTGTGGACTATAAATGGTTTTTCCACTCGAAGTAGTCTATTTGGGTGGAGTGAACAAGGATATAAAGTATGTCTTATGTGCAATTTGGATACTCCATCAATTCAAGTTAGGGCAAAAATAGCTTATGTTGGTCATCATCATTAGCTTCCAAGAAGTCACACATGAAGAAATAAGAAAGAATTTAATGGGAGGCCGGAGAGGAGAGCCTCTCCTTATCCTCTTACTAATGACATTATAATAAATCACTTAGGTAAGGTGGCATAGAGACTTCTTGGAAAACATACTCAATTTGGTAGTGTAAAGCGAAAGAGGGGTGTCGATGAACTTAATTAGAGCAAGAGAAGCATATTTTTTGACCTTTCGTATTGGCTGACAATGAACTTGAGACGTAACATTAATATGATGCATGTTGAGAAGAATGTATGTGATAGTATTTTGGGTACATTATTGGATATTGAGCATAAAACAAAAGATATGAACAATGCAAGATGAGATTTTGTAGACATAGAGATAAAGCCAAGCTTACATCTATATGAAGAGAAAGGTAAACTTTTCAAACCAAATGCTGCATATATGCTTAATCAGAAAGAACGAAGATGATTTTTTCAGTATATAAAGAATGTGAAATTTCCTGATGGATTTGCTGGGAGTTTCAAGAAGAATGTCATTGATTGTAATATAAAGTTGAAGGAGTTGAAATCATATAATTGTCATATTATTAAGCAAAGATTGTTAAGACCTTCAGTTCGGGCATTTTTGGCGAAGGAATTATTATATCCAACTATTGAGTTGTGTAACTTCTTTAATCAAATATGTGTTAGAACTCTTAATAGAAGGGATATTCTACAAGTCAAGCAAGACATTATTATTATTTTATGTAAGCTTGAAAAGATATACCCTCTAACATTCTTTGACATAATGATTCACCTGATGATGCATTTGCCAGATAAAGCATTGCAAGGCGGACTCGTTCATTTTCGATGGATGTACCTATATGAGAGGTATATAAAAAGTTGAAGGATTATGTCCGAAATCGTGCTCAATTGGAGGGTTCAATTACAAAAAGGTATATTGTTGACGAGACATTAATATTTTTTTCTATGCACTTAGAAGGAGTGGAAATTAGATTTAATTGGCTTAATCAAAATTAAGATGCAACACCCACTCAAATAAAAAGGGTATTGTTGGTGTTCCGATCCTAATGTCAACCAGTGGAGAAGAAGATTATTTCTCACTTTAATAAGAGGGATCGAGATGTTGCAATATGTTACATCTTGAATAATTGCACTGGGATCAAAAAGTCTCTTTAGTAAGTTTCTCTAATCATTTATACTTTTCTCTCAACTAATTATAATGGACTAAAATATCTATGTTTTGTAGTAAGCACTAACGGGAACTCGAATAAAGTGGTGCTGAAAACATTGACAACTTACAGAAAATCAAATTCCCTGCATGGTTTTACTCTAAGGTACACATTTATTCTTCCCAAATGCATTATACTAATCATATAAATATTGTTCATTACTCATACTGATCCTTTAAATTAATTCTTTGAAAAATGCTATTTTTGTAAATGTACCATTTATATAAGAACGACTTACCCGAAGCCACTGGAGAGCTACTATCATTAGCCTGCGGTCCCAATTTTACTATCATGATATATTTTACGTGTATTGTGAATGGAGTACGTTTTGTAGTTGAAACTCAGGATGTAAAGTATAAAATATAAAATAGTGGTATTTCTATTTCGAGTACTGATGGTAACATGTTTTATGGTATACTAGAAGACATCATAGCCTTGACTTATTTAAATAAGTGTAATGTGATTTTATTTAAATGCAAGTGATATGACATTGATCCTACAAAGAAGAAACTTTATATTGATAAGAATATCACAAGCATCTCCGTCAATGGGTAGTGGTACAAAGATAACCTTTACATACTTGCTACTTAAGCAAAACAAGTCTTTTACACTAAGGATCTTCTTAATAGGTTAAATTCAAGGTTTGTCCATAATATAATGCATTGCGATATATGGGATCTACCCAGTAATGGAGATAGTGCACAAAACTTACTATTTCTACAGGAAAGTAACTTCTCCAATTTCAACCTCATAGTTGATCTTGGAGATTTCCATTTAGTAGATCTAAGTAATTAGAGAAATGGTCTTTCAATCGTTCCACCTTCCAGGAATATTGGATCTGACATTTATGGAAAAGACGTCTTTTTCGATGATGAAAGCAGTTTTGAAGACGAAATGATTAGGGATTATATAGAGGAGGGGCCTTTACAATCTGATAATGATAGAGAAACTGATGAGGATGAGTTTGTTAGGTTCACTGACACTAATTCAGACTAGGGAAATAACATTTTTTTTTTGCATTATGACTCATAATTGTGTAAACAATCTATATGAATGCAATAAGTTGTATCTTTTCATCATTTGATTTGATTATGGATTTTCTCTTAATTACTTGTATAATGTTTATTATCTCAGTTATAGCAGATATCGAGGTACTGACACCATGAGGGTGACGCTAGAAGGGATCCTCCATAGCGGCCCACCCACATTCCATCACAGTATAAGGGATCACGTATCTTTTCTTATTATGCATAGTTAAGATTAATTAAGTATGCATTTATGGTATTGATATTTTTTTGTTATCTATCGAAGTGGTAGCTTCGAGAAAGAGGGGTCTGAATAGGTCCCTCAGGCTGCACGAGAACATAGGGAGAGGTGTGGGGAGACTGGTGCCTGTATAGGTCGATATAGGGGTGATAAAAAATTTCTAACTCGCTCTTAACCGACCGACCGACTGACCGAACCCAATGTTGGTCGGTTAAGAGCGGTTAATGTATTACAATTGGTTAAAATTGGAAGAAAAATTTTGTAAATTTTAGGTGGTCAATTAATTTCGGGTGAAAATTATTAACCATAATTTACCGAACTTAACCGACATTAATCAAAATTTATATTAATACTCATTAAGGAATTGAGACTTTCTAAATTTAGTTATCATTCTAAAAAATGCTTAAAGTTATTTGGTTAACATTAAGGAATTGAGACTTTCCATGAACTAAATTTGTATATTTTATTTGATTCAATTTTAAATTTTTTAAAAAATATTATTAAAATAACTAATACATTTTTCAAAATTATAATATTAAAATTAATAAATTTTAATTATCTTTAATTTTTTTGAAACCATATTTCTGAGCTATCTTTTTATCATAACATTTTTCAAATTAGTAATTTCTTATATTTTAATTTATTTAAAAAATAAAATAATTTTATATAAAAAATTAGTATGTATTATATATTTATATATCTTAAATTACCTTAGTATAATTAAATTAGGATATAATTTAAATGAAAAAATATTAGTTAGATAATTAATACAATAAATAATTAGTTGTATCAAATTTATATGATAGATAAGAAATTTATAATTTTATTTTTATAATTTAAAATTAAAATAATAAATATAAATAATAAATAACATAATATAATATATATTATATAATTTTATATGGAATTAAATTTTTATTATAATTTTATTTATGATATAATATTTAATATTTATTTTATAAAATTTATATAATGTCCATTCTATTTATTATTTAATTAATAAAATAATTATATTTTAAATAATTAATAATTATATTTATATTTTAAAATTAATAAATTATTTTTATCATTAATAATTCATATTTATTATAATTTTTGAATGTTGAAAATAAAATATTAATATGGTTGTTAGTTAAATTAAGTAGATGTAGTTTAATATCTTTATATATAAATAATATGTGAAGTTTTTTTTTTTAATTTAGAGAATTTAGATAAGTAACTTTCCATAGTTTAAAAAAATATAATTTTTTTACAAGTTCTACCTATTCTATTTTGACAATTAATGACTAATTAAATTACTCAAGTATTTTTTACTTTTAGGGAATTTAAACTCCCCATATTATTTTTATGAATCAAACAATATTTTAAGATTATTTACTTACATGAATATCACCTTTTATTACATGAAAGAATCCTTTTAAATGGATGAAGCAAATGCAAAAGCTTTAGTGGTATTAAGCGGTTAAAGCTTTTGCTACGTTAGGGCTTCATTTCGCGCAACAAATAAGTTAACTTATAACTTATTGACTTAGTTAATAAGTTATAAATTAACTTTCAAATGTGTTTCTCATACTAACTTACAAGTTACTCCATGTAATTTATAAATTTTGATTTAATAAGTTACCTAGAGTAACTTATAACTTATAAGCTACCCCTTTTTTAAATTCTTTTCAAATTTATCCTTATTCTTATTATTAATTTACAACTCATACCTTTTATAATATAAATTTAAATAATTTTTATAAAATATAATTATATTTTAAGTAATTATAATTTTATAATAAATAATAAAATAATAAATAAATAAATAAATAAATATATAAATTTATAAAATATCAGAAACTATACTTTTATTTTAAAATTTTTAATTACATTAATATAATTTTATTTTTAAATAAATAGTAATTATTTTAATTATATATATATTTCTATTAATATATCCTTTTATGTTATTTTATAATTTCAGCTACTTCAACAACTAATTTTACGAAAAACTTTAGTTAGCTTATCAGTCATAAGTTATCAACTAGCTTATCAGTTATCAAGTAACTTATCAACTATTAGTTAGTTTATTAACTAGTTGCGCGAAATGGAACCTACTACTGACTAGTCATTTCCCGTGCTTTGCACTGGTTAAGAGTTAAAATTTAAAATTAAAAATTTAAATACATTATTTACAATAAATTATTGTTAAAATAAGTTAATATGTATATAAAGTTAATTATAGTATTATTATGATAGAATGATATTGGATATCCAAAGATAAAAATTTAATTATATTATAAATCCTCACTCCAAATAGAATATATTGTTAAATAATTGAATTAGATCAAATTTAACATTTATTTAAAATATTTTTATGATAAAAATATATTATGTTATATTTATATTATTGTTATTTGTGCCATGGGTAACGTAAGTGAATAGGAAAAAATATATAATTAATTAAATAAAACAAATAGAAACAATACATGAGTGGTAAGGTCCTAACAAAATCCTAGTTGATATATTTTTTAAATTGAAATAGAGTGCTTAAAAGTTAATATAAAAAAATATAAACAAAATTTAAATAAATAAATTTGATAGTAATTTTGAATTATTCTTGTTAAAAACATGCCTTACTAATGAATTATATACTTAATTCAATTAATACTTTATATATTAAAAATGCAACTTATTTAAAACTTTGTTATTATAAAAATAATATTAGTGTTTGAGTTGTACAATAAAGTGGACATAAAAAATGCAACTGATGAAATAAAATAAAGATAAATAGTGCATGAGTTATAACATAATAAGAGTAAAAAAATAAAATATGTATTATATAATTAAATTAAATTAAATATTTATATTTCTTATTTAATATTTTTTAATAATATTGTATCATATATATAGTATATAATGATAATAGAGTCTAAATTGTAAAAAGAGAAAGGACTGAGCTATAAACTAAATATAATGTGAAACTAATTAATTGAATTAATTAAAATTTTAACTTATCTATAATTCAAATTTAAAATATTTTTACAATTAAAAATGTAATGTATTATATCTATATTACACTGTAACATTTATATATGAGAGGTAAACAATAAAAATTAATAAAAATACATGCAACAAAGAAGATAAATGTAATAAGTCAATTACTATTCAATTGGAATTCATGAATTATTTTAGATATTAGTTGTGATTTAATAAAATCAACCTAATTTTATTTAATCATATTTTTATACTTTATATTTATTTTAATTAATGTAACTTGAATTAATTAATAAAATATTCATATTAAGTTACATTAAATATTATGGAGTAATTTAAGATGTGTTTAATTTTAAAGAGAAATAATAAAAAATAACATTTAAAAATTTTAATAATTAAATAGTTTAACTAATAATAATAAAATAAAAATATAGAATAAGATATTTGTAATAAAATATAAATATAATATAATATTTTATAATATACTGTTATTTATTTTTATAATCATAATAAATATTACTATTTTCTTTATTTCTTTGCATAACATAAAAATGTAAAAATAAATAAAAAAGAAAAGAATTAGTAAAAGGAATTAGAATAAAATGAAAATAGTAAAAAGAAAATAAAAAATTTAAAAGAAAAATATAGTAAATTATAAATGTAAATCCATCTGAATTGTGTTAAACTTGGATATAATGTAAATGTTGAAATTTAATGTCTTATTAGTATAAAATATTTTATACTATTATTAAATAAAATAATAACTCATAAACATATAAAATGGTGTGGGGGCGAGATGGGTAGTCTATACCATTTTTTTACAACTAAAAATTATTAAACTTTTATACACAGGAATTAAAAATCGAATCTGAATGCAAATGAAAGTACCTTTAAGGGAATTGAATTGAGTTAAATTAAAAAATATGTATTTTTTAAATTATAATTAATTAGATTTTTTTATTTTATATAATGGAATAATTAAATAAATTAAAATAATTATATTAAGTCATTATATATTGAATTACAAATTGAATTTGATTAAAAAAGATCTCAAATATTTAAAGAATTATTAAAAATAAAAAATTAATTAAGCCTACAGTTTGACCTATGTGGGATTGTCGGTATAAATCCATAATAGAAATGATTTTTTTTTTTTAAAAAAAAAGCTTGGACAATCCCATGCTCACTTGCTGACTACCAGTAAAGTTCGTGGGCTTGACACTCGTTTTACATCTATAATGACATGTTGTTAAAAAATCATAATAATTAAAATTTTTATTAATAATAATAGAATTTTAATCATTTTTTATTAACTAATAATATAGTGATTGATAATATAAAATTAATAAAAATTAATAATAAATCAATTTAAATTCAAAATATATTGTAAGGAATATATATAATATGAATAAAATATTAAATAATATAACATATTTTTATTTCTATATATAAAGTTATTATTATATTATATTTATTTGTTTAGTTGTATATAATAAATATAATGTAATTGCAATTATAATGTAAAAAAGAAATATAAGAAAGCGCTCAGCGACACAACACTAAAAGACAAAATAATGTTACTTTAGATGACGCGGTTTATGGCCCAACAGCCTAACCCAGCATGGTCTGCCTAGCATATAAATCATTAACTAGCAGATAAGCCCAAGGAGGCCCAAAGTAGGCCCACAAAGCATGAAGCCGGTCAGACAAGGCTCGGCCGGGCAGTTTAGATCGACCCAATAATAACGTAGGATAACTAATCGCTACAGCAGTTGTCCTCCAAGGTACACAAATCACGTCTACCTTACACAAATCATTTCTCTTGTGAGCTCAATTTTGAGATTTCACTAATAACTAATTCTATCACGTGTACATTTCTGATTGATTTTCTAAATAATAATTACTTTTTTTTATAGAATGAGAGTAAAAACACATGTCATAAATTATAATTATATAAAAAATAGAAAAATGTTAAAATGTAATTATGACAAAAATCTAGAATCAAACTATATAATTTATGAGTAAATATAGATAAAATGGTTTGATATATGTATTATATTATAAATTTATTATTAAAATAATGTTGCATAGCCTACGTTTGCGAAGACAAAAGTTTAAATATATTAAAAATCTTCACTCTAATTTGCTGAAAATAAAAGTAAAATATAATAAAAATTATAAATAAAAACCCAATTAATTGTCTTGATTTTATATATAAATAAAAAATATGTATAATATAATGTATCAATTGTATATAATATAAAAAAAAATACAATGTTATTATTATTTATTTTTGTATATATTGTTATATATAATATAAATTATTATTATACTAAAAATCTATTTTAATCTCTATAAAATTGAATTTTATTAATTTCACCCATAACTAAAAGTTTGTATTAATTTAATCTTTATAAAATTAAAAAATATTCAGAATTTAATTCTTATGTATAATAATTCAATATTTCATTTCATTTACAAAAGGAATAAAATTTAAAGATTTTTAATTTTATAAGGATAAAATTAATATAAAATTTTAATTAGGGATGAAATTGAAAAAATTGAATCTTATAGGCATCAAAATAGATATAAATGATGATAATGATTATGATTATTATTATTATTACATATAAATGAAAATTAAATTAATAAGAGAAAGAAGAAGGCTTGACTGCCTTGACTTCATGTTTTATATAGCCAAAAATAGAATTTCATTCTGGCTTCGCTTGTTTTGATCGAAAATATTTTTTATAAAAAAATATCATTTGTATATATATTAATAGAGGGAAAATATGCCATTTATATTAATAACTTAAAAAACGATACATAGAAACTTGGAAATAAAGGAAAAAATTTCTTTTGAAATAAGAGAAGTTATTTTTTTTCAAACTCTTCATCTTTAATATTAAATAAGTAAAATACTTTCTTTATATTAATATTTTATAATTATATTTTATAAAAAAATTATAATAAAATAAACTGGAGTCATTATTTTTAAATAATTTTTTAAATAGTATTTAACTTTAGGTAAAAAGATATTTAATTTTTTATTTATAATTTCTATTTTAATTACATTTATAATATTATGAAATTCATTCAATTTAACAAGAATTTTACTAAAATTTATTTCAATTCTAGAAAAATTGAACGTAAAATGAATCCTGAAGCCAATGAGGTGGGAAAATTTTTTCCTTACAAATGTCACATGTTAGCAACAATTTTTTTTTATACAATACAAAACCACTATGAAATAAAGACAGCAGGAATCTAGGAGATTCTTAATACATCAATTAAAAGTAACATAAAAATTTGGGCTAAGAGAATGAACTCTAGGATCCAAAGATAGATAAATTAATAGATTTTTTAATAAAAGATTAAATTGAAGATATCAAAATTATACTGTAACTACTTATTTTTTTTATACATAAGAATTTTTTAAAACCAAGGAGAGGGGGTCGAATTCCTACCCCTAATGTCATAAAACTTTGGACATTTAAGGGAGGGCTAATTGACTTTCAATGGCACACCAGAGATACTTAATTAGATAATGGATTTCCATTGTCCTAAATATATCGGAGGCCGGAGTTTTTTTTTTTTTTTTTGGGGGGGGGGGTGGGGAGGGGGGTGAATTCTAGGATCCAAAGAAAGACTGAAATTAACATACAATCAGCACATATATTTTTTTCTCTGACATGATGTCCACTCCCAATTTCATCGACAGTTTAGAGGGCATATAAATCGTATTTTATATAGATAGATAAATTGATAAATTGATAAATTTCTTAATAAAAGATTAAATTGAAGATATTAAAAAAATACCGTAACTGCTTATTTTTTTTATACATAAGAATTTTTTTAAATCAAGGGGAAGGGGTCGAACTCCCACCCCTAATTTCATAGGACCTTGGATATTTAAGGGAGGGCCAGCTGACCTTCAATGGTATACTGGAGCTCCTTAACTAGATAATGAATTCCATTTTTCTAAATATATTGGAGGCCGGAGTTTTTTTTTTCTTTTTTTCTTTTTTTTTTTTGGGGGGGGGGGGGTGTGGGGTTGAACTCTTACATACAAGGGATAGGAATGATAATGAATAGGTACAAGCACAAGAGGTAGGAGACCATGCACACTCCAGTGACTGTATTTTTCACTTTCATGCGTTACAAAGCAACGTTAATGCGACTCCTGTAGCGAAGAGGGACAGTGTGGTTGGTATTACACCTTCCTTTGAGAAAAATCAAGTTATTTCCACGTTTTAATTATTTCTATTTTTATTTTTATATTCTCTAATAGAGAAATTGAACTCTACTCTCCCTAACCCTTTCTATTAAAAATATAATATTTCTGCATTTTACATTTACTTTTAAAAGTGAGAGCAAAATTATCTTTAAAAGTCGTAAAAGGGTCTTGTTAACCAACATTTGAAGGCAGTAATTAACAAACATTTAATAGCTTTGAAAAGATAAGTTTTTTAAAAATTATATGCCTTTATTTAATTTATTTTGAAAAGTATAGAATGAAACTTATAATTTGAAAATAAATTAAATAAAAAATATTTTTTTGGAAAATTTATCTTTCTTAAATAATTAGATATTGATCCTTAACCAAAACAAATTGATTAACCATTTTTATTATAAAAAAGTAGGAAAGATTCTTAGAATATATCCCTAAAAAGAATTGTTCATTACAGAAAATTAAAATTTAAAAGAATTTAAACCCATCAATAATTTATTGATTCAATAAAAAAATATAATTCAAATAAACCTTAATTATTAATAAATAAGATTTAAATTTTAAAAATAATTTTTATTAAAAAGAGAAAAATCTGTCAATATCACGATATCGGGACATAATTAAGTAATGTCAACGTTAAAATGCCCCTTTTGTGCGTTCAATACATCTGAAAGCTTTCAACATGGACGAAAATTATGGTTAGTACAAATCTAACCACAAACGGATATGTCACTAACTGACCCTACTTTCTGCATTTCTGCGTTTACATATGCTTACTTCTCTGCCACATATTTTTGCAGCTAATTTTATGTCTTTGTTAATTGGTTGGGATATCATATTGAAAACGGCCGCAGATAACGTCAAATTTTTTATACAAAAATATTTACAAATTACTTGTTACATTAGAATGAATGCGGTATCTGAAATTTAAATTGAAAATAGTAAAAAGGGGGAGTTACAAACATAATATTGCATATTATCATATCAATCTATATTTATATCTTCTTTTAAAATACTTTCACATGTAAATTTTTTCTTAAAATAAAAAATTTTCCCTCCCAAGATAATATGAAAAAATTTATGCCAAAGAGTATTTAATGGAATATCTATCATTTTCATATTTTATTAAATTAATTTTTTTAATAAATTTAATATATTATAATTATTTAATTTCATATTTTTAAATATATAAAATTTTTTGTCATTTACTAATAAATCATATTTAATATTTATTTAAAAATATTATAATTATTTATTTTTATTCAAATATATTTTATATTTTTAAAGAATTATTTGTATATGCTCATATTATAAATCATTATTGTGCTCTCTTATATTTACCTAATATTATTATAATTATAATGCTCATATAAACATATATTTTATATTTGTTATCATTTTATTTTACTAAAATTAATTTAATTTATAATAAATATATTTAACTTTTATGTTGTAAATATATTTCTGAAATATTTTATTTACAGTACTATCATTATATACTATTAGTCAAATTCAATAATTGTTATATTAGATTTCTAACTACATTTTAAATTATATTGAACTTTATATTGTTAATTTTACAATTTTCATTAATATTTATATTAGTCGATGTTTCAAACATACAATTAAATCATTTATATATAAAATATTTGTATAATATATAATAATTATTTTTATTTAAATATACTATATTCTTAATAAATTATTTATATATTATAAATTATTATAGTACTTATGCATTACTCATGCACAATGTGTTTATTAGTAAAAAGAGTGATTGTTATACTTTTAAACTGATTTTAAAATATATAACTTTATTAGAATTGAGTAACTGATCTCTCAAACTTTAATTTTTTTATTTGATTACTAATTTCAATATTTTATATTAATTTTTTCATAAAATAGAAGATTTTTATAAAAAATTTAAAGAAAGAAAGTAATGTGTGAATTTAAATTTGTGTATATCTTTATGTTTCTAATTGTAATTTTTAACTATATAAATTATATTAACTTTATAATAATTTTATAATAATATTTATTATGAAATGTGAAATGTATATATACATATATATTAATTTTGACTAAAAACAAATCTCATGTATCACATGGGAATTGAGTTAGTTTATGACTAAAAGTGTTCATAACTTTTATGTATTTATTTATTTAAAATTTGATATTGTCTATCGAGAATAAATTTGACCTAAATTCTAATAATTATCAATTGACAATTATTTTCTATTTTAAGATTAATTTTTCTTTTAAAATTAAAATTATAATCAATTTGTAATTATTTCTTATTTTGAATTATTCTCCTATTCAAATTAAGATTTCTTTATCTAGTCTTTTGTCCTATAAGCACATTGTATTAGCTATGAACACTTTGTCTAATGACACCAAGAAAATAGAGCTTATATTTGTAACCTCATTGGAAAATACATAAGATTTCACAATTTACACTTACTCTTTTGAAAAAATTATTTAAGAATTAAGAATATATGTACTATTTGGGAGAATATGTAATGCTAGTAAAGGGAAGACTATAAAGTATTTTAAGTATATTTGAGGTAGTGGGTTTAAGAGCATTTGAACCTTTGTAATCTCTCTTTTTGATTCCTTTTAATGTGTTTTGTTTGTCATCCTTATTCGTGTAGTAAACAAAAAGATGAACCATGTTAAATACCTATATTTTGTGATTTTATTACTTTTTTAATCTTGAATTTTTTTCAACATGCTTTAGTATCATCATTCACTATCAAAAAATTTCTTAATTAATAGTATTAGAGCCTAGTTTTACCATGCTTCAGTCTTATTCATTCAAATGACCTTGTTTAATTCTTCCATTACATATACATTAATCACAGAAGTTTTGATACAAATTTGTTTTGAAATTTATTCAACTTCTATATTTTGCATGAGCAATAAATTTATTTGTGTTTCTAGTGGTTTCATTTGAAAAAATTTTTATGGAAAAAATGAAACAAAATTGATATACATGAAAAGCATTAGTGGTCTATTAAAGGTGGAGTTTTCAAGATTCTTGTTGTCTTTAGAGAAGATGATTTAAGATTTTGGACTTGAAGACTTTATGATGGAATTTGCATCAAGTTAGAGATTATTATAATTTAACCCAAATTCTAATAATTATCAATTGACAATTATTTTCTATTTTAGATATTTTTCTTTTATAATTAGGATTATTATCAATTTATGGTTATTTTCTATTTTGGATTATTTTTTAGTCAAATTATGATTCCTTTATCTAGTCTTTTGGCCAATAATAATTTGTCAAAGAGACCAAAATGAGAAAGTTTATATTTGTAAATCTATTAGGGTTACTTGAGATGCTATAATTTGTTCTTACTATTTTGATAAAATTAATTGAGAATGAAGAGTATATACACCATTTGCTGAGAATATATTCTATTGATTACAGGAAGATTATGAAGTATTTTAAGTGTATTTGGGGTATGGATTTAAGAGTGTTTAAACACTTTGTAATTTTTGTATATGATTTCTCATAGAGAATTTGTTTGTAAATCCTTATTCCTATAGTAGACGAAAAGTTGAATCATGTTAAATACTTGTGTTTTATAATTTTATTACTTTGTTGATCTTGAATTATGATAACATGCTTCTACATCATTATAACCATTACTACTACAGAATTGCCCTTTAATGCCAATTATTTTAGGGTTTTGACTTTAGTTTCCACCTGACATATATATAGATGTTGTTGTAAATTAGGCATATTTGATGTCAGTTTTGAAACAGATGTGGAATATAAGTAATGATGTCAATTATTTTACGAGAAAATTGATATGTTTAGTTTTTGAATATTGACTAACCATTCACATTAGATGTCAATTTATAACTATGTAATAAATAGACCTAAATCAACATGGAATATGAATTATAATGTCAATTTGAAAACTGCTATTGAAAATTGATGTTTTTTCATAACATAAATTTCACATATAACTTCGGTTTGTATTAAATAAATAATTTAATATGTTATAAAAAATAGTGATCTCTTATAATAATTGGTGTTGTTTATTATTTTTTTCCTAGTAATGTTCATCTATATTCCATTACACCTAGAGCAATTATTGAATATAATTACAAAATCCAATTGGCATATTATTATACAAGCAATATTATTATAGACAATAATATTCAAGCCCTACTTCAATATCATTATGGTAAAAAAATATTCAAAATATAATAAACACTTGAAGCAACAATTTTATACATTAAATTGAGTTCAAATAATTGAAGATATATAATATGTACAAGTTGCAAAAACTGGATTAATACCTTTAAATGCCAAAAAAGAAGAAGTTACATTATATTGCAATGATATGATCATTGATAAAAATCTTAATGAAATCTATTATGGCAAAAGAAGGGCACAAACATATTAAAATTAATGTTGTAGCTAAAACATTACTATATATGATTCTTTTGAAGAGAATTTTATTATTAGCTTATATCTTTAAATTTTGTCAATATCATATGTTATTTGTTAAGTTAGGAAGCCTTATTCTCACCACCAAATGCCGAAACAATGGAGGTTATACGTAAAACCTTCATTATACTAGAAGATCAGAATATATAATCACATATTGGAAACTAGTAAATAATTCAGAAACACTGAATCCTATTATACATAAAATATGGGCAAAAGAGACATGAATACAATTATCATCAATATTTTCTAATATGTCTAAGAGGATCTTCAACTCATATCCTCTTAACATAATCATTTTGATTATAGAACTCCTCCACAACACTTTCATTATCCAACAAAAGTATTCCTATGGCAAAAGAAGGAATCTCCTCAATATTATCCCTTAAGTCTTCTCCGTTCCCATCACTAACAATCTACTTATCTATGGTAGATTTGTACACCATTTATAATTGTATGGATTTGTAACATAGAACATATGTTTTGTTTAAGATGCCATTATGAATTACTTCTCTTTATGACTTTTCTTATTAAGATCCATTAGCATAAATCCAAACTCAATGACTCATATGTCCATTTTATTCTCAATTCATTTACATCAAAACACTTATACGATGAATATAACATGACCAAGGTTCCAAATATATTTAATGATCTTGTAATATGACAAATGGCATAAACATGATTTCTATCTTTGGAACTACCAATATGCATAAATTAAGCCATTAATATAACATCACTATTCAACATAATGCTTCTATTATCTTAGCACTTTCTATAATAAAAATGCTTATTGATATCATATTCATGATAGGAGATGACCTTCACGTGTAGCCTTTATGCAAAACTTTTAATCGTCTTGGAAATATCATTTGGCCTTTACGTTATCTAATAAAAAATTCGGCTTTGGAGCCAACTAAGGAATGATTGATTATATTCATTTGGATCAATTGATCATTCCTTATACAATGTTGTCCTTTTATAAGGGTCATATACTCATCTACATAAAGTTTAATTTCATTATTGTTATATAGGATGTAAAGGTGGGCTTGCATACACATTTCACAAGTTATGGTCACTAATTGTGTACCTAATATGCTTTTTATCTACAATGTTACTCTTATGACAAGACTTTAAAAATTTAATAGCATTCTTATTTGATAGCTAGTTACTATAGAACTTGGCCATATCATTAGTAATATAGCCTTTAACAATGCATCCTTCCAATTGATGTCTACTCCTCATATACTTTTTTAAGATTTTCATATATTACTCAAAGGGATACATCCAAATTAAGTAAATTAACCCATATAATTTTACCTCTTTGACCAAATGGATAACAAGATGCATCATAATATTAAAAAATGAATGTGAGAAGTATATTTTTAGTTGACGTAGCATAATCACAACTTATTTTTTGAAGTTGTCTAACTTTTTTTATTATCCACTAGAGAAATTGAACTCTACTCTCCTTAACACTTTCTATTTACTTTTAAAAGTGAAATAAAAATTATTCTTTAAAATTTGTAAAAGGGTCTTGTTAACCAACATTTGAAGGCACTAATTAACAAACATTTAATAATTTTGAAAAGATAAGTTTTTTGAAACTCATACTTTTACTCAGTGTATTTTCAAAAGTAGAGAATGAAACTTATAATTTAAAAATAAATTAAATTAAGAAATATTTTTTGAAAAGTTTATCTTTCTTAAATAATTAAATAATGATTCTTAACCAAAACAAATTGACTAACCTTTTTTATTATAGAAAATAATAGGAAAGATTCTTCGAATATATCCCTAAAAAGAATTGCACATTACATATAATTAAAATATAAAAGAATTTAAAACCATCAATAAATTATTGATTCAATAAAAAATATAATTTAAATAATTTTTACTTATTAATAAATAAAAATTTAAATTTAAAACTAATTTTTATTAAAAAGAGAAAAATCTGTCAATATCTTGATATTAGGACATAATTAAATAATGTCCATGTTAAAATGCCTTTTTTGTGCATTCAATACATGAAAGCTTTGAACATGACGAAAATTATTGTTGGCATAAATCTAACCGCAAATCGATAACGTCACTAACTCGCTTTCGTCTTCTGCATTTCTGGGTTTTACATAATGCATACTTCTCAGCCACATATTTTTGCCGCTAATTTTCCGTCTTTATTGTTTGGTTCGCGTTGAAAACGACCACTGTTGACGTCAATATTTTTATACAAAAAAATTTACAAATTACTTGATAAATTAGAATGAATGCAATATCTGAAATTTAAACTCAAAATAGTAAAAAAAGAAGAGTTATAAACATAATATTGTATATTATCATATCTACCTATATTTATATTTTTGAAATTCTTTCACATGTAAATTTTTCTCTCAAAACCAAAAAAATTCCTCCCAAAATAATGTTAAAAAATTTATATTAAAGAGTATTTAATGGAGTGTTTGTTATTTTCATATTTTATTAAATTAATTAATTTTTTAAAAAAAGTAATATAATTTAATTATTCAATTTTATTATTTTTTAAATAAATAAAAAATTTTATAATTTACTAAAAAAGTATATTTAATATTTATCTTAAAAATATTATAATTATTAATTTTTTATTCAAATATATTTTATATTCCTAATGAATTATTCGAATATGCTCATATTATAAATTGTTATTGTAAACTCTTATATTTAGCTAATGATATTATAATTATAGTTATAATGCTCATATGAGCATATATTTTATATTTATTACCACTTTATTTTATTAAAATTAATTTAATTCATAATAAATATATATTTAACATTTAGATTATAAATATGTTGTAAAAATATTTTATTTATAGTATTATCCTTACATATTATTAGTCAGTTTTAATAATTATTACAATAGATTTCTAACTATATTTTAAATTATATTAAACTTTATACTATTAATTTTATTATCGATTTTATAATTTTCATTAATATTCTTATAGTTGATATTTCAAATATGCCCAATTTAAAAGTATTCCTTTGAACAATATTTATTTAATGTAAACTAACTATTTCATTTAAATATATTTTATATTTTTAATGAATTATTTGTATATGTTCATATTATAAATTATTATAGAACTCACGCATAATAAGTCATAGTATTTATTGGTAAAAAAATGATTATTATATTTTTAAACTAATTTTTAAATAAATAAATTTGATCGAATTGAGTATCTAATCTCTTAAACTTTAACTTTTTTTATATTTGATTACTAGTTTCAATATTTTATATTAGATTTTTCATAAAATGGAATATTTTCGTAAAAAATTCAAAGAAGAGTAAATTGTGTATTTAAATATGTGTATACCTTTATATTTCTAATTATATTTTTAACTATATAAATTATATTAACTTTATAATAATTTTTTAATAATATTTATTTATAAAACATGAAACGTATATATATTAATTTTGACTAAAAAAAGAATCTCATACATCACATGGAAATTGAGCTAGATTTAGATTATGACTAAATGTGTTCATAACTTTTATGCATTTATTTATTTATTTAAAATTTGTTATCATTAATCAACATTAAGATATGATGCAAACTTTAATAATTGGTAATTGATAATTATTTTCTATATTGGATTATTTTTTAAAATTAGAATGGTTATTAATTTATAGTTATTTCCTATTTTGAATTATTCTTTTATTTAAATTATGATTCTTTTGTTTAGCTTTTGTTCTATAAATACATCGTATTGAGTATGAATAATTTGTCCAAGACACCAAGAAAAACTTTTTGTTGAAAAAAATGAAGGAAAATTTATGCGTGTATAATGTTAATAGTCCACTAGAGGTGGAGTTTTGAAAATATTTATAGTCTTTGGAAAAGATGATTCAAGATTTTAGGCTTAAAGAATTTATGATGGAATTTGCATCAAGTTGGAGATTATTATAATCTGATCCAAATTTTAATAATTATTAATTGGTAATTATTTTCCTTTTAAAATTAGGATTCTTATTATTTTATGGTTATTTCCTATTTTTAATTATTCTCTATTCAAATTAAGATTTCTTTATCTAGTCTTTTGGCTAATAATAATTTGTCAAAGAGACTAAAAAGAGAAAGTTTATATTTGTCAAAGAGAGTACAATTTGTTCTTATTTTTTTTGGTGAAACTAATTGAGAGTGAAAATTATATACATCGTTTGTGAGAATATATACCATTGATTAGAAGAAGACTGAGGCGTGTTTGGGGTATGGACTTATGAGTGTTTAAACACTTTGTAATCTTTCTATTCTAGTTGATTTCTTTTAATGAATTTTGTTTATTATCTTTATTCACGTAATAGGCAAAAAGTTAAACCATATTAAATACTTGTGTTTTGTAATTTTATTACTTAGTTGATCTTAAATTATGGTAGCACGCTTCTATATCATTGTAGCTCTCACTATTATAGAATTACCTTTTAACATTAGTTATTTTAGCATTTTGATGTTAGTTCCCACTTGGTATATATATGGATATTATTGTAAATTAAGTATATTCAACATCGATTTTGAAATTAATGTGGAATGTTAGTAACAATATCGGTTGTTTTATAAGAAAATTGACATGTTTAGTTTTTGGATATTAATTAACTATTCACATTAGACGTTGGTTTATAGCTGAGTAATAAATAGACATAAATCTACATGGAATACGAACTATAACATTAATTTGAAAACTATCATTGAAAATTGACATTCTTTCATAACAAAAATTTAGTATATAACGTCAGTTTGTATTAAATAACTAACATAATATATTATAAAAAATGATAGTCTCTTATAATAACCAATGTTGTCTATTATTTTTTTCCCAACAGTATTCACTTATATCCTACTATACACAAAGCAATATTCCAATCTAATTACAAAATCTAGTTAGCTTGTTATTATACAAGCAACATTATTACTAATAATGGTTTTCAAGCCTTATTTCAATGTCACTATGGTAAAAAAAAATAATATCCAAAATACAATAAACACTTAAGGTAACAATTTCATACATTAAATTGGATCTAAATAACTGAAGACATATAATATGTACAAATTGCAAAAATTGGATGAATACCTCTAAATACTAAAAAAGGTGTATTACAATGATATAGTCATTAATAGAAATTTTATTGAAATCTATTATGACAAAAGAAGGGTACAAGTACATTATAATTGATGTTGTTGGTGAAATATTACTACTATATGATTCTTTTAAAGAGAATTTTATTAATTAACATATGCCTTTAAACTTTAGTAGTATCATGTATTGTTTGTTAAGTTAGGGAGCCCTATTCTTACCATTGGATGCTGAGATAATTGGGGCTACATGTAAAACCTTCATTATACTAGCATATTAAAATAAATAATCACATATTAAAAACTAATTAATAATTTAGAAATGTTAAACCTTATTATCCCTATTATACATATAATATGAGCATAAAAAATATGAATACAATTATTTTCAATATTTTCTAATATGTCTAAGAGGATCTTCAACCTATATTTCCTTAGCATGATCATTTTTCATGTAGAATTCCTCTATATTACCTTCATCATCCACTAGAAGTGTTCCTACAAAAAAAGAGGAATATTCTCAGTATTATCCCCTATGTCTTCTTTATTCCCATCACCAATAATTTATCTCATCTATGGTAGAGTTGTACACTATTTATAATCAAATAGATTTGTGACGTAGAACATGTGTTTTGTCTAGGATGCCATTATGAATTACTTTTCCTTGTGACCTTCCTTATTAAGATCCACTAGCATAAATCTAAACTCATTAACTTGGATGCTATTTTTATTCTTAATTCATTTATGTCAAAACACATGTACCATGAACATAATGTAGATAAGCTCCTAAATGTCTTCAATGATCCCATACTATAACATAATAGCATAGACATGATTTCTATCTTTGGAATTATTGACATACGTAAGTTGAACCACCAATATAATCCCATTATTCAACATAACACTCCTTTTATTTTGGCCCTTCATATAGAAAGAATACTTAATGATATCATATTCATAATAAGAGATGACCTCCATGCATGACTTTACGCAAAACATTTGATTATCTTTGGACCATCATCCAATCTTTGCATCATTGGATAACAAATTTGGCTTAGGAACCAATCGAGGAATAATTAATTTTATTTATCTTAGATCAATTAATCATTTTTTATGTAATGTTATCCCCTTATAAAGGTCATATACTCATTCACATAAAGTTCAACCTTATTACTATTATGTAGGATATAAAGTTGGGCCAGTATATACATTTTATAACTTATAGTCACCAACTAGATATCTAATATACTTTTACCTACAATTTTACTCTCATGATAGGACTTTGAAAGTTTGATAGCATTCTCATTTGGTAGGTAGTCACTATAGAACTTGACTACCTTTTCAGTAATATAACATTTGGCAATGCATCCTTATAGTTAATGTCTATTACTCATATACCTTTTTAAGATTTTTATATATCGTTCAAAGGAGGTACATTCACCTCATATAAATTAGTCCATATAGTTTTATCTCTTTGATCAAATGAACAATGAGATGTACCGTGATATTAAAGAATGAAGATGAAAATTACAACTTTAGTTGATGTAGCATAATCATAACTTATCTTTGAAAGTCATCTAACTTTTTATATTCTCTAGTAGAGAAATTGAACTCTACTCTCCCTAACACTCTATTAAAATATAATATTTTGGTATTTTACATTTACTTTTAAAAATGAGAGAAAAATTATTTTTAAAAATTGTAAAAGGGTCTTGTTAACCAATATTTGAAGGCACTAATTAACAAACATTTAATAGTTTTGAAAAGATAAGTTTTTTACAACATATATACTTTTTATTTAATTTATCTTCAGAAGTAGAGAATGAAACTTATAATTTGAAAATAAATTAAATAAAGAAATAGTTTTTGAAAAAATTATCTTTCTTAAACAATCAAATAACGATCCTTAAACAAAACAAATTGATTAACCTTTTTTATTATAAAAAATGATAGGAAAGATTATGCCAATATGTCTCTAAAAAGAATTGTTCATTAAAGATAATCAAAGTTTAAAAGAATTTAAATCCACCAACAAATTATATAAAAAATATGATTTAGGTAAATTTTATTTGTTAATGAATAGAAATTTAAATTTTAAAAATAACTTTTATTAGGATGAGAGAAATCCGCCAATATCATAATTTTAGGACATAATTAACTAATGTCAATGTTGAGAACGCCTTTTTTGTGCATTCAATAAATTGGAAAGCTTTGAAGTTTGAACATGACGAAAATCATGGTTGGTATAAATCTAACCGCTAACAGATAATGTCAATAACGCACCTTGTCTTTTGCATTTCTGTGTTTTATATACGCTTACTTCTCAGCCACATATTTTTGCCGCTAATTTTATTTCTTTATTAATTGGTTGGGCTGCCGGACTGAAAACGACCACTGTTGACGTCAATTCTTTTATACATAAAATTTGCAAATTACTTGTTACGTTAGAATGAATGCAATATCCAAAATTTAAATTCAAAATAGTAAAAAGAAGAGTTACAAACATAATATTGTATATTATCGTAACTATTTATATTTATATCTTTCTTTGAAATTCTTTAGCATGACTCTCATAATAAAAAAAATTCTCCCAAAGTAATATTAAAAATATTATGTTAAACAGTATTTAATGAAATATCTATCATTTTCATATATTATTAGATTAATTTACTATTTTTTTAAATTTAATGTATTACAATTATTTGATTTTTTTATCCTTTTTTAAATAAATAATTCTTTTTCACAATCTAATAATAAACTATGTTTAATATTTATCTAAAAAATATTATAATTATTTATTTTTTATTCGAATATATTTTATATTCTTAATGAATTATTTCTATATATTAATATTGTATATCGTTATAACGTTCTATATTTACCTAATATTATTATAAATATGCTTATGATGCTCATATGAGCATATATTGTATTTTTTTTACAATTTTATTGTGCTAAAATTAATTTAATTTATAATAAATATATATTTAAATTTTACATTAAATTTTATTTATAATACTATCCTTTTGTAGATTTAGTTTAATTTAATAATTATTATAATATAATTTTAACCATATTTTAAATTATATTAAACTTTATATTGTTAATTTTATTGTTTTATTAATATTCTTATTAGTTGAAGTGTCAAACATTTCACATTTAAAATTATTTCTAAATAGAATATTTGTGTGATATTTTCACATTTAAAATTATTTCTAAATAGAATATTTGTGAAATATAAAATAATTTTTTTATATTTTATATTTTTAACGGATTATCTATATATGCTCATATTATAAATCAACTTATGCATAATAAGTCACAATAGATTTATTAGTAAAAAAGTGATTATTATACTTTTGAACGAATTTTGAAATATGTCAATTGGATAGAATTGAATATCTGATCCCTCAAGTTTTAATTTTTTATTTGATTATTAATTTTAGTATTTTAGATTAAATTTTTCATAAAATAGATTATTTTTATAGAAAATTTAAAGAAGGAAAAATAATGTTTGTATATCTTTATATTTCTTTTTTAACCGTACATTATATTAACATTATAATAATTTTTAATAATATTTATTTATAAAACATGAAACATGTATATATATATTAATTTTGATTAAAAAAAGTCCCATGCACTACATGAGAGCTGAATTAGTTTATTACTAAATGAACTTTTATGTATTTATTTATTTATTTAAATTTTGGTACTATCAATTAGGGTTAGGATTTGATCCAAACTCTAGTAATTGTAAATTGGTAATCATTTTCTATTTTGAATTATTTTCCTTTTAAAATTAGAATCGTTATTAATTTATAATTACTCCCTATTTTGAATTATTTTCCTATTCAAATTAAAATTTCTTTTTCTAGTCTTTTGGCCAATAAATACATTATATTAGATATAAATAATTTGTTGAAGTGACCAACATGAGAGAGTTTGTATTTGTAGGTTATCTTAGATCTTACAATTTGTTCTTACTTTTTTGGTAAAATTAATTAAGAGTGAAGAGTGTATACACTATTTGTGAGAATATGTATTGTTGATTAGAGGAAGATTATGAGATATTTTAAATGTATTTAGTGTGTGAATTTCAAAGTGTTCAAAACACTTTGCAATCTCTCTATTTGATTTTTCTTAGTAAATTTTATTTATCATTTTCATTCATGTAGTAAGCAAGAAGCTAAACCATGTTAAATACTTGAGTTTTGTAATTTTATTATTCATCTAATCTTGGATTATGGCAACACGCTTGTGTATCATTGCAACTATCACTACTATAAAATTGTCTTTTAACATAAGTTGTTTTAGGGTTTTGATGTTGGTCCCACCTGATGTATATACGAACTTCATTATAAATCAGGCACGTTCAATGTTGGTTTTGAAACTAACATGGAATATAGGTAATGATGTTAGTTGTTTTATGAGAAAACTTATGTGTTTAGCTTTTAAATATTGACTAATCATTTACATTAAATGTCGATTTATAATTGATGTAATAAATAGACATAAATTGACATGGAATACAAACTAAAATGTCATTTGAAAACCAATGTTGAAAATCGATATTATTTCATAAAATAAATTTTACACATAACGTCAATTTGTGCTAAATAATTAATATAATATATTATAGAAAATGATTGTCTCTTATAACAACCAATGTTGTTTATTGTTTTTTCCCAGTAGTATTCATTTTTACCCTATTACACTCAGAGTAGTATCTCCACTAAACCCAGAGTAATATTTAAACCTGATTATAAAATTCATCTAGCATATTATTATAGAAGTAGTATTGTTACATGCAGTGGTAGTATTCAAACCTATTTCAATGTCACAGTGGTAAAAAAATTTCATATCACTCATACTATAATTTAAAATCAAGATCCAAGTTTAATAATTAAAAGATAAAATTAACAATTTCATCCTTAAAATTATGAAATATTAGCAAAATGGTTTTTAAATTATATAAAGTTGTAATTTCATTTTAGAATAATGATCCATACATATAATTTCATTCATCCATACATATAATTTCATACATACAGATTTATACATATAATTTCATTCTTGAATTACTATATAGTTGGATGAAATATTTTGTATGGATCACTATTTAGGGATATAATTGTAACTTTATATAATTTAGGAATAATTTTGTTAGTACTTTATAATTTTAGGAATGAAACTATATATTTTATCTAATTAAAATATAAATAATTCTTGCAATTGGTATTGGAGATAGGTTGAGGCTTTGAATTATATCCAACTTGGATGGCTCACAATTTTGATAGTTGTTTTATTTACTCTCTATTTTTTGTCGAATTTTTGGGCCTAGGTTTTAGTACTTCATTGTAAATTTAATGAGTGAATATATTACTGCCTTATAAATTTGAGTGTATAGCTCTTATTTTCAATGTTAACCTAAAGCTCAAGTGTGATATGTATGCATTTTAAATAAGAATTGGTTCTGGGTATTTGGCTCTTTACGTGGCTAAGAAACTTCATGCACAAGTTATGTATATGTATACTTGACATTTCAAAGTAACACTACTCATATATTCATACTGCACTCAGTTTCATATTGATCATATAAATTCTGGTGGCCTTTCTGTGTTAGTCTATATATATATATATATAGTTTTTCGCACTCACTGTGATGCATGTAGGGGCTAAGTAATATGAAAAACTGAGAATGCCTTATGAATAGCACAAAAATTGTTCAAATGATACATTTTCAGCATGCAAACACTATATGTCTCTTTCGTGTTTAGTTCGTGTATGCTGTGGTGTGTATATACTTATTGACAAACAGTCTGTGTTATGATTAGCGTATTCAGCAAGGTTAGTGCATACATGAGCAATGTATGAAAGTAGCTCCAATACGTGGGAGATGATGTTTGTTGCATTTCTTTTATGGATACATTTTGTGGCTACTGAATTAGCTTTATGCCTCTGAGGAGGCATTTTACATTTCTGGGCGTGCTAATGAGCATAAATTTACAGTTAGATATATGTTTATTTGGCTATGTTTATGGGAAGTTCAATGTTTCTGTTTAAACCACTAGATATTGATCCATTGAACTTCAAAACCTCTCACATTTTTGTCAAACCTTACAGGAAGCTCAGGAGTGCGAATAATGGGATGAATTAGGCTATTTTGAGGCCGAAAATCATGTGATTTAACTGAGAAAATCCGAAATCATTTTCTTTGAAAATTTTAAAATTTCGAACTTGAGTTTGGCATAGTTCTATGCGACATGATTTGTTGGATTGTTAGTTTTGGATCGTAGCACAAATCTAGGTGGGATTTGTGGGAAAAATCCAATTGTTAAAAGGCCAAAATGTAGTGAAAATTCCAAAAACGCCGTCGCAGGTCTAATGCCATTTATCCCGAAAAATCTGGAAAAATCAAATCCACTTTTGGTTGTATTCTTGGATAAAATTTTTATCAGATCAATTACTTTTTGTGATTTTGGAAAAATCTAAGCAAAAATATGTAAGAAACTGTGTGAAAAATGGGCAAAACAAAAAGCAGGTTTTAGCATACAGGTAGTGCAAGGAATGCCAATGCATAATGATGATATATGGGGTCCACGGACCACCTCCATTGGAGGCTATGTTTACACGGACATGATCCACTCTATGATCACTATTTTTAAGATTTTTTAAAAAAATAAAAAATTTTATGGTAGTTTTTATCCAATTTATTTGAGTAATTATTTGAAATAACTTTGAATCCAAATTTTTTCTTGTGATTTCTATAATTTTAGCTACTTATCAAAATTTTTGTAGCAATTTTTGATATTGTTCGCATAATGTAATGATTTTTGAATATTATTAGGCTATATAGAAATCATCATAAATTTGAATTGTGCCATGAAATTTTGTTTAGTTGTGTATTCGCTTTCGTGGGCCAATTATATTAAAATTTTGTTTAAAATTTCCAAAAGTAAAAATTTAATTTAAAATGTATAAGGGAGAGGTTATATTGATAATATTAAATATCATTCGGTATTATATTATTAATATAATAAGTTAGTTATGATATATGTGTAGGATTGAATGTTGTATTTCTAAAATTTAAAATACCTTTCAGTATTACGTTTTACAAGTATAATGTTTGATTTTGGTATTATGTTGTAAGGACTTAAATGCCCTTTGCATTAATCTTTATAATATGATACTAAATATGATTGCATAATATAATTTTATGAGGAAAAAATTTAGCATAATTAAGATTTTGGCATGCATCAAGTAATTGGAATATTTTCCTTAATACTATGTTTATGCAATAGAATTTTTAAAATGATATATGAGATAAGTTGTGATTGATAGGGCTTAGTTTTAGATAGTATATTAGATGGTCTTAAGTTTAGAATCCACTTTTAGTATGAATTTGAGTATAAGGACAAAGGTCAAATATAAAATTAGTTATACTTGAATCAAGTTGGTCTTATGGTCATTTTGGACAAGACCATTAGAGAGAGCATCCTTAAAAACATAAATGAGATAACCCATATAGAAAATTTGTGAAAGTCTATAAAGTAGGAAAGGGTCATTGAGAAGATGATTCATAATGAGGTCAGTGGGAAGAAGAGGCCTATTATGAAATTTATTAATCATTATAACATGATGAAAACATAAAATTTTAGTTTTCTAACCTAGCATGCATTAAGTGTTTTTCATCAAATTTTGTTGACATTATGAGAGTGCTTTAGAACAAGAGATGAGATTTTCTTTGTATTTTATTTTGCACTAGAAATACAATATTTTTCATATAAAAAATTAATTTTTCTAGTTGTCATATTTGGACAAACAAAATTTATTTTTTTGATGTATTTGTTTGTACATGTTTGATAGGGTTGTATTAGGATTATATAAAATCCAATTCTAAAAATCAACCCTAAAACTATCTATAGGATTTAGTAGAATCGATTCATTTAAGGATGTTCTAAGATAGTGGAGACTATTAAATGCTACAAAAGGTGGGAGTCAGAAACAAATGTGACTTTAAATTCCATGGGGATGCTTATATGATACTATAGGTTTTGGATTAGGCAGTAGGTAGTTAATAACTACTTTTAGAAGGTAGGTGTAGATTGTAAGAAAAAAAATTCTCTTCTTTTAACATTTTAAAACTCACTTATAATTTAAAGTAATTCATTTTAGCGAGAGCTATATTGGTTAAAGAATAAAGTAGCTTTCCTAATTAATGACCTAATAACCAAATAGTTTTCAAGAAGAAAAATTGGAGATGTCCATTTATACAATTGTATCTCATTTTAATGACATTGTAATTTCTCTTAGATATTAGGAAAGTAATACAAAATAGTGTTTAATGATAAGTACAGGCATTTTGATAATTTTGGATTTGTGTAATGATGATATTTTTCCTAATTCGATCATGCTTTTGACATATTGGTTGAGATAAAGCAATTAAATTAAACTTAGATAAAAAAAACTTGGGAGTAAAAGTATGGTAGGCCTAAAAATACTTGTATGGTGGACTCATAATACATAGGTCTCAAGGGTATTTAACTTGTCTTATTTTAATACCAAAAAAGTTAAGCATGTTAGTGTGCTTTCATATGTTAGTTTAAAAGGATTAAATTTATTAGGCCCAAATGTCTTTTAAGTAATAAGGATTGTCTCATATGCATTAGTTATAAATAGCTAATTGTTAGCTTAGGTTAGTGGTTTTGGACTACAAATAGTGTTGTATTTAGGTGGTACAATTGCTTACACATTTATTTACAAAAGATTAGGAGATGTTATATATATAGATTACTCAAACTTATTTTATCAATTGCTTAAGTGATCATAGATCTATTTCTAGACATATGTTAGGAGGAGTCGTATTGTGAATATTATTGTGTAGTCAATTGTAACAACCTCCATTAAAGGGCAAGACACGTTGCATGTTATAAAGTTTCCTTATCAAGTTAATAGGTTAAGGGTTTTTCTGACCCTAACTCAAGTTGATAGGTTAAAGGTTTTTCTGACCTTAACTGAGTTTATGTCACAATAATATTGCTGTTATAGGCTTCTCTCTTAGTAATGACAAATTTTTCCCTACAAAGGGCTTCAATTTAAAATATTTATTTATGAGAAAGAGAAGATTATGTGAATGTATTATTTATTTTTCATAGATTATATGCTTATGAACTAATAGTTTTGGAGTTAATATAAAACATGATCATGTGAATAATGTAGATTGTCTAAGCCTTTATGGTGTTTTGGATCTATGGAAAATTTGATCATATGAACTCGTTGATATCTTAAGATATATTTAAATAAAATATTTATAATGAGATATTTGTATTGTCGTCATATAAGTAGTGCACATTTCAATTATGATATTTGAGTAAAAATATTTAGACCCTATCTCATTATTGTATGGAGAATATTAATTCTAATTGAACATCTTGAGCAGATGTTGAGACTACTGTATGGAGATTTATATCTAGTCACGTTAAGGTAATATAAATCTTATCACACATGTTATATTTATTAATCATGTTGGCCAATGAGATGTAAGCATTCAATATGTTTAATATTAATGTCAATATTCCTTCAAATATAATATAGTGTTGTTGGATACTTATGATCTCAATTATACTTATGAGTAAAATAATACCATTTTAATATTAATTTTTTTCTAAATAGTTATTATTTATAAATTAATGTGAGTCTAAGTAAGAGATTGTTAAAAAATTTTAATGTAAGCCTTGCATTAATTTATAAATGATAATTAATGTTAATTTTGATTTGCGGAATTAAAATAAAATGACCATTTGTAACAAGCCTTGTTTAAGGCTTAAATGTGAATGAATTGAGTATAAATTTTATGATAGATAAAATCCATAACTTAATCAATTATTTTAATGGGGTTTCTTATCTCAAGTAACTATCTTACCGTGCATTATTCCATTAAAGTGCAGAAATAGGTTCTCACTAAGAGAGAGAACATAAAGATTACAATAGAGAGAGAACAGATCCTATAACAAAAAGAAAAAAAAAAAAACTTTTTTGGACGATTCCAAATATCTATGAAAATCTGTTATTGTTAATCAGAAATTCAAGAAGATATGATGAATGAATTAATTACTTGTGGATGGCCAAATCCATATATTTAATTATCACAAACGCCTCTTCATTATTCAGATGAGTTCAAAAATTTCGTATTACTCATATCATAATTTAAAGCCAGGATTCAAATTTATGCATTAAAATATAAATAATTCTTGCAGCTGTTCCTTTTAATCTCATGTAGCAGGCTGGCAGCTGTCACTTCGATTTGTAGCATTGAATCCATCCCACAATTTGTTAAGAAGATTAGCCTAATCATCAACGAGCGGCCGCTGCTTTTGCGCTTTCAAGCATTGAATCTATCCCACAATTTGTTAAAAAGATTAGTCTAATCATGGACAAGTGGTTTGTCATTGGAAGTTTTTCAATAGACTATTACGTGAAATTCATCTGTCTGACGCACTCCATTAAAAATGCCCAACGGTAGAGACAAGTTGGAGGAAAAGACACTCACTTACCATGTTCATTTGATACTGCGATGGCATCGAAGACTAGAGTTATGATCGGATATGTATTTTTTTTTTTCAGAATTTTTTTTAAAAAAATTATATTTAAACACTGTTTTTTTATTTTTAAAAATTAATTTTGAATTTAAAATTGAATAAATAATATTTGAATAAGTAAGTAAAAATATTTTATTTAATTATAAAATTGGATTTTAAAATAAAAAATAAGTTAAGAAAATATAAATTTTTTTGATATACTTGGATATATTTTTATTTTTGTATTTTCAAACAATGTTCTAAAAATTATTTTTTATATTTAAAAACTATTTTGGGATTAAAACAAAAACAAAATATATATAGTGATTGTTGTTACAAATAAAAAATATTTTATTTAATTACAATACCAAGAATAAGAGAATAATTTTAGAAAATATTTAAAAGTTAATTTTATTTTTTATTTTTAATCTATATATATAGAGCTATAGTTTCTAAACTGCTCTAAAAACAAATAGTTAAATAGATTCTTCTATTTAAAAAATTTTTTTTTTTAAAATAGCAAACGAACATACCTTTATTTTTTTTTCTATTTTTAGACTTCTGAAATTATAATTTTTAAAAATAAATTTTAAAAATAATTTAATAAACAAAAACTCTATTTTTAAAAATAAAAAAATAAAAAACTGTTTTTAAAATAAATAGACCTTGAATTTACTATGTACATTGAAATCTTTATCATCATTTTCACATTGTTATTATATATATATATATATATATATATATATATATATATATATATATATATATATAGAGAGAGAGAGAGAGAGAGAGAGAGAGAGAGAGAGAGAGAGAGAGAGAGAGAGAGAGAGACATTAATATAGTAGTTGTATTATGCAAGGATAAGGAAAAAGAGAAACATATTATAATTTTAAAATTAAAATAACTTATTTAATTATAAAATTTTAAAATATAAGTTAGAACTTAAATAAGAGAATTACAAAAATAGTTTAAATTTGATTTACCTTAAAAAGGATAATTACAAAAAGAGTTTATATCTGATTGGTTATCAATAAAAAATATTTTTTATTATTAATAAAAAAAAGATACGTCATTAAGAAGATAAACAGTAAAGAAATTTAAATAATTTTTTTAATAATGTTACAATATAAAAATAGGTAATAATATAAAATTAATTTTACTAATAAACAGCGAATTCAATTTAAATCCTCAAAGAAAATACATATCAACTTAAATAAGATTTTCATGCAAGAAAAGATGAGCCAGACATTCTAAACCTCCAATAGAGTTATGTTATAATGTGGTCATCCTTAAAGATCCATTGTGCGTCTGTTAGAGTGCAAATGGGCGAAGCTGAGTATTTACTTCTTCGAACCCAAATTAGGAAATAATAAATTAGCTTAAGTTTGAAGTGAGCTCGTTGAGTTTGAAATTTAAAATTAGAACTCAAACTTAAGCTTAATCAAATAGAATCTAAATCAATTTATATGAATATATATTACACACACACACACTATATATGTGTGTGTTATTTAAACTAAATTTTTTATTGAGTCTGCAACATTCAAGTTCAAAGTTGAATTGAAACTTAAATTATATATGAATATAAATTTAAACAAATTTATTCAAATTCAAACAAGCAATTTGTTATATATAATATAAAATTTTATATATTATATTTATGTAATATAAAAAATACTTTTATAATTGAACTTGCTGGGACTTACAAGTTTTTTAAATTAAATAAAAAATTAATACATGTATACAATTTTTTTTGCTAATTTTTTGTCTTATATATTTATAAGTTTTAATTATTCTATATATACTAAAATAACTTGACTCAAACAGGGTATATATATTATACACATTATAACCATTTGATATATATTCATCTTTCTTATATTATATGCACCAAACTAAATTCTATGTTTTCTCTTGAAAAATAAATAATTCTTAAGGATTTATATCATCCTAGGGGTGCAAATGAGCCGACTTGAGTTGAGCCGAACATCTGTACGCTCAAACTTAACAATATTAAACAAGCTCTAGCTCAAACTCATCAAACTTGAAAAAGTCGAACTTGAATTCGAGCTCAATTCGATTTGAATACGAGCTTAATTGAATTTATTTGAGTTTAAATAACTTTAAATTCCTTACTTTAAATTTCTGATCGAACCCAAGTATTTAAACTCAAACTCGAACTTAAGTTATATTTAACTTTAAATAATCTTAAATGAGTTTATATAAGCCTAAATAGATCTAAAAGAGTTTAGTGAGTTTTTAATACTTTACATTATATATAATATACAAGTCTAAATGGGCCTAAAAGAGTTTAGTAAATTTTTTATATTTATATTATATATAATATAAAAAAATAAAAATATATTTTATATTAAACTCGTTTAAACTCATGAACAATTCAAACCGAATAATAAAATGCTCAGGCTCAACTTGTTTAGTAAACGAACTAAACAAGCTGAAGCTCATTTAAACTTAACTCATTAAAATTTGAGTTTGAATTAAACTTTTTATGAATTAATCTTGAACTATTTACAAGTAGTTCAACTCATTTTCACCCCTTATCATCCTTCGTATTTTTCATTGAAATTATGATACGTGGAGGTCTTATCACAGTTAAAAGTTATTGAATTAATATTCACCTAATAACAATCCGAATGTTCGATCACTTGTCCTTGTTCCATATGTGAGAGAGCTACTGGAAATAGAAATTATGCCAAAAAAACGCCAGCAGAAAGGACCATGGTCCGGGTATACCAGTACGGTTCAAGATTTGGATGGATCAATTTATTTAAAATTTAATTTATTTTAATTGTAAACTTATACCAAGCTATATATCAAACAATTGATATGGAATCAACCACTTAATTTTTAACCTATTTTTTAAGTGGATTTATACAAATCGGTTGTAAAAATTAATTTTACATGCCTCCTATATATAGATATATGAGTGGGAATCAATTGATACTATTTTAAATAGGATAATTCTTTTATACCCAAAGTAAAAGTTAGGGTATGAATACCTTGACTGATTAACTAATTAATATATGACATGTGGCATATATAAATAATTAAATAAATTAAATTATGGCATGTAAATTAAAAACAACCAATCAATAAGTTTACTTATATTTTTAATTTTACCTCTAGTCATCAAGAAATTATATTTTTCATCCTCCTTTAAATTTTTCACACTTCATTAATTAGTTCAAATAATTTTATTTTAATTCTATATGCACCCAATCATGAAAATCCAATTCTAACTTCTATTTTTTATTTGGTCTTAACAAAATTTAAATATTTAAGTGATAACAATATATCAAATAAATCTTTTAAATAATAAAATAAAATATTAATTATTTAAATATAAAATAAATTAAGTATGTTGTTACGTAGATTAAATTAAAAACAAAAAAATGAAAAATAAAAATTTTAAATTAAGTACATTATTTAGTAAAGCTAAAAATAATATATTATGAAACATGGGTTCTAAATGTTATTTAATAATTAGTTGAATAACGTAAGTTTAGTTTTTTTAATTTAATTTTATGGATATGCAACTAAGAAAATCTAACCCCATTTCTTATTTTTCTTATTTGAGCTTATAAAAAATTTAAATAATAACAATAATATCTAAAGTAAAAATTTTAATTAAAAATAAACTATAATTATTTAAGCATGATTCCAAATAAGAAATTAAACATGTTATTTAAAATATATTATCATAAATAAACAAAGTTCAAAATAAAAAAGTTAAAAAAATATTCTAAACTCATACCTCTTTCATAAATTATTATATTTATATGATTAACCTTATATTATAATTTTGATAGCCAAATGAAATTTGTAGAAAATAAATTAAAGCATGAAATTAATGAATTTTTATAGTTTAATAAATTTAAAAAATAGCACTAATTAATTACCTTGAATTATCAAATTTGGAAGTGAATTTTATAGAAAGTAAAACGAAACATGAGAATTTTTATTTTTTTAAAATATAATAAATTTATAAAATTAATATCAAATTATTATTTTAAATTTTGTGATTTGTTGAATTATTTAAAAGATTAAATTTATTTTAATAATAGTTTTATAAATTTTTTTACAATCTATGTATGAGTGAAAGATAATTAAAAGAAACAATTAAAATGATAATTTTAAAATATAAGAAATTACATTTTTTTACTTATTTATATTTTAAATAAATCACGTATTTTTAATGCTATTTTTTTATTAACTAATCAAAAGTATCTCAATTTTATATAAAATAATCTCAAATAATATGTACAATAAAAGTTAAATATAAAATGTTAATAGGCTTATAATTTAATATTTACAAATGAATTGATTTTGTAATATTATAACATATTTAATATATAGTAATAGAGGGAATTAAAGTCTTGCATGCAACTTAATATCAATTACTTATTTAAATAATTAACTCTACATTAAATTTAGAATTATATAAAAAATTAAGGTTACAAATATAAATATCATATTATAAATATTTTATTTATTTGATAAGTCTCTCACCATTTTATCTTAACAATTCATTTTGACATCATCAAAATCATATGGTTATTATATTGGCATGAAATCAAGGTATCAATGCCCAAATTTTTACTTTGAGTATTATAGAATTATCCTTTTAAATATTACACTCTTATATTAATTTCTAACCATTAGTCATCTGTATCTAATGTCTAAAATATAACTAATTTATTAGTGGAGTATATCTTAACAAAGAAAGAGAATATCTAACTAAAAAATATTCAATTGGAATTAATGAATCTTTTTTAATCAATAAAAATAAAAATGCAAATGAACATAATGAATAATTTTCTATGGTAAAAAAATTTATGATTAAAAGAATTTAATCTTCCCTTCAAACAATTTTCAACAATTAAAAGAATTTAGTCTTCCTTCAAACAAATTTCCACTAAAAAATTATTGGAATTTTACTAGATACATTTATACTCATATATTTTTGATAATATAATCTGAAATATATAATTTTTTTATAACTAATATATATTCTTACGCATCACCAGTAGTATTTTTCTAATATGTGGAAGGGGTTTTTATTTTTATTTTCTCAAATAAAAAAACACAATGAACACTTTTATAATTATATAAATATTATTTTTTTCAATAAATTTATTATCTTTTCTTTTATAGGAAAAGGTTGAAGGTTATCTCCTCATACATATATATTATATACAAACTACCAAAACTGTTCGTTGTGTTTTTATATTTTTTTTAAAGAAAACCTCGCATACTTGAAAATTGTTGTTAGCAAAGAGTAAAAACATACATTAATTATAAAAGAAAATGTTTATTCTTTAACTTATTTCATGGAAAAATGTAAGAGTATTATGGACAGCAAATATATATTAAAGAATTGTAAATTTCAATAAAATTTTTTTATAGTGAAAAATTATTTCAAGAGATTGATCAAAATTGTTTTTAAACACAATTCTTTAAATTGATTAAGTGCTTTAAACATAAATTTCTTTTATTGTAGAAAATTTTCATTTATGTCCATTTATATTTCTATTTTTATTAATTAAAAACGATTCATTAATTGTAATTGAGTATTTCTGATTACATGTTCTCTCTCTTCATTAATGATACACTCCATTGATAAATGGTTATATTTTAGCTATTCGATACAAATGGGATCAATAGTTAGAAATTATTATAAGAGTATAATATCTAAAGTGAAAAGTGATATTAATTAATTTTCACTTTATATATATATATATATATATATAGAGAGAGAGAGAGAGAGAGAGAGAGAGAGAGAGAGAGAGGAGATCCATTAGTACTAGTATAAGTTAAAATGATTTACACCAAATTTAGTTGTTAATCCCATTAAAATTTAAAGAATGTAATTAATTTATTTTAAATCATTTTTTTACACTACATGCAATCTGCTCTTTTTCACATAATCAATGCATTACAACACCCTCCTCCAAGTATATTTTAGCAATACAAAAATTTTAGTTTTGTATTATTAAAATTATTTTAGAATTCTATTATGAATTATTGTAATGAAAATATTAAATTAAAATCACAAAAAATTGATATAATATATTATATTTATAATATTTAGAATTATTTTAGAAATTTATATAACAAGTGTTTAAAAAATTTACACCAATTCATAATGAGTTATGTAATTTTTAATTTAAAATTCACACCGTTTATATATATTATTAACTATGGATTGTTGTAGATAAGGTAACCAATTTCTTTTTGATTTCATAGACATCTTCTTATGCATTTTTCTAATATATTTCTGTAAAGAAAATATTAAATTAAAATCATAAAAAAATTTGATAAATAGAAATATTAAAAATTGTGAAAGGAGATCACTACAAGAAAAAGCAGCAACAACGACGACACTTTTAGCGGCAACAAAATTTCGATCGTCGCTAAAAGTATTTCCGACGACAAAGTCGTCGGTAAAAAAGCAAAAACTTTTTAGAGGGAATTAGAAATGTGGGCGTGAAGAATTAGGCTTTTAGCGATGACAAAAGTCATCGCTAAAAGCCTAAAAAATTTTTCGGCGGCAAAATTTGGCCTTCAGCTATGACACTGTCGTCGCTGAAAATGCAACGCTTTTAGCGATGACACTGTTGTCGTTGAAGGGTGCACCATCAGCGATGACACAGTCGTCGCTGAAAGCTTAAAAAATTTACGGTAGAAAAATTTGGCCTTCAGCAACGACAGTGTCGTCGCTGAAAATGGGAGACTTTCAGCGACGACTTTGTCGTCGCTAAAAGCCTAGTTCGAATTTCGAGACAAGGCTTTAGCGACGACATTATCGTCGGTGAAGGCCAAACTTTCAGCGACGACAATGTCGTCGTTGAAAAAAAATTTGATTGTTGCTGAAAGCTTCAATGACGACCGAATTTTTTGTGTTGTCGCTGAAAGCTAAAGGCTATTTATTCGCGGCGCCTCCTCCCTCCTCATTTGCGCGTTTGAAATTTTTGGACCTAAGGTAAGTTCCTAAACTTTCTCTCTCTTTTAATTTTTTTTAATTTTAATATATTTATTTTTTATATATGTTGATATGTATTAATTTTGTATGTTGTATCTTCTAATTTGTTAATTATTATTAGCACTTATCTTAGTTCGTGGAGAGTATTTAGAGTTGATCAGTAGATTTTTACCATTGAGGTACGTAAATAAAAAATTATAATTTTTTTATGTACTAATATATTTAATTTACTCAAATAGTTTGCAATGAATTAATAGAATTGATACTATGTTTAATTTAATATGAAATTTTGTATTATTTAATTTTGTATATTGTAAATTTTAAACTTATTTATGTAAGTTTAACTTAGCATAAATTTTATAAATATAAATTTGATTATTATTATGCATCCCTCAATTTATAATTTTGAAGTATACAATATATGTGTAGATTATTCAGTTAGACTAATGTAAGATAAAATAGTTATGATATTTTATTCACAAAATCTAAAATTTGTGATGCAATTTAGGAAACTTCAAACTTATTAGATTCGATGAAATAATGTAAAATAGATAATTAGAATAAATATATAAATTTATCTTAGAAAGTAAGAGATTACTGTAATATAGTCTATTTTTTAATTGAGATTGGAACTTAACAATTCAAATTATATTATTTACACCACATACTAAGAAAAATTCAATTAAACTAGAGACTACATAAAAATAAAACCCTAACAATCCAAATTATGATATTTACATTACATAAAAATAAAAAATTTTAAAACACTAGGAAGTTCGCATGAAAATCACCCCCCTCTTGGATAAAACTACATTTACTTAAATAAAGAAGCTGAATTGTGCATCTTATAAATAATATACACCTTATAAATCTAAACTTACTTAAATTTACAACTAGGAAGTTCGTATTCATAGTATACACCTCTCTATAAAGAAGTTGAATTGTGCACCTTATAAATATAGTAAAGTAGGTTATACTTTTGAATTCCCACAAGCTTATTGTGAAATATAACAGTTGTTATGAATATTTAGAAAAATCAATAATCTACATAATAAGTTACGTAAATAACAGTACTGACACTTAAACAACGATACTCATAAATTATTGTATCGTTAATTTTAATTATTGTAAATATATTTTTACAATAATTTAAAATAGAACTGCATTTGCATTTAAATTATAAGCTTAGACCCAATCAAGGGTTGGTTATTTTCTGAACATCAATCAACCCTTGAATTATCCTGAAAAGTTAGACAGTTTGGGATATTATCATGTAGTTAATATTAACAATTTATCGGATTCTTGTTTGATATTGTGGAAATATCTTAGCATCCTAACTGTTCTCCAGGTATAAACTATACAGGTGTATAGTTTAGGCACTTGGAGAACCATAGGGAGATGTTGCCGAAATTTCTGCACAAATCAATCGATGAGCGTGGATAAATTGGAGAAAATAATAACTATAGAAATATCTTGAATGAGATAGGACCCTACCCTTCAAAGTTGGAGTGATACGATGCATTTAGGGTGACTGTCAAATATTAATCAACACACTTTATTTCACCTAAAGCAATTTCCTTCCTGTTCAGTGATACAATGTCTGTCGATAAAAGTTGGATACATCTACCAAATCGATTGTCGGATGAGTATTGGAATGGTGCAGTAAGATTTGTTCAAAGAGCCAAAAACTTTATCGATGAAAGGGGTTTAGTAAGATGTCCATGCAAAAAGTGTATGAATTTAATATTTCAGACATTACTAACATTGGAGGCGCATATTATAGATAATGAATTTCATCCATTATACATAAATTGGGTACACCATGGTGAAGCAGATGTTTCGACTTCTAGAGGAACTAGTGGGATATCTCCCAACAATAGAGATGAGCTGGCAGATATTATACATGATTTCATTGGCCCTGAAGCATCGGAAGTTGATTTTCACAATGACGAGTACAAGGGTGAGAATGCAGCTAACGAAGACATTGCAACAAAATATAGTAACTGTGATAACCTGTTCGAGCAAGTAGAAATAGAGTTGTATCCAGGCTACACAGCATTTTCAGCATTGAACTTCTTAGTGAAACTTATGCATTTGAAGGTTCTGCATAAGTGGACAAACAAGTCATTTGATGCTCTTCTTCGGTTGTTAAAAGAGGCACTTCCAAACGACTAATAAATTACCTGAATCGTACTATGGTGCAAGGAAATAGCTCAATAGGTTAGGATTGGGGTATGAATTAATCTATGTATGCAAACATGATTGCACACTTTTTTGGAAAGATCATGCTTCTAAAGATAATTGTTCAATTTGTCGGGAGAGCTGATGGGTAAATAAAACTACAAAAGAAAAGAAGGTGCCCCAAAAAGTGGTTTCGATATTTTCCTTTAACTCCTCGATTACAGCGTCTGTATCGGTCGAGACATACTGCAAAGAACATGATATGACATCACACTGGAAAATTAAAAGAAGAGGGGGTAATGCGACATCTCGTGGATGAAAAAGCGTAGCAGGAGTTCGATAAGAGGTATCCTAATTTCTTCGCTGACCTACTGAAACGTCAGGTTGGGTTTAAGTGTAGATGGATTTAATCCTTTTAGTGATAGGAACCTATCATATAGCATGTGGCCAGTGGTTATGACTACTTACAACTTGCCACCTATGGGTATGCATGAACCAATCTTTTTTCATGTTGACCCTATTAATCCCAGGGTCGCAATCGCCAGGTAAAGATATCGATGTGTTCTTACAGTCGGTCGTAGAAGAGTTGAGGGATCTCTGGGAGAGGAGAGTTGAAACTCGAGATGCGAATACAAATACGGTGTTCAATATGCAGGCAACATTGCTGTGGACTATAAATGATTTTCCTGCTCGAAGTAGTCTATCCAGGTAGAGCGGGCAAGGATACAAAGCATGTCCTACATGTAATTTGGATACTCCGTCGATTCGAGTTAGAGGAAAAATAGCTTACGTTGGTCATCGTCGTTGGCTTCCAAGAAGTCACACATGGAGAAATAGGAAAGAATTCAATGGGAGGTCGGAGAGGAGAGCCCCTCCTCGGCCTCTTACCAATAATGTTATCATGGAACAGTTAGGTAAAGTGTCACAGAGACTTCTAGGAAAACATGCTGAATTTGGTGGTGTAAAGCGAAAGAGGGGTGCCGACGAACTTAATTGGAGCAAGAAAAGTATATTTTTTAATCTTCCTTATTGGCCAACAATGAACTGAAGGCATAACATTGATGTGATGCATGTTGAGAAAAATGTATGTGATAGCATCTTGGGTACATTATTGGAGATTGAGCACAAAATAAAAGATACAAACAATGCAAGACGAGATTTAGCAGACATGAGGATAAGGCCTAACTTGCATCTGTATGAGTAGAGGGGTCAACTTTTCAAGCCGCATGCTAGATATACGCTTAACCAAGAAGAGCAGAAACGATTTTGCCAGTATATAAAGAATGTGAAATTTCCAGATGGGTTTGCTGGGAGTCTTGGTAAGAATGTCACAGATCATGACTTAAAGTTAAAGAGGTTGAAATCACATGATTGTCATGTTATTATGCAAAGACTGTTAGGACTAGGTGTCTGGGCTTTTTTTCCAAAGGAATTATCATATCCACTTGTTGAGTTATGCAACTTCTTTAGTCAAATATGTGCTAGAACTCTCAACAGGAAGGATATTCTGCAAGCCAAACAAGACATTATCATAATTTTGTGCAAGCTTGAGAGGATATACCCCTCAACATTTTTTGACATAATGATTCACTTGGTGATGTATCTGCTAGACGAAGCATTGGAATGAGGACCCTGTTCATTTTCGGTGGATGTACCCATATAAGAGGTATATAAAAAAGTTAAAGGATTATGTTCGAAATTGTGCTCAACCGGAGGGTTCAATTGCAGAAGGATATATTGTTAATGAGGCATTAACAGTTTTTCTCTATGTATTTGGAAGGAAGTGGAAACTAGATTCAACCGATTTGATAGAAATCAAGATGTAACACCTAGTCAAACAAGAAGGACATTGTCGGTGTTCCGATCCCAATGTCGACCTGATAGGGAAGAAGATTATTTCTCATTTCGATAGGAAGGATCGGGATGTTGCAGTATGGTACATCTTGAATAATTGTACTGAGATTGAAAAATATCTCCAATGAGTATCTTAAACTTCAGTTGTGTTCTTCTCCCTTATGTGATTATAATAGACTAAGATTGTTATGTTCTACAGTGAGCATCGATTGGAACTCGAACAAAGTGGTGCTGAAGATATTGATAACTTACAGAGAACCAAATTCCCCTCGTGGTTTTACTCGAAGGTAAGGGTTTTGTTCTTCCCAAATTCATTGAACGAATATCTTATATATTGTTCATTTCTCTTGTTAATATTTCAATTTAGTTCTTGGAACAATTACTACTTTTTTAGATGTACTATTTACATAGGAACGATTCCCCAAAGGCCACCGAAGAGTTACTATCATTAGCATCCGGTCCCAGTTTCACTAACATGGTATACTCTACGTGTATTGTGAATGGAGTACACTTTGTAGTCAAAACTCGAGATGAGAAGCATAAAACGCAAAATAGTGGCATTTCTGTTCCGAGGATTGATGGTAACATGTTTTATGGTGTACTGGAAGAAATAATTGAGTTAACTTATTTAAATAAGTACAATGTGACTTTATTTAAATGTAAGTGGTATGACACTGATCCTACAAAGAAGAAACTTTATATTGACAAGAATATCACAAGTATCTCCATCAATGGATAATGGTACAAGGATGATCCTTATATACTTGCTACTCAAGCAAAACAAGTATTTTACACTGAGGATCTCCTTAATGGATCAAATTGGAGGGTCGTCCATAATATGGTGCATCGCGATATATGGGATCTACCCAGTGATGGAGATAATGCACAAGACCTGTTATTTCTACAGGATAGTAACTCGTCTAACTTCAACCTCACAGTTAATCTGGGAGATTTCGATCTAGTACATCTAGGTAATGAAAGAAATAGTCCTTCAATCATTCCAACGTACAGGAATGTTGGATCTGGTGCTTATGGAGAAGACTGCCTTCATCGATGATGACGAGAGCCTTGAAGATGAAACAATTGATGATTATATGGATAAGGAGCCCACACAATCTGATAATGAAGGAGAATCCGATGACCATGAGTCTGTTAGGTTCACCGACACTGATTCTGACTAGGAATAAAATAACATATTTGAACTACAACTCATAATTGTGTAAGTATGATTATTAAAATAATCAATATGATTGTAAAAAGTTGAACCACTTCATCATTCAACTGGACATTGAATTCCTTTTAATTACTTATATAATGTGTATTATTTTAGTTATGGCGGATGTCGAGGCACGATACCACGGAGGTGACGCTGGAGGCGACCTATCGGAGCGACCCACCCATATTCCATCTCAGTGCGAGAGATCAAGGTATTTATTATTAATTGTGCATACCTAAGCTTGATTAAATATTATGTTTATTTTGTTAATATTTTTCTTTATTAATTAAAGTAGCACCTGCTAGAAAGAGGGGACCGAATAGGTCCCTAAGACTGCACGAGAAGATAGGCAGGGGTGGAGGCAGACCGGTGCTTGTACAGTTTGATACAACTGGTACATGGCATGTGGTTGGTGAGAATGTCAGTCATCTCCCTCGTGGTATTGGTAGCATGATCCGCGCCCATGTGCTGCCCTATTATAAGTCATGGCAGGCTATACCTCAGCAGATCCGAGATAGAGTTATGCAGGAGGTTTGCGTAAGTATCCATTTCCTCCAACTGTTGAATTAATGTCTTTGAGATTGAAATTTCTAAATATATGACTCATAAATTTATTAAATGTCTTTTAATGCAGTCCCATTTCGAGTTCCAGGGCATCTCTAAGGGTGATCGGGATAAAGCGCTCTCTGGTTTGATGCGGACTGCTGCCAACCTGTACAGAGATTAGAAGTACAGGTTGAATAAGTATTTCTTAGAGCATGGAGGTGATCGATACCAGGAGTATGACTTGGATCGAGCTCGACCTTGTGTGCCTCGATCTGTCTCACCGTAGACATGGCAGAGGTGTGTGGACTTCTTTGATAATGACGAGTATAGGGTAAGTATGACATTTTATGGTATTATGTCAGTATTTCATAATTAGTAAATTGTGAACATAAAAATTTAACTTTTTCCTCTTAATTTGTAGGAGTTGTCTGCGAGAAATATAAATAATAGAGCACAAAAGGTCGTGAATGACCGACATGGGTCAAAGTCTATTGCTGCACATCGCTTTGATAAGGTAATTTAATTTTTTTGTATCTTTTTTAAATGTATCCACTTGTTAAATAGCATTACTACCCTTCATCCTTTTTTTGTTACAAAAATTGAACAGAGAAACAGAGATACTGGTGAGCTGCAGTCGGTTCACGATAACTTTAAGGATTAACACACATACAGGTCGGGGGAGTGGGTGCATCCGATCCCTCAGGGGCAACATGTAAGTTATTTAAATTTCATATTTTAAATAAAATTTTACAAATATATCTTGTAAGATAGATTTCTTATTAATTTTTTTTAATAATTTAAGGCGAGGATGACTGAGCTCATGACTCAGCATGTACAGTCTAGTATATCATCCACTAGCTTGCCTACGACTCCTGTACAGTTAGATGAGGCTGCCATCGCCGATGAGGTGCTTGGCATTCGTCAAGGGTACAAGAAGGCTGTTGGGCGTGTAGTTGCTGGTCAAACTTATCATTTGATGGGGACTTCTAGCACGGGGATGAGCTCACAGACCGTGTCTCAGGTTGGTGAGTTGCAGGAGCAATTACACCAGAGTCGGGAGCAGGTTGAGCAGAGCCAGCGATTGATTCAGGAGCAGCAGTGGCGGCTTGATCAACAGCAGCAGCAGATTACACAGTAGCAGCAGTTGATGCAGCAGCAGTAGCTTGGGACTTATCTTACTAAGATGAGCTCGATCCTTAGACAACAGAGTATCGTCCTACTGCCGCCTCCATTTGCTGCTGCTACACCGCCTGGGCCGAATAGATTTGCGCCTGCACCTACCGCTTAGCCGCCACCGTCATTTTATCATCCTCGTAGTCAGGATGATAATGATGATGATGATGATGATGACGATGACAACGATCATGGTGTACTATGATATTTACACCTCCCTGCTTCCCCATAATATATTTTGTCTATGTATCTTTATATTTTTTATGTGTGCACATTTACATGGATGATGTATATATAGTTTATTCATATAAAAATTATTTTTACCATTGCTTTATGACTATTAATTTTTTATGTTGGATCAAATTGTTAGACATTATTAATAATACTACTAATATATTATAATTGTGTAATTTATATTAAATTAAATTTAAAAAATTTATTAAACAATTTAAATTAATTAAAATAAAGAATATATTAGATAATATATTATTTGAAATATACGACAATTTAATTTTAAAATTTTAAAAAAAAAATTAAAAAACCTTTAGCGGCGACAATTGTCGTCGCTATAGGGCAAAATGTTGTCACTGAAGATTAAACTTTTAGCGACAACTTTTTACTTTTAGCGACGATAAAGTCGTCACTGAAGATCTAACTTAAGATCAGACTTTCAGCGACGACTTTGTCGTCGCTGAAAGTCCCATCTTCAGCGATGACAATAGTTGTCACTGAAAGTTTGATCTTCAGCGATGATTTTTTCGTTGCTGAAAGTTAGATCTTCAGCGATGACTTCAGCCTTATAGCGACGACAAATGTCGCCGCTAAAAATTAAATTTTAAAATTTTTTGAATTTTGAAATTATTTTTTACGACGACATTGCCGTCGCAAAAGGCCTGACTTTTAGTGATGACAAATTATCATCGCTAATGACCTTTTTCAGACACGGACCTATGCCGACGACATTTTTAACGATAACTTTTTATTTTGCGATGACCGAGTACTTTTTAGTGACGACAAATGTCACCGCCAAAAGTCTTTTTTGCTATAGTGGATGTTTAAGAAATCAAAAAGGAATTGGTTATCTTATTTACAATAATTCATCATTAATAATATGTATTAATGGTAAAATTTGAGAAGAAGAAAAACTCTTATTTAATACATTAATAGTAATAAATAAAAAAAAGCCATGTATAATTACTACGACTTGCTTCACCTTTTAATTTGGTATTTTGCTTGCTAAAATATATTTGATGGAGGGTGTCATAAATAACAAGTAACTTTTCCACTAAAATAAACTTACAATATCTTTATGATTTAATAATTTTTATTCAATGTATTAATTACATGAAAAAGAGCATATTATATGCAATATAAAAGATGGTTTAAAGTGAATTAATCTCATTTTTTTAAATTTTAATGAAATTGAATGATTAGGTTTAGTATAAATTATTTTAAGTTAAACCAATGTTAATAAATCCCTCCTTATACATATATATTGTAATATTCCAAAATAATAATTAAAACTTTATTAGTTTAAATGCCCTAAAGTGTTTGCTTTAATTGAAGAGTATAAATGAATTTTGTTTATTTGGACCAATATTTGATTTTAAAATTTTATTTAAATAATTATTATGGTGACTCTTTTCCAAAGCTGAGCAATACTTTCGAAACTTAAACTGTATTGAAGTATAATACATATGCGCATTCTTGATTTAATAAAATGATCTTTTGCCATTTATTTGAAATATAAGATTGAGATTTTAAATAAGATAAGGAAATTTTTATTTTATGAAAATGGGTTTTAAAAATAAATGAACAGATAGGATTTAGAGGAAATGAGCTTACTTTGCATCAAGAAGTGTTGAATAATAGCCTATGGCTCCTTTTTCCTTTTCCTTTCTCCTCCTTCTCTCATTATTTCTCATGGCACCACTAATTCACTATTGTCTCTTTCTTGTCCCTTCCTTATCGTTGCCACAAACGAAGATTGAAGAGCAAAACTTCGTGTGCAATGAGCTAGTTGAGAGGGAGTTTCCCTACCGAACCATCTTATTTGTGTGCCTCCCTCCACATTGAAATGGCAACTCATTAGTGTCATAAGGAGTCTTCGGTCAGAGTTAGAGCAATAGTGTAATGGAAACAACGGGTTTCCAGATTTTTTAGCACAATTTGTACTTCTTTCTAGCCATTGGCTAGTAACGCCACCCTTCTCCAATTAAGAATACTTGCTAACATTAGAGATTAGCCATTTTTGCAGTTGTAGCAATGGTAGAGCAAGGCCTTTGGGGCTCTTGGCTTCATTAATGTTTTGGCATCATCTTGCCATCGGTAAAGCTCCGGTGAAATGCTTAAGAGGGAGTAAGCTTATTTATATCATGAAATTTAATATTTGGCTAACTTGATGCCTGATTTAAAAAGAACTATTTCATGTATGTTTTGGGAGTTCTTGATAGTAATTTCCAAAATGTTAGAGAAGATGTGTTTGGATTACTTAAGCAAAGTGATTAGAGTAATCTTAGAAAATTTTAGTTTAATATTTATGCTTATACATGCATGATCTAGAAAACCCATTATAAGTATTTTGAGTATAAGACGATGCTTATGAAAAATAGATATTTTATGCCATAAAGTGATTGAATAAGATAATTAAATTCTTGCATCTCATTAACTTTAATATTTTAGGTGTTTAAGATTGATTTGGAAAACATATTTTAAATAAGTTTGGCATATATAAGAATCCATACGAAGAGTAAGATTTTCATGTTGTAAAATGCTAGAAGGATATGATATGATTAGAGTCTATATGGAATATTACATTCTAATATTTTGAATAACTTATTCATGATTCAAGAATGCCTTCATTATGTGAAATGTAATTTCTAATTATCCAAAATCAAGGTTAAAGGTATTAACAAATAAAGGTATGGGTGACTAAAGTGATGTAATTGAAGTCTTCTATGATCATTAAGTATTAGTATTTTTACTTGTGTGAGTCGAGTTTAGAAATATTTATAAAATGGTATATTTTAATTTCATGAATTAATATTAGGAAATATAAGATAATGATGATCTAGAGTGTTAGTATATCATGATAGGAATTTGGAATTGAAATAAATAGGAATGAAATAAGGAATACTTATTTATTTATAAATTATTTTCATAAATTATGAAAGAAGAAGAAAAGAGAGAAAGAGGAGTATGGATGTCCTGGAGCTCCTTGACAAGGATGAGTATCACCAAGTGAGTATATATCTTCCTTAAACAAATATTCCAATATTATTTTATCTATATGGCATGTTTATAACCTTTCTTATAAATGATAAGTGTTATATATATATATATATATATATATATATATATATAACACCATCCATAAACCTTTAAAGATATAATTATATATTGTAAATTATTATTAAATTATTTTTGTAGCCACTTGTGAACAACATGGAGATGATATCAATGATAAAGTAGTGGCAATCTGTTTGAGTGAATATGGATTTACCACGTTTTAGGAGTCATGGTGGTGTCATTATCATCTGTTGACTAATTGTGATGGATTACAATAGTAAATGATAGAATTTGTATTGTGATTTAGTTTATATTGTTATATGTATGTTGGAAAGTATAGCGTGATTTATATTGGAATGTGAATGAATGTTGTGGCCATGCAAAAGGGCATGGTGGTGCTGCTATATATTATATACTTTGATTTATGATAATGAAATTGCATTAAAATTGTGATATATAGAATTGGAGCTCTAGTGTATTCTATATTGTGAATCATACCATGAATGACATTAGAATTGACAAGTGTGATAAGGGCGATGATGTGAAAATCAGATGAGAAATTCCTAATAATTAGGTGGAAAAGGTATAAGGTAGATCCTAGAGGGATAATGATAGAAAAATGAGCAAGTATAAAGTGAACACGAGAGTTAAAAGGTAGATGCATGTATATTTTTTAATAAATTATTATGAATTATGTTATGAATTTGGTATCTAATTGTTTGAATATTTTTGTTTGATTTAATTGTGATACTTTACATATGATTGAACTTTGATGGTTACTTGAAAGATTGATGGTCACCTAAAATAGATTGCATGTGATGAGATATTCATAATGTAAATTGAAAGGTTAGGTTTATTTAACTTATGATATGAAATTAAAAAATCTGAGCTATATGCAGGAAAATACATCTAGCCAAGTATTGTTATCATGAGTTATAAAAAAATTCAAGGATTTGGTTATGACTATGTTTTATTTAAAAAAACTCTTTTAGTATTTAATTATTTTATATAATTGATTTTAAGTATGATAGTGATAAATATATGCTTACTAAATTCTCGTAATTCATTACATTTTATTTTAATATTTTCAGGTTAAAATGAATGCTTTCAAGTTTTTCTATATTTATGGAGAATTGAAGACTGTTTGGTTGTAAGACCTTGACAGTTGGATTAGGATCAACATTAAGAATGAAGTGATTAGTGTTTGTATAAATATTATGTTTTTTGAAATTATATTGCATTAAATGTATTCTATGTTGTTGTCATTATTGTAAGAATTGTAAGTTTCATACTTTAAGATGTGTAGTTCTTGGAAAGTATTAAAAAATAGAAAAAATATTATTTTTTTTTCACTAAAATTATAGTGAATTTTGAGTTGTCATCAAAATGGAAAGATTTTTATTCAGCAAAAATTAAGTAAATTCAAAATCAAGTTTGGGTCCTGACATATATCCAATGGATTGGCTTACTCCATTTTGCATGCCTTTCAAGAGTAGAATATATATTACCTCTATCTCATTAATTATACACTACAAAATGATTTACTTATTCTTTGTTCAAATATTATAAGAAAAGTATATAAAGATCATACGTAAAAAGAAAAAGAAATAGAAAGAAAATATATAATAAATTATTTTTCTACTTATTTGGGTATACGAAAATATATAAAGAGAAAATGATAAAAATATTTACTTATATTTAATTTAATTCAAAATTAAAAAATAAAAATATAATTTATTAAATAATAAAATTGCTCTAATCATAAGTCAATAAAGCTATTTAATAAATTTTATAAAATAGCATTTTTGAAATGTTATAATTTAGTACTCTTTCTACATCTATTTAATGGATTTCTTATTTTCCAAACACTTTTCAACCTCTTTTCTTTCTACTTTTGATTTTTCATAGGATTCTGATACAAGAAAATTTATTTTGAAGTTTTTTTTTTCTTTTCACATATTTTCATTAAACCTTTTTTCAATAAATTCAAAGGTTAATGTTAACTAGCCAACATACATCCTTACTTTGGACAAAACTAATTATAATTGGAGATTACGTTTGCCTTATCTGAAAATCAGATAATTATATTAATAAATAATAAAATGATTACATCAATAATTAATTATTAATCGATAGCATTAAATATTCATATGAAAGTATTTGATAAATGATAATGATATTTTTCTTAGAAGAAATTTAATCTGATGATTTAATATGTTAAAAAAATTATTATTTACAATATTTTTTAAGAAATAAATAATTATAAATCTTTGTAAGTTGATAATGAGAGAAATGATTTTCTTGTTTATTAAAAATAGAAGCGTAAAAAATTGTATAACTCATGAGTAACGATTTTTTTTTTCACAATAAGTGTAAATTAATTAAGTCAATGTTTCTTTTTTTTTTTTTTCAAATTGATTGATCGATAAAGATATAATCATTTGACTAAAGAACTATTTATCAAATACCTAAATCAATAAATTTATCATACTAATAGTATTTAAATTAACTAAAAGTTGATAAAAAATTATTCATCATAATTTCATAATCACATTTTAAAAACTTTACCATTGTCATTAAAATTTTATCTTAGAAGAGAAAAGCAGGGGTGGAGGGAGGGAAGGTGTATAGTAGCTCTGCTCTCCAATAATATTAATATTTTTATTTTTATGTATGATATTTTTAAGTTATTTTTAAATGTTTAAGAATTGTAACTCTGACAATTAAAGTTTTGATACTTAAATTAAAAATTCTAATTCAACTATCAAGAAAGTGATCTTCCTATCAATAAAGGTGATAAATGAATCAATTCAATTTGTATAAATTGACTCAATTTGATTTTTAAATTTAGGAATTTTGTTATAAGTTTGTGGATCGGCCAAATTTGAACTAATTCATGCGAATTTTGATTTGTAAACTTTAATTTATGTAAATTTATAATTAAAATAAAATAAATTTTAAATAATTGAATCTATTTACTATTTACAAATTGAACCGATTTATTGATTTGACACAGCCATCTATCAATTTTCATGAGAATATAATATTTAGTGCAATCATGGAAGCAAGCCAGATTGAAATTAAATTAGTCCCAAAGTGATCTCCTTGTTAGTAAAGGTGATAAATGAATCGATTCAATTTGTACAAATTGAGTTGGTTTGATTTATCAATTTATGAATTTTATTATAAGTTTGTAGATTGGTCTAATTTAAATTAATTCATGTGAATTTGATTTGTAAAGTTTAATTTATGTAAATTCATAATTAAAATAAAATAGATTTTAAATAATTGAATTTGTTTGTATTTACAAATTGAACCGATTTATTGATTTGACACACCTATCTATCAATTTTTGCGAGAATATAATGCAATCATGGAAGCAAGCCAAATCAAAATTAAATTGGTCCCCACTATACCCACGATGCTTAAAATTTGACTTTGATCCGGAAATTTGGGGATTAAAGATAAGGCCCCAATTCCATTTTTGTTGGAATAGCCAAAATGAAACGGCAGTACAACACCTTGCTGATATGACCCCACCGGCCATGTGAAGTGAATTTATTAGAGTCAACATCCGAGCCGTGGACCACCAATTTTGTGGTTGACGTGCATCCTAATCTATCAGTTCTGACGTGGCAGCAACCCATTGGGCGGTGCAATTTTCACCACGGTAATCCGAGTCTTCTCTTTTCTAGGATCGTTTGATTCATGCAGGAAATAACTTTCCATGGGAAGTTAAATTTTCTAAGAAATTACTTACTGTATACACTTTCTAGAAAGTTCTTAAATATTATTTAGTTGACATAAAGGAAGTCACATATCCCAAGAAACAAATTCTTATGTTTTGTTTGATTCAACTTTGAATTGCCTAGGAAATAATAATGAAATTATTACAATATCCTCAATAATAATTCAATATATATTAATAGATATTAATTAATTTTAAAAAGGTGATAGTGCTAGATTTTTTTTTCAAATAGATTCCAATTTTATGATTTATGAATGTTATATACTAAAATTACTTTTTTTTAATTATGTGAATGCGGTAATAAATTAAATTTTTTAAAAAGTCATAAATTCTTTATTAGTTAATTAATGTTTGCATAACCACTCATTTTCAATCTTTTACATTTGTTATTTCAACAGAAAACAAGAAAATGTGAGTTTAACAAAGTCTACTTGGTTAAAAACGTATAAATTGAGTTCAAAATTTTAAATGACTATAACTTTGTACTCGATTGTCCGTTTTAAGAAAATTTTTTTTATTTCATGTAACTTTTTGAAATTTACATGCTTGCAATATACCAAAGGTGTTTTGCCCACTCTGATTTGGCAAAAAAGGCCTTTTTCAAAGATTTTTTTAATTTTTCTTTAATTTCTTGTTATTTTTTTAACTTTAATTTTATTTTTATTAATTTAAATTCATTCGAATCCCATATTAAAATTTTTCTCCCTAACTCTTTTGGTATCTAGTAGTGTTATAATAATTTTCTTAACAAATACAATTACTAAAAAATAATTTATTACTATTTATAAACTAAATAGTAATATGTTACTGTTTCGTTCCAAGACAGTAACATATTACTGTTTATTTTCAAAATAGTAATACCAACAAAAAACCTCAAATAAATGAATAAATTATATCTAATTAACAATTAAACTGTCAAATAATAGTATATTACTGTTTCGTTCTAAAATAGTAACATGTTACTATTTCGTTCCAAGACAGTAACATATTGCTATTTCTTTTCAAAATAATAACACTAACTAAAAATCTTAAATAAATGAATAAATCATATCTAATTAACAACTAAACTGTCAAATAATAGTATGTTACTATTTCGTTCCAAGACAGTAATATGTTACTGTTTCTTTTCAAAACAATAACACCAATAAAAAATGTCAAATAAATGAATAAATCATATCTAATTAATAACTAAACTGCTAAATAATAGTATATTACTATTTCGTTCCAAGACAGTAACATGTTACTATTTCTTTTCAAAACAGTAACACCAACCAAAAACCTCAAATAAATGAATAAATTATATCTAATTAATAACTAAACTGCTAAATAATAGTATATTACTATTTCGTTTCAAGACAGTAACATGTTACTGTTTCTTTTCAAAACAGTAACACCAATCAAAAACCTCAAATAAATGAATAAATCATATCTAATTAACAACTAAACTGTCAAATAATGATATGTTACTGTTTCGTTCTAAAACAGGAACACCAACCAAAAATCTCAAATAAATGAATAAATCATATCTAATTAACAACTAAACTGTCAAATAATAGTATGTTACTGTTTCGTTCCAAGACAGTAACATGTTACTGTTTCTTTTTAAAACAGTAACACCAACCAAAAACTTCAAATAAATGAATAAATCATATCTAAATAACAACTAAACTACCAAATAATAGTATGTTACTGTTTCGTTCTAAAATAGTAACACCAACTAAAAACCTCAAATAAATGAATAAATCATGTTTAATTAACAACAAAATTGCCAAATAATACTGTTTCGTTCCAAGACAGTAACATGTTACTGTTTCTTTTCAAAATAGTAACACTAACAAAAAATCTTAAATAAATGAATAAATAATGTCTAATTAACAATTAAACTGACAAATAATAGCATGTTACTGTTTCGTTTCAAGACAGTAACATCAATTAAAAACTCCCAAATAAATGGATAAATCAAGTTTAATTAACAACTAAATTACTAAATAGTAGCATATTACTGTTTCGTTCCAAAATAGTAACATCAATTAAAAATCCTAAATAAATAAATAATAGCATGTTACTATTTTTTTCTCTAGATAGTAATATATTACTGTTTCATTCCAAAACAGTAACATCAATTGAAAATTCCAAATAAATGGATAAATCAAGTCTAATTAATAACCAAATTGCTAAATAATAGCATGTTACTATTTTTTTTCTAGACAGTAACATGTCACTGTTTCGTTCCAAAACAGTAACATCAATTGAAAACCCCAAATAAGTATATAATAACATATTACTGTTTGTTCTCTAGATAATAACATGTTACTGTTTCATTCCAAAACAGTAACATCAATTAAAAACCTTAAATAAATGGATCAATCAAATCTAATTAATAACCAAATTGTTAAATAATAGCATGTTACTATTTTTTTCTCTAGATAGTAACATGTTACTGTTTTGTTCCAAAACTGTAACATCAATTAAAAACCCCCTAAATAAATAGATAATAACATATTACTATTTTTTCTCTATACAGTAACATGTTACTGTTTCATTCCAAAATAGTAACATCAATTAAAAATCCTAAATAAATAAATAATAATATGTTACTATTTTTTCTCTAGACAGTAACATGTTACTATTTTGGAATAAAACAGTAACATCAATTAAAAACCCCAAATAAATGAAAAAATTAAGTCTAATTAATAACCAAATTGCCAAATAATAGCATGTTATTATTTTTTCTCTAGATAGTAATATGTTACTGTTTCATTATAAAATAGTAACATTAATTAAAGATCTCAAATAAATAGATAATAGCACATTACTATTTTTTCTCTAGACAGTAACATGTTACTGTTTCGTTTCAAAACAGTAACATCAATTGAAAATCTCAAATAAATGGATAAATTAAATCTAATTAACAATCAAATTGACAAATAATAGCATATTATTATTTTTTTTCTAGACAGTAACTAATTAAGAAAATTTTAATTCTAATTGATGTGTGTGTGTGTGTGTGTGTGTGTGTGTGTGTGTGTGTGTGTGTGTGTGTATATATATATATATTTAATTTTAGTTATAGTGTTTGAAATTTGATATTAAAAAATATTGATAAAATTTAAATAAAATTTGATTTTAATATTCAAATAATTTCAATCAACAAATAGAATATATAATTATATAACACAATTAATATAATATATATTAAAATTTTAATTTATTCAAAATATTTATATAATCAAATTAAATATATCATATTATATTTATATTATTTAATAATTAAAATTTAACTTTCAAATAATAGTAATAGATAAAATAAAAAAGAAGTAAAAGAAAATTATGCAATAAATAAATAAAAAAATAAAATAATGAGTGGGATTATAAAATAACATAGGAATTAAACAAAAGTATGCTGTTAACTAATTCATTTAAATTAAATATTTAAATTTTTTTCATAAAATAATAATAATAAAATATGTCATGTAATATATATATATATATATATATATATATATATATATATATATATATATATATATCTTAATTAATAAGTAAACTGCAAAATAACAGTAATACCAATTAAAATGGTATTCACGAAGTGAAACCTGATAATCAATTGAAAGGGTAAAATTAGTATTAATTAATTTTAGTAAAGATATTTTTATCTATGAATTAGTTAAAAATATAGGAAATAGAACTTACTTAGGGGGAGTGGTAAGTGATTTTTTGTGTTTTATAGGAAATACAAGTTTTCGAAAAGATCTATTTCCTTTCATTTGTGCAATCAAATAACTTTATGGTAATTTATATCCTGAAAAAATACAATTTCTTATGTTTTTGCTGCAAATCAAACGAATCCGTTTGATGGTTGGTTCCACATCAGCACTAACTCTGACAACTAAAGTAAGTAAATTTGATTCATGTCAGAGTTGGGATGCTGATTTGGTGCATACTGTTGACTTTCCCATGCTACTATATTTTCAAGATTGATTACTCTATTGTTCGTTTTTTACTAGATCTTTAAATTTAAAAATTCTTAACTGAATTCTTGTATTTCTTTTTTATTTTTAATTGATCATTTTTTAAATTTCTTATTGAATTTTATTACGAATTGATTTATTTAAATAATGATTTATTAACAGCTTAGGGTGCTGGAGATCGATGACCCATTTTTTTATCTATATATAAAATAATATCATTAAATATCATAATTTATTCTAAATTATATGTCATTTAAATATAATTCTAAATTTTATGAAAGTTTTACATTAATAATTATTAAACCACATTAAAAGATTGTTATTTCTGTGTGATAATTACTAACAAAATCTAATAAAAAGTGATTTGAAATATCTAAGTAAAAATAAAAATAAGTATAATAATCAAATTTAAAACTTTTAAATTATAAAAACTTAGTTAAAAATTGAGGGAAAATATTATAAATAATAATAGAGTAATTTAACCTATTTTTAAATTATGGATTATATACCGTCATAATATTAGAGCTGTGTTAATTTACACAAAAATAATTTTTTTTTGTTAATAACAATGCTATTTTTTGGACTTTGTCCACAAATTTATTAATTTTACAAATATAATAAAATAATTCAACTGCGTCATAATTTAGTATTATGCTCTTGAGCAATGCATTCTATGTAAGTTTGTTTTGGAAAGTACAAAGTATTTGCATGAATCGAAGATCTCCGCTTATGATGTATGATGGATCCGGTAAATGTTCGATAGCTATGTTACTATTTTATCCAACAACCGTCAAATATTATTAATTGAGGAACCGGAGTTTAGGATAGTTAGATGGGTTTAGAGTTTGAAACGAGAGAACGAGGAATTAAGAATTGAGATTTGGATAGATGAGACGGATAAATATATAATATCGGTTATTTAAATGAATTGGTATTGTATTATGTGTCTTAAATGTTAATATTTAGAAAGTAGATAATATTTAATATTATTTTCTATGATGATAAAAACATAAATGATGTTAATTTTTTTAGAATAAAAATTGATATTATTTTTATATTTTATAATAGTTCATTAACCGACATTAAAACTATATATATTATGATGTTTAATTATACGTTAGTTATTTTTTGATATGTAATTCTTTAAACACCTAATGTGAATTAACTATTCTATAATAGTGTAATCTGCCATTTCATTACTATTTGTTTTATTAATAAACTCTTTGTTGACTCATTCTTATCAATTGCTAATTTTGTTAGTAATTTTTTTAATTGTGAATTTCACTTAAAAAAGTGTTTAGTAACCAAAAAATTCATCGTTAATTTTGAAAAACCCATCGTTAAAGTATTTAGCAGTCGATTTCAAGTTATTAGTAAATAATGCATCGATAAATAGCTTTTTATCAATGGAATTTTTTATACATCACTATTTTCTATCCCTAAATACATCATAAAAGTTGACATCCATGATGAAGTAAAAGGAACGATCACTAAATATTAATGATGACAAATTTTATTGCTAAATAACCTTTTATTGATAGAAATTTCACTACTAAATTTTGTATTTTTAATTTTAGTGACAAAATATTTTATTGCTAAAGTTAAAATCCATTGCTAAATCTATTACTAATATGAAAAAAATATTTGTAAAATTATTTATAATTATCAACAAATTTTTTTATCACTAATAGGATCCTTCACCAAACTAGAAAATTTCAAATTTTTATAGGTACTATTTTTCATGAATTTGTCACTAGTTCTGTTGCTAAATTAGAAAATTTTACTAATTTTCTAACTATTTTTATAGCGACTAGGGAAACAAAACCCTATTTAAATTCAATTCAAACAAAACTCAAATAGATTCAACAAACACATTTGCAAATTGGAAATTTATAATATTAAAATCGATCATTTATTGTAAATTTTTTATATAAAATAATAAAATTTATATATGTGCAAAAAATCAAATTCAATATTTCCAATACCTAACAAAAATCCTATAACATATGAGGCTAGCTTCCATCACTCTTTTTGCAATCTCTTCATCAATCCTATGTTTCTACTGAAATGGTAGCTTAGTTGAAGTCTAAGAAGAATATTCTTCCAACATCTTAGAATAATTTCCTTATATATTTAAAATGAAACTTAAACACCTTTTAGAACCTATGCAAGGAAGAATGCATAATATATAAGCAATGAAATTAAGTGCACTAAAACTTAATTAACAAAATTTTATCTAAGTCTTCTCAAATTGATGCTCCACAAATTCCTTGATACTTTTTCTTGAAATGAGTACGTAGGAGCACCTCGCCTTTAGTTGGCATATAGGTTAGACTCGTTGCCTATGAATTAGCATATAGTATGAAACAATAATAAATTGGTATAGTTCATTTATGCAATTCCATATAACAACAAAGCAAAACAAATGTCTCACCATCTTTCTCTTGTACTTTAATATAGAGATTGAACTGCTAGTGAGCAAGGACCCTATAATTAAGATCTACACTAATGTATACTTATTTTGTATTTTCGAGCACATCTATCTATTTTACATGACATATTGAATCTAAAAAGTCATCTACTTTTAAAAATTAATTGAGTTGCATTATATGTCATCCAACACATTTCATGGGACTGATACAACAATATAAGCAATCTTAATTTAAGAATTAAACTTTATCAAATAAATATAGGTGAAGAATACATAAAAAATATGTTAAAATAAAAAAAATTAACTTAATTCATCCATAAATTACCTATCATTTCAAAGAAAACATAATTACACCCAAATACCCGAATTCCCCTCATCCAAGGCTAAATTATCAAATTGAGAAATTCTATCTAAAATAAAATAAATTAACTATTGTATTACATAAATTATGCTGATAGCAAACACAAATTAAAACTACATTACTCTACAAATCCTAATTACACCTAAACCCCTAATTTCCCTTCATCCAATTCTAAATCATCAAATTAACAAATTCAACCCAAAATCAAAGTTTTAAATCATTATAGTACCAAAAATATTTATCAAGAGTATAATTTAAATTTAATTTACTCACTACATTGAACAAATTCTTTTGTGCATAATCAAAGCATGAAATTAATTGAACTTCTAAGAAAAAAAAACTCTACAAATGCAAGGGCAAATGTTAGCATTGCTTCTAGAGGTGATAGATGATGATGACAAGGGAAAACAAAAGTCATAGGAGTGGGTTAAAGGTGTGATGGCATAGAAAGCATGGAGGGAACAGAGCAAATGCAGAAGTGAGAGGCTTTGGTTGTGATTTGAATATATTTTCAGGTTAGTGATGGAACCAACAACAAACTAATCCTTTACTAAAGTGTTTTAATGAAATGATGTTCTAGTTTAGCAAAAAAAATTAGCAATAAATTGACTATTTTGTCATTATTCAAAAAATTTTAATTTTTCACATACTGTTTTTCAAAATTTTGAAATACAATTTGATGGTAAAATTTTAAAAAATTCTTATTCCGTAGCTACTTGGAAAAAATATTACTTTCTGCTAGTGTATTTGTTAAAACTTTGAAATATAATCTATTGATAACATTAAACAAATTCTTATTCTATCATTCATCGCTATTTGAAAAAAATTATTTATTGTAAAATTGAAATTTTTTTCTTATTTTGTCATTATTTGAAAAATATTTATTTTCATACCAACATATTTTTGAAAATTCTAAGATGCAATCTACCAGTAAAATGGAAAAAAATTCTTATATCATCGCTAATATTATCGATAGAATTTCAATGCAAAATAACGAAAGATTTAAAATCGTAAATTCAAATATCATTATATATTCAATTGGACATTTGGTAGCCATTTGCAGATGGATGTTTTTTCATTAATTCCATCGCTAAATATAATTTTTTTTAGTGTTTTTCTATTTTAATAACCAAATTTTTTAAATAAATGATGAATTTCTTTTAGTGTTGTTTAACAAATAATTACATTCCTTATTTTGAAAAAAACCTAATTTACTCAGAAAAAAAGCTCACAATAAAAATAACCAATTATTAGGTATAATTAAAATTCAAGTCAAATCTTCTAGCTGGTAAATGATATGGGTACATACATGTGTGTATTTTAAGATTTGGTGCTGATTTATAAGATGGGTTCACAAGATTTGATGTTCAGGATGAAATTATAAAATCCCGGTGGAAAATAATAGATCTTATGTGAAGTTTGTAGATTTTAAATTCTGTTTGTTTTGAAAAAAAAATTAATTAAAAATTTATTTTCTAATATGTAATTAGAGGGATTTGATGCCATCTTTTGCTTTGTGATTGAAAAAATATTGTATGTATAATATATAATTTTATATTAATAGATGAAAATAAATAATTTTTCAAAATTAAAAATATTATTTTTTACTACACTCCTACATTTAATGAAAAATAAATATAATATTTTTTATTTTAATAGTTTATAATTGCTGATAAAAATAAATAAAATTATTTCTTGCAAATAATTTTTATTTTTTCAACAAAACAAAAAAAGGGATCGTGAATTTACCAAATGTTGTTGGACATGTACATCAATGTTATGCTGCAAATTTGAGATGGGAGTGGAGATACTTATAACGACAGTACAACGCATTGGGATACATGTTTGAATGGGAAAACTGCATCTAACAACACGACGTTGGAAGCTGGGAACAATAACACAATGTTGTAACTAAAAGGCCTTCTTTTAGCATCGAAGACTATGGGTTAAAAAAATTATATTTAATGCATTAAAAATTAAATTTTTTATTGTGGACCTATTAATTTAATAATAAAATAAAATGTAAAAAAAATTTGATCAAATATTAAAGTGACTGAATAATTTAAATTCAGTAATAATTTAACCCGACTAATATTGTAATAAATAATTTTCAGTTATAGGTCAACTCATCAATATTATTAATATATAAATAAAGATTACTATTCCTAAATTCTATTATTGATTTTGAACAGTTCCCATCAATGTCAAAAAGTTTCCCTAATCAAATTCTCAACTAATGTTGATAGGAGCTAGGGGTGGGAAATTTTTTTAATCCGATTAAAACCGACCGATCCGAATCGAAAAATGGACGGTCAGATTCGGATTGCATTATGATTCGGGTATTTGTGGGTGTGAAGAATCAGAAATTTCGAATTATCGGTCGGTGACGGATTGGTGTGGCATTGACCAACTCTGCCCAAACCCGACCGATACGGTATCCATCCTACAATGCATGACCTTGCGAAGTTGAGTTTTAATTCCAAGTCCTCTGTAAGTTGCACAGTTACCATCTCGAAACCAGACTTCATAAGGGCAGGCAGGTGGTGAGAGATGGGTGGGCCCCGCGTTCGCCATTTTACGCAAAGTAAGACCATCGTAAGCCTGATTGATTGGGTATGAAACAGCACTTTAGCAAGAAAGAAAGTGTAGGTTGGGACTAGTTTTCAATGCTAATATGCTCAGATAACATCCAGAAAAGTCAAAGATGGCATTTGAGGATTGGATCATGGCCATTGACATTGTACTCCTGGGATAATCGTACTGAGTTTATTGTAAAATTGTCACAAAATTAAAAAACTGTTGCTCATATACATGTTTTTAAAGTTTAAGTTGGCAAATCTTATGCATAATTAAAAATAAGATTTTATTTTATTTCTAAATAAATTTTTGTTAAAATGATACTTAGTTTTAAGTAAAAAAATATTTTATTTTATTTTATTTATAATTTATATTTTAACTACATTTATATTATTAAAAAATTTATTTAAATTAGTAAGAAATTCATTGAAATTTATTTTATTTAGCCTGAAAAATTCATATTTTAACAAACCGACCGAAACCGTTTGGAACCACTCAAAACCGATTGTTCGGTTAATGTCGGATAGCGCATCTTAAGCGGTCGGTTTCGGTTGGAATATGATTATCAATGATTAGAGTCGGTCGGGTTGGAATATGCCTATTAACCGGTTCTACCCGACCGATTCCCACCCCTAATAGGAGCCATAAATTCTTATTGAAATTCGTGATTAATATCGATTGTGAATAATTTATAACATGTAACAAATCCTAATTCTATATTTATCTAATAATAATGAATTCATCATATAATAATAAATTATTTTATTCATATTTAATATTATCTTTTCACATAATTCAATTTAAATTATTATTTTATAAAATTTGAATTTTTAGCAATTGGTATTCGAGTTTGGCTAACCATGTGAATTGTAAATATTATTATGTGGATTTAAGAGTTAAATTTTATCTCTTAAATTATATTATATTTTGTGATGAATTATTCTGAATGAAAATTATTATAAATTTCAAAATTATTTCATAGCACTCGTATTATTTATTTTGTGCTTATATATGTATCATTTTTATCCTTTGTGAATAATATACCTGTTATATATATGAGAAATTTTTATATGATTCTTTCATATATTATATGTGTTTTTTGGATGAATTTTATTTTATTAGATGAATTACATGTGATTATGTTCTTTTTGAGAATTTATTTATTTATTTATTTTTGGCATAATAAATATCATATTTTATTACTATGGTTTTTGAGATTGTTTCACTAAAAGTTTCATTTTTTTTCTTTTTGATATGAATATTATTTTTCATATGTATGTGTAAATATATGATTTTCATGTATATAAATAAAAGAGTGGCATTCAGAAACCATACACACACACACACATATATATATATGCTCAAGAACCATATATGTTTATTTCGATTAAAGTTCTGTTTGATATATATATATATACTGTCTAGTATGAAACCTTACATGTATAAATCATTGTAACAATATATGGATATAATTTTGTCCAATATATTTTTATTTTGAAAATTTTATAGTAATTTCAAAATTAGAAGTTAAAATTTTCAAATCATTCTTTTTGAATGTATTTTCTGTTTTAATGATTTCTATCATTGAGGAAAACATATTTTGGCATTTGTAAGTGTTTAAATACAAAATTTTTAAATGAAAAGCCATTAAAACTCCATGGTTGAATTATAGAAAATATTCAGCCATTGAAACGGATTTTAAATACAATTTATTTGGAAATTTTTTGCATTAAAAGCATTAAAATGCATTAAGTTATTATTATGTATAAAAAAATTCATCTAAAATGCAATTTTTAGGCTCCACTCTCCAAGCTATTTTATTTTTTAGTATTTTTTAAAATTAAAAATATTTTAATTTTTTTACCTATTTAATTTGGATAGTTAAATAATTTTATTTTGAGCTAAAAATTTTGCTGTAATATTATTGTATTTTGGGATTTCACATATATTTTGTAAAATTTTTGGATATTATTTAATCCATTAATTATTTTTCTATGTATGTGTATATATAGGAAAATAATTTTAGAAAATAGTTTAATCTTATGTTATGCCATGAAATTTTGTGTAATTGTGAGCCCCTCTATCGCAGGCTCAATTACATAAAATTTTATTCATTTTTTAATAAAATAATAATTGAATTAAAGAAAGTCTCATATTAATAATATTTTAATACTTTATCAGTATAATATTGGTGCGATTTGTTGGTAATAACATAAGTGAAAGAATGAATATTATGTTTCTAAATTTTTTATTACCTTATCGATGTTAAAATTTTAAAAATATAATATTTAGTCCTTATATCATATTATAGGGTCTTTAATGCTCTATCGGTATTGAGCCTTATAGTATAATACTAAGTTCAATTGTATAATTTTTTAAGAAAATTTTCTAGCATGATTAAGATTAAACATGCATTAATTTTTAAAAAATTTTCCTCGGTTTCTTTACCTATACAATTAAATACGATTAAGACATCTAATGGGACGAATCAAAAGGATTTGGTTGAATTATTAAAGTTATATCTGATAGTCTTTAACCTTGATTCGGCGATAGGGAAATAAAAACTTAAATCAATACTGAGCTTACAACCGATCAAAAGAATTATCATGAAAAGTAGACTTGCTGTAATAAAATGTGTTTGAGGGTAATGAAGTAGACAATAGATAAAACAATAAAAGAAAGCATCCCGATGCGACAAATGCAAAAGAGTTCTTGAATTCTATAACTAAAAAGCATAAGAAGTTCGATAAGGTTAAGAAGGGATAATATCTTTTGTTACTTGAGATATCAGTGTATGATGGTGTCAACAAGGTGAGAGAGCACATTTTGAGATTGGTTAATTATTACAATAACTTGAAAATCATGTAAGTTGATTTAAGATAAAGTTATTTGATTTGGCATATACTGGAGTCTCTTTCACCTTAATTTGACATTTTAAAAATATCTTATAATACTTAAAAATCAAAATGGACTATTAACGAGATGATTTCAATTGTTACATAAGTAAAGGAAGACATAAAGAAAGGAAAGGTTCAAGTAGTTCATTATACCTCTTATGGCACACATTCAGATCATGGTGTTATAAGTTAAATAAGGTCCAATTTAAGGATAACTACAAATTCTACAAGAAGTATAAGTATAAGAAAATAGACCATTTTAAATACAAAAAATAGGTTAAGGAGAAAAGGAAAAGTACTAATCTAACTCTTGTCTATTTTGAATCAAACATTATTGATGTACCATTAAATTTTTTGTAGTTAGATACTTGTATGACTATTCATATAACTAATTATTTTTAGGCATTAACAAATATGAGGAAACTAAACAAAAGAGGGCTAATTGTGAGACTTGGCAATAAAGATAGAGTTAAAGTAGAGCCCATAAGATTAGTGAAGTTGAAATTGAAAACTAGACGTGAACTTTTATTGAATAATATAGTTTATGTACCTTCCATAAGAAAGAATTTAATTTCAATTGTTACTTTAGATTCTATTGGATACTCTTGTTATTTTTGAAATGAAAAAGTAAAATTATTTTAAAAATCTTCTATTGTTGGTACTAGTTCTATATATGATGAATTATATAGAATTAATTTAGATCCTAATTTCATAAATTCAATGAACTTTGTTATAGGTAAGAAAAGGCATTATATTGATGAAAGATTCTCAATGTTATGGTATAAATGATTAGGACACATCTTTGAAAAAAGATTTAAAGAGTCAAAGACTTGTGAAGGGAAAAATACCTTATGATCTGGACTTCTCAAATTTTGGAACATGTATAGATTGCATTAAAGGAAAACTTACAACAAGGGTTAGAAATAGTAAAAGAAATAGAAAAGAGAATATTCTAGAATTGATCCATATTGACATAAGTAGGCCAATCACACTTAATGCTATGGGAGGCTATAAATACTTCATCACATTCATTAATTATTATTCAAGATTTGGTTAGGTGGAGTTGCTCAGTGAGAAATTAGAATCACTAGAAGCCTTCAAGTCATTCAAAGTGGCAGTTGAACTGAAATTGGGGAAATATATAAAGTGTGTTAATTCTAATAGAGGTGGTGAGTATTATAGTAAATACGATAAAATAAGAAGAAACTTTAGTCCTTTTGTAAGATACCTATAAAATTATGAAATTCAAGTATATTACACCATGTTTGATACATCAGAGCAAAACAAAATTGCAGAAAAAAGGAATATAATTCTTATAAACATGGTAAGATGTATGCTAGCCTATACTTCATTGTTAGAATTCTTATAAGGTGATGTATTGAAAAGAACAATACATATTCTAAATTTGGTTCCTAATAAGTTAGTACTTAAGATTCCTTACGAATTATTATGGTAAGAAGCCTAGTTTGTGGCATTTTTGAGTTTGGGTTTGCAAAGCTAAAGTAAAGCCATACATTCCATCCATAAGGAAACTTGATTTAGAACTTATTAGTGGATACTTCATTGGGTATTACAGTGGCTTAAGGAAAAGTAAATTTTACTATTCAACTCATTTAACTATAGTAATTAAGTCTAATCGAGCCATCTTCTTTGAGGATAACTTGGATAGTAGGAACTAAATATCACGCATCATGGATTTCTCTAAAGATAGAATGATTATTCTATTGGCACTAACATTTGGAGAATTATCTTTTGTTACTTCGTCAGTTAATCTAATACAGCCAATAGTAGAAGATGTTAAGGTAGATGAAGTAAATGAAGGAATTTCATTAAGAAGATCTCATAGAATTCATAGATTAGCAATTTCTAATAATTATCTTATATATTTACAAAAGCATGAATATGATATTAGTAATGATATTGATCTTACAATGTTTTCTTAAGTTATATCTAGTTCAAACTATTTTAATTGGATGAACGCTATGAAGGATGAGTTAACTTCAATGTATAAGAATTTAGTATATGATCTAATAGAACTTCTTGTAGGTTGTAAGCTGGTTAGATGAATGGGTCTTTAAGACCAAGATAGGTGCTTAAGGTAAAGTTGAAAGGTACAAAGGTAGATTGATAGCAAAAGGTTACACTCAGAAGAAAAGTATAGACTACAAAAAAAAACTTTTTCACTAGTTTTAACTAAAGACCTATTCCATGTTGTCATATCTTTAGTTGCTCATTTTGATTTATAGCTGTATTAGATAGATGTAAAGGCAGCTTTCTTGAATGAAGATCTAACAAATACTATTTATATAACCTAGCCAGATAGTTTCCAAGAGAAAGGAAAGGAGCACCATGTTTATTAGCTTAAAAAGTCCATTTATGGTTTAAAACAAGCTTCTCAACAATAGTATCTCAAGTTTAATAAGGTAATGACTTCTCTTGGGTTCAAAGAAAATATAGTGGACTAGTGTATTTATATGGTAATGAGTGTAGGTAGTTTTAGTATTATATATGGATAATATTCTCCTTGCAAGCAATGATACCTAATGTTTAATGAAATAGTAACTTTTCTTGGGTTCAAGGAGAATACAGTGGACCAATGTATTTATATAGTGATGAGTGCGAGCAGTTTTATTGTTCTAGTATTATACGTGTATGACATTCTCCTTACAAGTAATGACGTGAACTTGCTAATTAAGACAAAACAAATATTATCTAAATATTTTAATATGAAAGATCTTGAAAATGCCTATTATATTTTGTGGATAAAGATTTGTCATGATAGATCCTGGAGTTTGTTTAGTTTGTCTCAACAAACTTACATTGAAAAAGTGTTGAAAAGGTTTAATATGTCAACCTATTCTCAAGTTTTCATACCTATTTCAAAAGAGAAAATTTTCTATAAGTCCTAATATCCTTAAAATGATATTAAAATAGAAAGAATGAAAAATGTCTTATATACATTAGTTATTAGTAGCCTGATGTAGCTCATGCATGTACATGTTTTAATATAGCTTATGCTATAGGTATACTAAGGAGATACTTAAGTAATCTTAGTTAAGAATATTGGACTGCTGTAGAGAGAGTTATGAGGTATCTACAAGGTACAAAATATTATATACTAACCTATAACAGATTAGAAGATTGCACATTTATAGGTTACTCGAATTCAAATTTTATTAGTTGTCAAGATTATCATAAATCTACATTTGGATACATTTTCATTATAGCAGGAGTAGTTGTATTGTGAAAAAGTGTTAAACAGTTCTTAATAGCAACATCCACTATAAAAATAGAATATATTGCATGTTACGAAGCCACTTGCATTATTGTATGGTTAAGGAACTTTATAGCTGATTTCCAGATTATTAAGAGTATTTCTAGACCCTTAACCATCTATTGTGATAATACTATTATTGTAAACTTCTCTTGTAACAATAAAAGTTTTGCCTATATGAAACTTTTGATATAAAACACTAGTTTATGTGAGAGAAAGTATGCAAGCATATCATAAGTATTAAACATATTTCCATGGATCGTATATTTACAAATCCACCGACCAAAGGCTCAGTAGTAGGAATATATCATGATCATGTAATCAATACAAGATTAGCTAAGTCTTTTGATATTTTGGGTAAGTATGAGTTTTATGATGTAAATTATTTTCTTGAGAATATATAAATAAAATATTCATATTTTGTCATATATTGTGCACATTTTTGTTATAGCATATTTATAAGGATGTTTAGACCCCGTCTTAATAATTATTGAGAATTATGATTCTTATTTAGCATCTTAGGCAAATATTTTGATCCAGTATGTAAAAATTTACATATATTGCCATAATTTTATCATGAAAACTTTATTAAGAACAATCTTGTTATATATATCCCTATTAAATATTATATATGATCAGTGAGATGTAACTGTATAATATATATATATATATATATATTATTGATATCCCTATCAGATACTATATTTTATGTTATTGGATATTTATGATCTAAATTTAAACCAATGGGTGTAAGGATGCTATAGTTTTATTTTACATCTTATTAAAATAGCCATTATTATTAAATTACATGGTTTAAGTAGGAGATTATTAGATTTTTTTATTGTGAATCTATTAATTTAATAATAAAATAAGATGTAAAAAAATTTATCATAATATTAAAATAATTGAATAGTTTGGCTCCAGTAGTAATCTAATCCAACTAATATGTTAATGGGTTATTCTCAGTGATGAGTTGACCTACCAATGATATTAATATATAAATAAGGGTTGTTACTCCTAAACCCCATGATTGATTCTAAACACTCCTTATCAATATCAAAAAGTATCCCTAATCAAGTTGTCATTTAAGATTGATAAGAGTAGCAAATCCTTATTAATGTTCGTTATTAAGATCGATTGTAAATAGTTCATGACTTGTAATAAATCTTAATTTCATATTTATCTGATAATGGATTTATTAGGTAACAATAAATTATTTTATCTATGTTATACTGCAAATCTAATATGGGAATGGAGTTACTTGTAATAATGGTACAATGCATTGGGATATATATTTGAATAGAAAAACTACATCTAACACAATGTTAGAAGTTAGTGGCAATATCACAATATTGTAACTAACAATTAAAGCCTTTCTTTTAGCATCGAAGACTATGGTAAAAAAATTATATTTAATGCATTATTGACATAATTATATTTATATTAGTAACAAATAAAACACTATCAAATATCTAATGTTCATTTTTGCAAGTTCAATAAGATAATGTAAATGTAAAAAAATTATAATATGATAATGTTATATATGTTCTTAGTATAAATAAAATTGAAAAAAAAAGCTACAAGCACAAAGTTAAGAATATGTCACATGCACTCGCTTATAACATTTCTAAATTAATGTTATAACTTTATTAACATTAAGTAGTAATAAATCGGAAAGGTGTATTTTAGATGTGTTTCCTTAATGTGTTTGTTCATTAAAAATATGCTATCAATATATAAAATATAAATAAAAAACCATATTATCACGTACTTTATGTGAATTCTTCCATATATTGAGTTTTACTTAATACATAGAATCAAATGAATTTATATTGAGTTTTATATTTTTCTTATAACAAGCATTCAATTTAATGGTTCATAACTTACTAATAAAATCAATTTATACTAAATTGACATGGTTTCATTATTATATTATTGACCAATTTGTGTTTAAATATGAAAAGTTTTGTTTAATACGTTTAGTTATTATAAAAAGTAGATATCACAATGTAAAGACATTAGTGTTAGGAAAAAAATTGATGTGATTTCATTTTTTTAATTACAAAACATCAAAATATTTGACATTTTAGATAAAATATGATAACTAGAAAAGAATTATTTTTAGTGTTTAAAATAAATACATAGTTACTTTTATCTCATTTTTCAAACAACAAATATTCTATTCATAAAAAAAGAGAGCTATCAATATGCGAAAACTGAACATAAATTTTAGAAAAAATAAATTAAGCAATATATAATAAAGAAGACAATAATTATGAAAAAATACCATTTTATTTATTTACATATATATATATTTGATTACTTGATTACATCAATTAATATAATAAATAATTGACTTTTGATTATATATTTTACATCATTATGTTAAAAACATTGACAAACATAATATTCCATGATTGTTGCTTATTCTCCTTATTGACTAGATTCCTATCTTCTTTTTCATATTATTTAAGGCCACTTCTGAGTTGGAAAATGTAGGTGGCTCTCCTACTTTAATCCCCTTAAAAAGAGTGGTTATCCACAGTACAATTAAGCACTAAAGAGCCTAGTTCTTCAATTTCTTTGTATTATAATAGCAAGAAAAATTAAAGAATTAATTCATGTTTCCTGTACTTAATTACATGTGGAAGGAGACTTTTCGCTTATGAATTAAGGTAAGGATATGGGGGAGGGTTTAGGCAATATATTTTCCTTTATTACTAATTTGAGAATGTGTGTTGAATATAAGGATAACTACCTTTCTATCTTAAGAAGCATATTTAGAGATGCTTTGATTCTTATTAAATGCTTTGCCTTCTAAGATATTTTAAGCTTCATAATGTAACTTGTGTGGTTTGCCACCTTGAGAAATCTAAAATATTGGAGAAGGCAAGTCCTTTGACAAAATCTAAAATATTTTTAAATGTACTTCTTGATATGGAAGGCTATCTTTAAGTTTGACTTAAACCTTCAAATTAGATAGTAGAGGCAAAAACATTACTGAAATTATTTAAAATGAAGGTTGCAAGCAAAATTTATGAGCAAATCTACAAAACATTAAACACATGATATTAAACCATGACCAACATTCTAAAGGTTTGGTGGCTTAAAGTGTGGCATTTAAACTTCTCTTAGATATTGGTTATTTTCACATCTAATATTATAAGTGTTTGTAGTCTTTTATAACCTCATGAATGTTGTAGTGTGGTTCAAATAAGTTCACCACTTGCATAACTTTACATAAAGGTTATCAACATAAATTAATGTGGTAAGTCATTTGAGATTTCCAACATCATCATAGATGCAAATATTAATTAATTATAGATAACCTTTAAATGTTGATTCTTATGTATAATTAATATCTAAGTCTTTACAATTTCTAATAACATTGTATATTAAAAAATTTAGTTAATTATTGCTATATCTTTAGATGATGCATTTTAGTCTAAAAAGATTCACCAAATAGTATGTTTTGTCTCCAAAAATACTATTGCATGGCCATAGCTGTAGTGAGTACCTTCCTAAACACAAGCAATCTAAATCATGAAATGATGCTAGCAAAAATTTAAAAATGACTACAGTGAAAGTCAGAATGATCAATTTATGAATGAATCTAAATAAAAAACTAAAAACATATATTATATGTTAATTATTTTTAGCAAGCTTTTATTTTAGGAAAGTATTCAATCATAATATCACTACTTATACTATCAAATACATCCATTTCAATATAAATAATTATACAAGCATTCATTCATTGATCACTCATTCATAATTAGTTTTTTTATCATATTCATGATAGAAAAAGCTCTTATCACAATTGCAATTTTGTCAAGTAAAATTAATGTTAATTTCAAAAGTAAATACATTAGCAGATATGATATGTTTACTCATATTCATTAACTTCTTTTGCAAAATGTTGATTCCTTTTGATGCATAAAATTGCGCATTAGATCATATTCCAATAATATAATTTTTCAAAAGCCAAAAGATTGACAGATGAAAATTCATTTAGATAAAATTCTATTAACTAAGGAAGTTTTTGCTTATTGAAAGCATAAAATGAATCAATTGAATTCAAGCAAGCTATAAAAGTATGGTTACTCCATTGAAATAAATGTTAAACTATTGAAATTACATGATGAAAATGGTTACCTTAATTATTGTATAAAATAGTTCAACATTATAAAAATGTAAATTCATGATTTGACAAAATTTAAGCCTAAATCATTTTGTAGCATACCATTAAAATAATACTTGGATATTATATATAACAATGATATTTATAATAAATCTAACATAAATTTATCATAGGCATTACAATTTGAAACTTTTCAACACCTCAATCTTTAAAATTGTGAAAAAATTTGTTATCAAATCCCTAAAATGTTTCAAAATAGCTTGTGGTGGCTTTAAATTATAAAGGAAAAAACATAATTTAAGCATGGGATAAAGAAATTACTTTAACCAAGAAATTGTGTTAAGCTATTAAGTTTCAAGTCCTTCTGTCTTCTATATTTACCTTGATTCCTATTGGTATTGAAACTTTTAATGAGATAATAATAACATAAAATCAAATCTAAAGTGAATTTATTGTAGTCATTACAATTTAAAAATTTTCAATGTTTTAGTTTTTAAAACTTTGAAAAAAAAGTTGCTATGAAATCCCTAAAGTGGTTTAAATTATAAAGAGAAAAAGTACAATTTAAGCATTGGATAAAGGAATTACTTTAATTAAGAAATTGTGTGAGGTTATTAAGTTTCAATTCCTTTTGTTTTCTATTTCTCCCTCAATTCCTATTGGTATTGAAACTTTTAATGAGTTAAAAATTAACTAATAAAAAGTAAAGGTGGATTGGATGGTTAAATGAAATAAAAGAACAACTAAATATACATTATAAATGGAAGTGTTAGGGAAGTGAATATTAAATAAATGGGTTAAAATTGTTTTAAAGTGTGGGATTAATATGCATTACATAATGCATAATTATAAGAAATTCCTTGCAATTTAGTGTAGGTAATTCACCCTAATAAGACATGTCTCACTTTGTGTCATAAGTTGGTAATGATGACAGTCTAATAAGAAAATATACTCGATTTTGGACAAGGCTTGGTAAAAAAAAGTCAAGTACTTATAAAAATCTTATGATAGAAATTTGGAATCAATTTGACTTATATACTATTTTTCCTATTTTTCCTAAATTTTAGGTATTTTAGTAATTTTGGCATGATTTAAGAATTTAAAGGAGTTTAAAAAGCTTGTATTTGTGATCCTCACATTTCTATATTCATGTTGGTGCATTTTGGTGATAATTGAGCACTCAAAATATTGCAAAAAAGGCTTATGATGACTCAAAAAAAGTATATTTACTTATACTAAGTGAATTTTTGTTTAAAATGTTTTTTAAGATGGTGGAGTGTCGAGAAGGTCAAGTGGGGCACCTTAGCACATAGTTAGGAACTTAAGTGTATTACCTTATGGTCACCCTCTACATACTCAAAACTATAGAATAAGAACTATACCAAGCAAACAAAATGCTCTTCTCTTTATTCAATTTATCCTTTTTTAGGCTCGTTGTGCTTTGAGGTTCCATATGTAAGGTGATATTATGGCTTGGTATGCATGAGTGTTTCAACAACATTCGAATGTGGTTTGTAGACATGTTGTACATAGGATTTTATTGTATGGGAGATAAATCTTTAATGTCTCGCTATCTTTACCATATTAAATTTTAATAGGAAGGTTAGCATTTTTGCCAAGAGTGGCAATCATGCATTACATAGTTTCAGTGAGAGAGCTAAGGGCTTATGACAGTTTGCTATGAGGTGATATTTTCTTAAGGAAGAAAATAAATGATGATCAAAGCACTTAGCTTTACCACCAATTTCTTCCAAGCTTTATTAGTTTTGTTACCTTATTTCCAAAATGCTAATGTCATATCAATTTGATAAATATTCTAACTTTTAACAGTTTTTAACCTATGAATTTTTTCCAATTGTTTAACTACCAATTTGCACATATTCCTTTTCATTTCACTTGTTGCTTCTCATAGCAACCTCTGTCTGATTTCTTCATCTTCAAATATTCCACTTTGAAAATAATGATCATAACTTATCAAATTATTTTTTACCATCCCACAATTTAATCCACTATAACCAGTAGCAAAAGATATGAAAGCCAAAGAATTGATAAACAAAACTCCCTTGAGGAGGTCTTATAAAGTGTAACTGATTCTTTAGAATAAGTTATTATTACAATAAAGAATGAATTTGCCTTATTATATAAAATTAAATATGGGATCAACTTGAATTACCTATAAATAGTAAACCTATCAGATGTAAATAACTCTTTAAAACCAAAAGGAATGCTTAAAGTGAAATTAAGAGTATCAGATCAAGTTGATAGCTAAGGACTATACTTAGAAGGAAGGCATAGACCATAAAGAGATCTTTTCACGGATAATTAAGGACTAATGCCAAACTATAATGGCATAGGTAGCTTATTTTGATTTGAAGTTGTATTAATTAACTGTTAAGATGACCTTCTTAAATGGTGACTTATCAAAAATAATATACATGGAATAGTTATATCTCAAATTTGATGACATAATGATCTCTCTTGAATTTAAGAAGAATAATGCAAATAGATATATATACATGATGATGAATGCAAGCAATTTTATGATCCTAGTTTTACATATAGGTGACATACTCTTTTCCTGTAATGATATAGACATGTTGAATAAGACAGAAACAACTACTATCAAAGCAATTTGAAATAAAAAAAAAAATTAAAGAATGACTCCTTTATTTTAAGCATTGAGATTCATTATAATAGATGTCTAGATGTACTTGGCTTATCTTAAAGATTGTACATCAAGAAATAATTTAAAAGGTTCAACACGATAACATGCTTTCATGCTTTTTTCATTAATTCAAAAGAGAGTTGAGAAAATATTTAAAAGGTTCAATATGTTTATGTACTATCATGCTTTTTCATCAATTCAAAAATGAGATATTTTCTTAAAGGCCTAATGTCCTCAAAGTGATAAAAAAAGATAAGAAAAATAATATCCCATATATGTTAATTATAGGTAGCTTGATGTATGCTCAAATGTGTATTCCCTTTATATTATTTATGCTATAGGTGCAATAGTGAAATACGATAGTGACCTTAGTTAGAGGCATTGGAATACTACTTAAAGAATAATGAGTTATTTATGATATATGAAAGATTACATACTAACCTATAAGATATTGAAAGATTTCACAATTATAGGTTACATAAACTTGGATTTTTTTTAAAGTTATCTAGATTATCATAAATTCACATATGGATGCATTTACATAATGGCAAGTGGATAGAAAAATGATAACTAGTCATTTACAACAACCTCCATAATAAAAGTATAGTATGTCAAATAATATGAATATGCTTGTAAAGTTATATAGTTAAGGAATTTTATTATTAGCTTATTCTAAACCATTAAGTGCAACAATACTATTGTTGTAGTCTTTTCTTTTACTAATAAAGATTCTAGCTATACAAATATTACACATTCTATAGAATTTTAGAATTTTATTGTGTAAATGAAATAATTAATTAGTTATGATAATAGTAAATTTTAAATGGAATGGATAAACCACAATGAGATATTAGATAAAGTAGACTTAATTGATTGAATGAAATTTGAAATGAAAATCTAAAAAAAATAAATAAATAGGAAAAGATAGGTAAAATAAAAGGTTTAAAGGTAATAAATGTCTAAAGGTGAGTTTATGAGTATAAAGAATAATTAGGGCACTTTATTGAAAATAACCTTGCTTAAATTCTACTTCTCTCCCTAAATTATCAACCACACCTTTATTATTCCTTAAACTTCAAATCCTTAAGTCCCAACTCCTCATACAATTATCAACTTCTTCTCCTCTTTTTGAACTTCCTCTTGAATCAAGCAACAAAGGAGGCACCATCCATCAATTTCTCAATCTAATTGAAGTAAAATTTCTTGAATACTAATATCCTTCAATTGCTTTCTCATTTCTCTCTTGAAATTTGGTGATTGAAGGGTTTTGAATTAAAAAGGGATTTTGAACTTAAAATCTTTGGGGTTTTAAATAACTAGGGCAAAAAAACACCAAATCTAACGTTTTGTTATTTCCTCTATACTAAATGAGTGAACATTCTAGTCTAATTTATATGATTAAATTAATTGTGTTTAGTTGAAGTTAAGCTTTTTGAGCTTTATGAATATATGAAGAATATGCTTAAATTTGATGTTTGAGATGGAAATCCTTATTGATTTAAGTATATTTCTAATGTCATTTATGGTTGGTGATGATGGAATGTGGTTGTTGGATCATAAAAACATTAATATAGAAATTTATGGTGGAACAAATGGTAAAAATTCTAGAAAAATGGAGGAAATTCATATGAGAATTACTTCCAGAAGTGCTTCCTCACTTATAATGCATTAAGGCTACCACTTCTTGAAGCAAAATTAAAGGGGTGAAGTCATTTCCTGAAGCATATCTTCTTTTCTAAAAATGATAATTTGCTTTTAAAAGGGATTCCTCACTTCCAAAACTAAAATTCCTAGTTAGAATTGCATGCGAAAGTGATTTTAGGACTTTAAAAAGTTACTAAAGGTTTATAATGGCTTCTAAAATATATTCCCTTAGAAAATTTTATGTTTTAACATTAGAACTAATTATAATTGATTATTTAATGCATGATTAACCATAAAATTAAACTATAAGCATAATAATGAGGATTTACCTTATTTGAACAGATATATGACTATTAAACATTAAAGCATATCAAAATTAGATTTAGAATAGGATACTTGATGTGTTGAATTACTTAAGGCCATGTAATAGAGGCATAGTAATGTTGATAAATAAATTATGATTCATAATTGCATTATTTTTAGTAAATGACCTAATTAGTATTGATAATTATGGAAAAGAGATAAAGGCATTTTGATATTGGTTTAAACACAAGATTTGACAATGGCTAGTTAAGGATACGGTTGATTAGAAGGAACAAGGATGGGTTAATGAAAGAAAAAGATGGATAAAAGTCATAAGGAGATTTATATGCTTTTTTTATTTATATATGTTATCATGTTAAGATGTTTTGTAAATCATGCTAAATGTGAGATTTAGTTTTTCCTTGTGCCCATAATAGGGTAATTTCCTGAAATAGTCTTGTTTGGATTTACAATTATATGCATATATGACCAACTTACTAATAGACAAGTTAAATTCATTGGAATTTCTCCCTCTTCCTTAGCAAAGGTATTGGAATGTAACCATTTTCTTTGGATAAACATTGAATGGTTCTTCTTAAGATCTAATTGGAATTTCTATTATATGATATGAATATATGTTAATGGTATTCTATTAATTATTGCTTGCTTATTAAATTTTGCAGAAACTTACATTTTTGCTTGTTGTTATCTTTTTCTTTTTGAAAATCTTCTCTTTTAGGAGCCTAACTATTGTCAAATGGATTGGAAAGTGCTTATTTGAGAATTTTGGTTGCAAGATAGGCCATAGGACAATTGAAATAGTTGTGCATAAAGAAATATATTTTATTTGTTCCATAATTAATTTTTGAAAATTGCATTCTTTTTTTCAAAAAGTATGATTTCATGTGATACATAGATTTAGATACATTTCGGAAAGGTTGGTAAGTTATCTCATGAAATAATTCCTTACGCTAGTCATGACTCATCCGTATGCCCAGGGATGACTTATGACAAAGGTAATATCAAAGTATAATCCAGGGCCTAAAAGTGCATGTTATTTGAAATCATGGTGTAGATGTCTCCAACTATCTAAGTAAGTTATGTGAAATTATAAGCCCCTAATAATAGATTGGAAACTATAGAAAAAGAGCATTGATGGGCTTATCATTGACCTTTCATTCATAATAATCTCCATAGTCCATTTTTAATATTGAGCGGTTGAGGGTTACTTCTATGAGTATCCTTTTTAGACTTGTTGTAATGTCCTAATAAGCAAGGATTTTTAGTTTAAGTTACAATTATGTTTAAAATGAATTGGTTAATGGATTGTTTGAAAGTTAATGAACACATTGGTTCTTTGCATCTAAAATAAATGTTAATTTAATGTATATTTGTGAGTATACAAAATGTCTTGATAACTTTGATTATGTGATAGTAGGCAACACTTAAATTTTCATGATGTTGGAATGTTGTAATGATGATTTGAATTATTACTACTATAAAGTTACTATTTTGTGTTGAATGTTTAATAAATTAAATGTTAGTTTTGAATCATCATTTTATTAAGTATTGTAATAAATATTTTACAATGTCGGGTATAAAATTATCATGAAAAACAAATATTACGTCAATTCCTATAACAAATAAATCATCATCATCATTTATTGTAAGTTACATAACTCGATAAGTGATTATAGTTAAATATGTTGATTTTTAATAAAAAATTGATGTAAAAAGTTTGCCTAATATTTTTTAACGTTAATTTTTTGCTTCCTTACTAGAATATTTACGATTAAAATGGAAAAAAAATTTATTATCCCACCAAAAACATTTATTTTGAGCTAAAACTTTGAAAAAGTCATAACTTTGCATTCAGTTATCCATTTAGGACAAATCTTATATCAAATTCTTGTAATATTTCAATATCTATCCATCTACAAAATGTCTCTTTTTTTTGAAATCATGAAAAGCAAATGTTTTCATAGACTTCTTTTTTTTTCACTTTTTCTCTATTTATAATCATTGTTCAGCCAATTTTAATATCCATTGCCACATTTTATTAAATACATAATAATCATCTAATACATACATACAATTTTAGAAGTTACAGAAAGGAAATATAAATGTAAATTTTTGAAAAAAATGCATAAAAATAAAAAAATGAAAAAAAGTGAAGATTTAAGAAATAAAAGCAAGAAAGATAAACTTTTATGATTCAAATTGATGGCCTAGAATATTAAAACATTTGCTTCATGTATAGTATTAGTTGAAGAAATATCTGTACTTATTAACATGTGGTAGAAGATAAAGGAATATTTAAAGTTCTATAGTGGGAAATGGACGGAGACATGGATTAATCTTGAAAATATGTAAGAGGTAAAGGGAAAGTGGCAATAAGGAGAAAAAAATAAGATGTGTTTTGTTTATAATATAAAAATTTTGTTGTATCTAGAGTTCTTATCAAACTTTTGCAATACATTTAGACATTGGTTATTTCTAAAACCGACATCTTAAGTTTCTTCATTTTCCTAACAATTTTTAAATGCTATACATAATAGCATTAATTAAGTAAAAAATCAATGTCTTCAGTTTTCTAATCATTTAAAAAATATCATCATATTCAAATAGACATTGATTAATTCTTAAATTAATATCTTGAGTTTTCTTATTTTTTAAGCAACTTTCAAATGTCATATATTATGACATTGGTTTAGCAAACGTCTTAGGTTTTCTAATTTTTCTAACAGCCTTTAAATGTCACACATAATAACGTTGGTTAAGTAAAAAATCGATGTCATAAATTTTTTAATAATTTCAAAAATAACACCATATCTAAATAGACATTAGTTAATTTTTAAACCAATGTCTTAAGTTCTCTCATTTTTTGAGTAACCTTTAAATATCATATATTATGATATCAGTTAAATTATCCTTTTAAGTTTCCTAATGATTTAAAAAATACCACCATATCTAGATAGATATTGGTTAATTCTAAAATCGATATCTTAAGTTTTCTTATTTTTTAGTAACATTCAAATTTTATACATTACAATATCAATTGAGTAAAAAATTGTTATCTTAAGTTTTTCAATAGTTTCAAAAACATTATCACATTTAAATAAATATCGATTATTTCTAAATTTGATTTTTTAAGTTTCTTCATTTTTCTAACAAATTTTAAACCTCATATATTATAATGTTGGTTAAGTCAAAAATTATCATCTTAAGTTTTTCAATATTTCAAAAATGTCACTACATCAAAGTAAACACTACTATTTACTAACTATTGTTTCATTAGTCCTAATAATTTCAAAAATGCTATCATATCAATACAGATATTGGTTTTACCTTTTATCGATGTTCATCCATTGATGTAGAAATGTAATTTTGTAGTAGTATATAACTTAGGTTGAACCTTGTAGTAAGGGGCTCAGTGAGCCAATTAATGGATAGATAAAGTAGTTTCCTAGGTTATTTCTATAAAAGCCCAATTAGCATAGGAATAATTATCCTTAAGCCATATAGAGTAGTGACATTTATTGTTTTAAGAAGTGAGCTTCCACATATTTCATTCTCAAACTAACATAAAAGGATGAAACATTAAAATAAAAGGTAAGAGAGGTCATAAAAACCTTAACTGCATATAAAGATATATATTAAATCCTTTAGAACCATGTTAACATGTGGTGAGATGAGAGCCTATAAATCTTATAAACTTTACAAAGTTATATGCATGGATGAGTCTAGTTCTATGATACATCCTCCATACACTTCGGTTATTTAATCCATGGATATCGAGAATAGGAGATACGATCATGAAAACCTTAACTACATGTAAAGATATAAATCAAATTGTTTAGAACCATGTTAACATATGGTGAGACAAAAGCTCATAAATTTTACAGAGATGTGTATCAATAAGTTTGGTACTATAAGCATCTTCTATGCACTTTAAGCATTTAATCCATGGATATCAAGAGTAAGTGGTGCAATATAGGGGCCTACAAAAAATGAATAAGAAAGATTGTAAAAGTAAGTTTAATGACTTATTAAGTAGGGAAAGCATGAATGTTTAAGAAATTACAATATGTAAATAAGAATAACTAAGTTAGCCTTCAAGAGTTTTTGTAAGGTATAAGACACCAGAATGACATAATATAGCTAGTATATAATTCTAAAAATCATATCTTCTAGATGGACATAATAGATGCTTAGGCTAGAAATTTATTAATACCAATGTTAGACCTATAAGTTTATGTCATCATAGAAGTGAGATTTGATTATCTAACTTAATATGCAAATAAATTAGCATTAAGTAGGTGACCTTAGTTTTGGTAAGCTATAGACAATTAGAATTGTATGCCTTAAAGTGTATAAAGTTATGAATTTAAACTTTTGAGAGAGCTTAAGAACCTTAGCAAAATCAAGGATAATGGAAAAGTGATTAGAAAAGTGTATAGGAGTAATGTTGAGTCTATAAGAATCTAAAACATAAGGTTGAACATGGATTAAAAGAATTTAAATTAAAATATTAATGGGTTAATATGATTATAGTATTATACAAATTCCTTACATATAAATACACAAGATATTGCTTTATGAGAGCTAAAAGAATGGGTAGTTGAAATTATAAGGTGTGACAACTAGAAAAGTAAGTGATCATTATAGTATAATAACATAAGCAAAGATTAGAAGTTAAAAGTACAACATGAATGAATTAGTAACCTTAAGTTGAGGGAATTGAGTCATTGTGCAATCATGAGAAAGGACATCAAATGAGAAGGAATGCAAGATTTGAGGTGAGAAGAATTAGTATCTTTATAGGATTAACAAATGATACATTTAAGAAACTACGATTGAAAAGAATTCATTAAAAGACATTTAGTAATGTACTTGAAAGTCATAAGAGAATGGCGTGGGTATAGGAATAAACTTAGAGATAGTTTATACAATAGGCAGCTAATAAACTAATTAGCAAAATAATAATAATAATAATAATAAATTTCTTGCATTCCAAGGTAAAGTATATGAATTATATGAGAGTTTAATGAACTTATGGGGATTAAATGGTCATGTTATGAGTATTTTAGGAGAAAAAATAAGGAAAAAAAACATATTAATGAATTGTTAATCTTTAATAGATAAAAGTTAAGTTTAATTATAGGGAGTTAAGGGCACACATGAAAGGGTAAGGCATTAAAGACATAAAAATGAGATCACTAGAAATTTATAAATTATTTTAGTGTCATATAATAGGAGATTAAGTATTAATGTGCTTTGTATAAAATGAAAACATATGTGTCAAAAGAATTCTAGTAGTTACCCTTAAGCTTCAAATTCCTTTGTATTTATAATCAATAGTATTTGTTTAAGAACATCTTGTTCTTTTGAAACTTCATATTAGGGGAAGTGTTGGAATTAATTGACACCTAATAGAGCATACTCTAAAGGATGAGCCCAAAACGTGCAATAAGAGAATTGTATTTAAATTACTTGTCACAATAATTGATTTTGAAATGAGGACTGTAAGATAGCAATATGGGTTTATTAACTTCAATAACATCTAATCTTCAAAAACTTATTCCCTTTTGTTAATGTTGGGGAAAATTTTTCGACTAAGTGACTTAGTGGTTTGTTTTAGTAACCTACATAAAAAATAAGGAATTAGAATTTGAAAGGTAATTAGGTAGTAGAAATAACATATATTAAAGGATAAGTCTATAAGTATAACTTGAGAAGTAAACATTTGAGGTTTCGTATAATGTTATGATCTTAACCCAGCCTTTAATTCGTTATGGTTTGAAATACCTATGTCATCTTATAAATTAATTGATTAAGCAATTTGTTTGTTTGCTCATACTTGTGTTATGCTACCATATGGAGCCACCCTTGTATTATGTATATCCTATAAATACTATTATTATTGTTATTATTGTTATTACCATCTATACTAGCATAAATAATATTATTATTAATATTATAAGTACTATTATTAGTATTATTTTAAAGTTTGATATCAATATTGACATTATTAGGATTATAGATATGGTTGTTAATTGATTTTGAGTTATATACATTGTTGTGAAAAACATTATTTGTATAAATGATGTTATGGGGATTATAATGCATGGCAAACTCATGTTGGACTATTTCATGTAAACTCCTACCTAATGATTTTATTCATTGCAGGCTGTTGGGACCTAATAAACTAGTGACCTTAATAAAAAGGATATTTGACTTTTAAATTACACTATGTCTATGTGAAATATTTAAATTGCTTAGTATGAAGATTTTACATGTGCATCAATGTTTGAACTTTATACTTGTGATGTGGATTTGTTTCGAGAAGTAATGCATAAAAGGTATCAAAAAACATTGTTAAGTTGAAAACTATGGTTAGGCTATAGGCATATTTACAATTTAGCATGCTAATAAAATTTTTAGGACACTTTGGTCATCTAGTAAGTATTACCTTTAGTGAAGTATATTTAAAAATATAATTACTAATGATGAAGTATATTTATTTAAGCTAGGATGAGTTTGTTCTATTGCTTGAAAAAAATTATTTTTTAGTAATAATCAAGAAATAAGTTTTTTAGGTGAATAATTTGGTAAAAGAATAAAGGTGTTTTCATAGGACTTTAATACTATATGAATCAGGTAATAACATCAAAGAAATCAAGAGTAGAATTATTATTTTATTTTGTGTGGTTAGATCAAAGAAAAGTGAATAAAAGTATAAAATTATGTTCTATAAATTGTGAAAATAAGTAGTTTTAGGCTTGCATACTTTGAAATTTCAACTAAACTCTACTAAGGAAATAAATGGAGAATAAATAATTTCCTTAATTAGGAATTTCTTTGAATTCCCTCTTAAACCCATAGTATAAACCTGAAATAGGCAATATCATGTAATGTTGAAAACCTATATGATGAGAACATTGATAATATAATGAAATCCAAGAGGGTTTGTATAGGAGCATAGTAAATAGTAATACTAGAACTACTCATATCAATTAAATTATAACTTAATCACTTTTGGATAAATGATAAAGCTAGTCATTTAATATGTAAAGATTATTGCACATATTAGAAGTGCATAGGAGCTATAGCTTACTATTTAAAGTTACTAGATAGCTTGCAAACCATCCACTTAGTATTCAATGTCTCTATACATAGGAAGTATGTCTTAGATGAGTCTTATATAATCCAAGAAGGACCATTATAGTTTGATTACATGAAAAATGACTAGTTAAGATGTTAGAATTACTAGGTTCGATAATTAAGATCTAAAAAAGTTTCAATTGTAAAGGTTAATTAAGAATGCCATGGTGTAGAAGAAGCCACATGGAAGCTAGAATCAAATATAATGAGGATAGTAAATAATAATATTAGAACTGCTCATATAAATTAAATTTTAACTTAATCAATTTTGAATGAATGATAGGGTTAGTTACTTAATATGTAAAGGTTATTATTTAGCCTAGAAGTGCAGAGAAGTTATAACTTATCATTTAAAGTAACTAGATAGCTTGCAAGCCATCCACTTATTATTCCATGTCTCTATGCTCAAAAAGTATGTTATAAATGAATCTCTCGTAATTCAAGAAGAACCATTGTAGCTTAACTCTAAGTTATCATACAAAGAGTGACTGGTTAAGATTTTGGATAGCCAAGTTTAAAAGTTAATATTCAAATAAGTTCCATTTGTGAAGGTTTGTTAGGAATTGCCATGGTAGTGAAAGAAGCCATGTAGGAGATGTAATTGGATATGTAGCAAAAATATCCTTTACTTTTAGATTAGTATCAAGATTAGTGTCAAATATATCCTATAACATCACTAGATTAGTAAGCTCTAAGAATTTAAGGATAAATTCTATAGAAGAGTAAATTTATTATTAAATATTATTCAAAATTTTTTAATTTTATTTTGCACATGAAATAAATAACTAGTTATGATGATAGTAATTAAAAGAAAATTTTATATGGAATTGATAAACTATAATAAGATATTAGGTAAATTAGAATTAATTGATTGAATGAAATTTTAGAAGAGAACCTAGCAAGAACTAAATTAGAAAAGAAAGGTAAAATAATTATTTAAATCTTATAAATAATTGAAGGTGAGTATATAAGTATAAAGGAGAATTAAGGCAATTTTTTGGAATTGACCCTACCCAAATCTCCATTTTCTCTTCAAATAATCAATCACACCCTATTATTCTCCATGCTTTAAATCTTTAATTCCCCACTCCTCCTTTTTCAACTTTTCCTCCTTTTTTTCAACTTCCTCTTGAATTAAGCAACAAAAAAAGCTACTATCAATATAATAAATGTAAGATCTCTTGAACACTAATCTCCCTTAAGTGCTCTCTCATTTCTCTATTGGAATTTGATAATTGAAATGTTTTGGATCAATGAGGATATTGATCCCTAACTTGAAAGCTTTGTGGTTTTGAATGACTAGGGCTTACAAACACCAAATCTAACCTTTTGTTATGTTCTTTATACTAGTGAAGTGAATATTCTAACCTTATTTAAAAGATTAAATTGATTTTGTTTGGTTTTAGTTAAAGTTTTAGACTTTTAATGAATGTATTAGGAATATGCTTAAATTTCATATTTGAGGTAGAAATCCTTGTTGATTTTAATGTATTCATTATGTTATTAATAGTCGATAATGGTGTGAATATGATTATTGGATCATAAATACATTAGGATGGAAATTTATGATAGAATGAACGTTGAAAAAATCTAGAAAAATGTAAGATATTCATATAGGAATCATGTCCAAAAGCAATTCCTCAAGCCTAAAATGTACTAAGGCTAGGAATCACTTTTAGAAGCAATTCCCCACTCCTTAACGCAAAACTATAGGGGTGGAATTACTGCAAGAAGCATTTCCTTTCTTCCAAATAGGGTAAAATTACTTTAAAAAGTAATTGTTGGGAATTCGGATTATTACATGCAGCAAAATTTTAAAATTTTGATCCGAATTCTACCTAGGATCCATGCAAAAAGCATAAATCAATGATTAAGATTTTACCTATTAGGCACTCATATTTCTACTGATCAAAACTTGAGAGTGGATGAATTAAATGCCGACCGGAAGGTACAGCATCTCTACGGTACCCACACAAAGTGAACAATGACCTCTCACCCTCCACGAATCTACTAGGATGCGTTTCTCTCTCTCGGAATTAGGATTCGATATTTTCTAAGTGATTTAAGGTTTTAGGAAGCCTATGAGTGTGTGTCTAATGTGCTGCCCTCAAGCCCCCTTTTTATAGAACTTAGGCAAGCTACAATCCTAGTCCTACTAGGATAATGCTTCTAAAATCCTAATCACACTTAACAACTCATTTTATCCTTATCCTAGAGATAATGAGGAGAGATAAGACTTATCTATTAATTATCTAATATTAGATAATATTATCTCATAATATATTTATCTAATATCTGATAACGTAATTATTTAATATTACTTTAATATCAAATAATATCACATAATATTATATATATATATATATATATATATATTACGTGAATAACATATTATTATTATTCTTAATAATAATATATATACGCACGAAAATAAGTCCACTTAATTGGATATTAATATAATTAAAGTTCAATTAATTATTATCTTATTCCTACTCTTTTTGTGTAACCCTATAGGTTCTTATTACATTGACAATGACTCATTATTGAGTCATAGACAGTAAGTGATATCTAGCAATACATCACTTCACTCAAGTAGTAAGAATGTCTGTAATTCGACATCCACCTAATATATGATCAATGTTTTACATCATAACCTTTTTCTAATAATATCTAAATTGAACTGGATGTATGGAATGTGTCATCCTCATCAATGTTCAATTTATATTTCTTGATACTAAGTAGACTTAAAATAAATTATTAATATCACATATTAATCCAATTGAGCATGATCATGCATTTCTAAGTCTTACTCAATCAAGGGGCGCAAAGATATTTCTCTTTTATACAAGAGTAACAAAATCTTATTTACATTACTCACTTCCTTCTGTACGATTCATGACATACCTAATCAATGCCCTATTCGTCATCCTAATTAAAGGTGACATAAGATAATATTAAAGTGAGTAATTCCTCATGTAGGGAACCGTAGTGATTTCAGGTTAAAGGTTTATGTGTATTTATGATCATATGAGAATAACTTATGACACATCTATGTATGCAATATTCTTATAATGGGTCAGTCCAGTACATTATTCACTAACTAATGTATTCATGTATTGACTTGATATCACATATCCATGATTCGTAATCATCAGTCACTATACATGCTAGTCTCGATGTATTATTACTATCCTTTTCGTAATAATACTTGACTAGGGGTATTTTAGGAATAGCGAATCCATTTCAAGGATAATTATTATATTAAGTTATAAATTGCGCATAATAATAATAAAATTATAAAAATATAATATAATAATTAAATTTTCTAAAATAAAATATAATATATTGTGTATTATTTCAATCATCTATATGATTGGTTCCTAGGATACACACTAACAGTGATTCCTCTAAAAAGTCCAAAATTGCTTCTAAAAGTGATTCCTAGTCTAAACTAAAATCACTTTAGGCCTCTAAAAAGTCCAAAATTGCTTCTAGAATTCCAGAATTGATTCCCCTAGTTCAATTTTATGTTTTAACATTAGAATTAATTATAAATAATTATTTAATGCATGATTAACCATGAAATTAAATGTAAGCATAATAATTAGATTGTTACCTTATTCTAGCATATGTATAACTATTAAAAATTGAAGTTTATCGAAAATGGATTCAAAATGGGATACTTGATGTATTGAATTACTCGAGGCTATGCAATAGAAGCATAGTAATGTTGATGAATAAATTATGATTCATAATTGCATTGTTTCTAGTAAATGACCTAATTGGTGATAATACTTATGGAAAAGAGATTGAGTCATTTTGATATTGTTTCAAACCTTGGATCTAGATCTAGTAATAGCTAGTGAAGGATAAGGTTGACTAGAAGAAACAAAGATAAGCTAGTGAGAGATAAGGATGGGTGGGAATCAGAAGGAGATTTACATATTTCTTTTTATTTGTATATGTTATCAAGTTATGATGTTTTGTGGATCATGCTAAATGTAAGACATTTAGTTTTCCTTGTGCTTGTAATTTGGTAAATGCGTGAAGTAGCCTTGTAGATTTACAATTATACGTGTATGTGATTGACTTATTGATAGATGGGTTGAATTCATTGGAATTTCTCCTTATTCCTTAATAAAGATATAGGAATGTAACCATTTTCTTTAGATAAATAATTAATGGTTCTTTTTAAGATATAATTGGAACTTTTATTATATGATATGATTATGTTAATGATTCTCTATTAATTATTGCTTACCCATTACGTTTTGCATAAATTCATTCTTTTTCTTATTGTTATATTTTTCTTTTTCTCTTTAAGGATCTTACCTCTTAGGTGCCCTAATTTGTTGGATGGATTGAAAATGGGTTTGTTTAAGAATTTTGGTAGTGAGGTAAGCCCTAGAATAAGTAGAATAGTTATACATACAGAAACATATTTTATTTGTTCCATAATGAGTTTTTAAAAATAACATTCTCTTTTTCATGAAAGCGTGATTGCTTGTGATATATGAATTTGGATGGCATTTAGGAAAGATTGGTTAGTTGTCACATGAAACAACTACCTATGTTGATCACATGGGTAGGGATAGGTTGTGATAACAAAATTCTTTGATACGAAGTACCAGCTTGTGAAAAAGAAGATATGTGAACATGTTACTTGCATTGTGCATATTTCCATAAGTTGTATACTTGCAAATCTACTAACCATAGGCTTAACAATAAAAAAGAATTATGATCATGTGAACAATATATGTATATCTAAGCTTTTTGATATTCAAGGTTAGTGAGAGTTTTGATGAAATTATTTTGAACTCATGGTTCATCTTGTGATGTGTTTAATGAAATATTCATAATGTTACCATATATTTTGTAAACATTTTCTAATTGTAATATGTTTTTAGAGACATTTAGATCATGTCTTATATTATATAAAGAATATTAATTCTTATTTGACATCTTAGACAAATGCTATGACTATTGCATGAAGATTTACATATAAGCATGTTTAAAGTTATGTAAATTTTATTATGCATATTTTAAGTTAATATCCTAATTAGATATTAATTAATTTAGTCAATGAGGTATAGACATACAATATACTTAATATTAATATCCCTTTCAGATATAATATTCTACATTATTGGATACCTATGATTTGAATTTAGACCTATATATTGGTGTAATAGTATCATTATGACTTTAACATTTATTAAAGTTATCATTATTTATAAATTATGTGGGTCTAAGTGGGAAGTTTTTAGAATTTCATTTCAGACTGGCTTATAATTCTTAAATTAAATTAAAATTAATGTGTTAAACCCTAAAAATATTATTGATTTAAAGAATTGGATTTTTATTGTTATTTAAGCCCAATACCAAATAAATGGTATGACTTTTATAATGAATAACTTTTATAATGAACAAAATCCAAGACCCAATTAACATAATAAATGAATCTTTACATCTCTAGCCTAACACATAGGCTCCATGGAAAGCAATAAAGGTAAATTTGTTCTCTTAGAGCAAAAGATGTAAGGTCTTCGTGTTTACGTATTGAGTAGGATCCAAAACTCAATTAACATAATAAACAAGTCTTTACATCTCTAATCTAGCACAAAGATTCCATTGGAAGGAGTAAAAGTAAGTTTGTTCTCTTAAAGCAAAAGGTGTGACTTCGAAGAGAAGGAGTGTTCGTGTTTACATGTTGTTTTTTATGTTTGTATTTTTAGGGGGACATTTCTAGAGAAGTGGATTATTGGTGAATTAGAAATTCAATTAATTTTTGAAGATCAAAAGCAAGGAATTTTGAAAGAAAAGTGATGGATGGAGCATGTGAGTTAGGTAGAATTTAATATTAAATCTCTCTCTCTCTCTCCAACTTATTTCTATTTACTTCTTTTACTCTTACTCATAAATTATGTCATGATATATAATTGATGATTTAAAAAAATACAAAAATTATAAAATTTATTTAACATTAAAAGCATTCACAAAATATTTTCAAATAAAATTTTCATAATTTTAAATCAAGCATGATAATTTAACAGTTTTCTTAAATATAAAAAGATTTTGCAGACAATACATTTTCTTAAAAAATTGAAATATATAATAATATTTAATATTTTATTAATATAAATACAGTTACAGCATTGACATGTAAAATATAAGTAATAGGATAGGATAAATTTAAAGTTATTTTCCGCTCATTTTTCTTAAATGTCTGTCAAATTTAAAATTCTTATTATCGCAAATATGCAAGAAATAGTCGAAAGCAGGGGAATGAATTCAAATAAAGTGGGAATAAAATATATAAATATTAGAAAAATTTGTTATTCATTATTGATATAATATTGTATTAATATATTATTATGTCTTAATATTAATTAATATATAATTATATGATAGTATATTTTAAAAATTTATTAATGAAATGTATGATTAGATTTGATAACTGTTCACTATCACGCTGTACATGACTCTTTTTATTTGGCCATATGGCACAAAATAAACTTTCACAAACTCTCCGGGATTAACTCAAACGTTTTTGCTCTGATGGGACCCACGCTAACGCACAGCTTTCACTTGTGTACTGACACTGCACTCTAAAGCCCCGACCCGATGCCCCATACCGATCCAAAGGAAAAGCAGCAGAAACGTGGGTCCCACACGTACCTATGACTCGACCATGGTCCACCCAGAATCGAAGCCAACCACAAGATAATGTAGTAACTTTTTCCAACCACTAACTTCACGCCACGTGGATGCCATGGATTCTCTCACAAACTCTACTTGTTTTCCTGTGAGTTATTTACACACACTCACTCCCTTCAAAATAAACTAACTCATAAACCTCAAATACACAGAACAGAACCATGTTGATGAAGGAAGACATTAATGGCGGCGGTGGTGACAATAACCGGGCACGTGTCTGCGACACCTGCCAGTCTGCCGCCTGCACCATCTACTGCCGCGCCGACTCAGCTTATCTCTGCGCCGGCTGCGATGCCCGGATCCACGCCGCCAACCGGGTGGCTTCCCGGCATGAAAGGGTTTGGGTGTGCGAGGCATGTGAACGTGCCCCGGCTGCATTTCTATGCAAAGCCGACGCCGCCTCCCTCTGCTCCACCTGCGACGCCGACATCCACTCGGCTAACCCCCTCGCTAGCCGTCACCACCGCGTCCCAATCCTGCCCATCTCCGGCTGTCTCTACGGACCTCCGGGCACTCAGGTGGGGTCCACTGCCGGCGTTGAAGATGGATTTTTAACTCATGGTGGTGAAGATGAGGAAGAAGCCATGGAAGACGACGACGACAACGAAGCAACTTCGTGGTTGTTGTTGAATCCTATGAAGAACAACATCAACAACAACAGCAATCATAATAATGGGTTATTGTTTGGTGGCGAGGATGATGAGTATTTGGATTTTGTGGATTGTAATTCTTGTGCAGATCATCACAACCAGTTTAGTGGTGATCAGAGTCATCAGCAACAGCAGCAACATTACGGCGTCGCTCGCAAGAGCTACGGCGGAGACAGTGTGGTTCCGGTTCAGTGCGGTGATGCTAAAGTTCAGCTTCAGCAGCAACAAATTCAGCAGTTTCAGCTTGGATTGGACTTTGAATCCCCTAAATCGGGATATAGTTACAACGGTTCTATTAGCCAAAGTGTAAGCCTCTATATGTCTTTTTAATACTATACTTACACTCTCAATTCATCATTTTTCTTATAACATGACAGATCTGAATTAAACTAAAAAATTTCAGTTGTTTTGATTATAATTGTTTAATATGTATAATTAGAAGTGAATCTAGCTTTAGCTTTTAGTTTTTTCTCCAATTTGAGCACTTATGATCAATTTTTCTCATTTTATTTCCAAAATCATGGCTTTAATTTGAAATTAATTTTCTAATTAGATACCTTATGATGCTATTTGATTCATCCCATCTCCAATATTTGTGCAATTTCAACTCTTTGTGAACACAACCTTGAAAATTCATAAGATTTTGCCGTCTCATTTGGCGTGGCTTGTTTTGAAGAGGCTTTTTTTTTCCCTGTTTGCTCAATAATTTTTTCTGAGTTCATAAAGAGAAATGGGAATCTTCTCATTCTTTTCTCCCAACATTTTGGCTCTTCTTACCCTTACGACTTTTCACTTATAACTTAAATTGGAGGAATCTAGAAATGGCTTTTCCACTTTCCTCTTCGCAGTAATGTTTAAGAAATTTGATTCTGGTACATAGTTTTTTCCATATAAAGATAGCGTTTCTGATCTAATTGTCTTACAAATTAAGAAAATATGTTAGGTCGAGATCTTGATATCAATTTTACATCAATTGTGTCTTTAGTCAATGCTGTTAAGTTTAATTCAGGTAAGTGATTTCGTTTAAAACATACAACTTCAGTTTATAGAAGAAACGGTCAACATTCTCTGTGGATAATTCTACTGTTTATTTGAATCAATTACTCTAAAATGAATTCCTTTTATTTATCATTTTTTGGTTTATGGATACCAATTAATTATCCAAGTTTAGCCCTTAACGAAAGAATTCTATTAATTTTTTTCCTGTAATAATATTAGGTCTCAATGTCATCAATGGATGTTGGAGTTGTCCCAGAATCAACACCAAGTGATGTTTCGATTTCACATCCAAGGCCTCCAAAAGGGACGATTGACCTATTTTCTGGACCTCCAATTCAGATGCCCTCCCAACTGACTCTAATGGACAGGGAGGCCAGGGTCCTAAGATACAGAGAGAAAAAGAAGACAAGGAGGTTTGAGAAGACAATCAGGTATGCTTCAAGGAAGGCCTACGCAGAAACCAGACCTCGAATCAAAGGCCGATTCGCGAAGCGGACCAACGTAGAAGCCGAAGTTGATCAGATGTTCTCCACAACCCTAATGACCGAAACTGGATATGGCATTGTTCCCTCTTTCTGATCATTTCATTAGCAAAAGATTGATATCTCAGAAGACTGAGAAGAAAGACAGAAGAACAGAAGGAAGAAACTATTTATTAGTTATAGCTAAATTCTACTAGTGATATTGTATTTTTATATAATCTAATTAGTGTGCATTAATCAGAATATATATGTATATGCATTTAAAATTTGTTTTATTTCCTTTGAATGACATTGCTACTTGTAAATATGGTCTTCTATATATTGAGTTAACCTAATTGCAGCCAACATTCCTAGTGAAATATTTTACGGATCATTTCAATTTTTTTTTAAACTAATCAAACATTGTATGATTTGTAGGTAGATTATCTGATCTTTCAATATTAAAGATAAGGTGTTTGCTTGTCTAGTAAGATTTGGTTAAAATTCATACTAGATGTTCAATTTTTTTTCCCAAGTAGAACTAATACTTTTCTTGGTAATAAGTAGAACCAGTACAAGTATATCAAGTGAGAGTTTTGTTCTTATACGAGGATAAATGAGTGAATCAATTATTAGATTTTATAATAATGCTCAAGACTAAAATATAATTGAAAATTAAATAATTATTTAATACTCATTTTATAAAGAGCTCCATCCTCTTCAAAAATCAAATATCTTACTGCTGGATTGTCGTTTCACAAATTTCAAAACAAACAAAATGAAATTAAAATACAAATTTTAATACATTCAATACAATTTAATGATAAAAAGTATATAATATCTTAAAAGATGAAATTTTTTATAACATTATCCATGATTTAAAAATATTATATAATTTTATATTTTCATTTTAATTATTAATGTAAGATCTAATTATCACAATTCTATAACCCCAGTATAAGAGTGATGCTATAATGTGCTTGTATCTATAAATATTGTGAACGTGGTTCAGAAGTGGCCTAAAATTTCTGGAGTTTTCACTTTGTGGTAGTTGGTCATAGCATCATGGTACAACAATGTTTAATGAATTGATGGCAGAGCTGATAATTGGGGGACCAAATCCATGAGAGCCACAAGTTCTCACTTAGAAATTAGAAGCCTACGTGCACCGCAAAAGGCAAAAAAGTTGTTCCTCTTCTTCCTTTCGAAATTGCCTGAGGAAAAAAAGTGCTTCCCTGATTCAGCTATATATGCTTCATGTAGAAGGAAAATCGCAATAGGTAAAGATAAAAATTTACCACCTTCAACAAATTAACAGTATAAGTAAATTATTAATGTAATAATATATTAATATATTATTAGATTTAATTATATATTAAATTTTTTAAAAAATTAAATTTAATATATTATATAATAATATATTAATAATTAAATCTAACAATACATTAATATATTACTATATTATTAATGTACTATAATTCACCTTTGAAAAGATTTTGCAGTATAAGTGTAGAGTTGTAGGTTTGATCTAATGGAATTGTCTAGTACGAGTTTAACCTAGATCATAGGGGGTTAGGGTTGCTGTGATGTAGTGCACGTTGCTTGCCCAATCAAATTATAATTAGGGAGAGGATGGGGCCCACAAAGTATAACCATAAGACACTCGATTAGTCGATTTATTGAATAGAGGCACACATAACGTACCTATTTTCTTACAAAAATTGAGTTGAAGACGTTGCGATTACAACAATTATTAAAGTACCGGTACCCAAAAAAAAAAATTATTAAAGCACGTTATGAAAAGCTCAAATAGAAATAAGATTAAAATGGAGACCCAAATTTTATTTACGTCATTGATAATTTGACTTAAGTCTGGTTTACGATTGTTATTGTATATAAATTGTGAGAGTTCAAATAAAATTTTAATAACTTTTTTAATCATGAGGTCAAATCTCATTCAAGAAAAATTATTTTTTTTATTAAACAATCTTTTTTTAACAAAAATTCTGTAATACTTTGGGACTAGTTAAACTATTATTTTTCATAGCCTATTAAGCTTAACAGTAATAATTTAGTGAATTTCCACTGTCGATTTCAATATTATACCAATACTCCATTCAATGAGGTTAATATTGTGGAAACTTCTCCCTCTACCATTTTACTTTTTTTTAAAAAAAAAAAACTAAGTTTTTGAGTGTGTGAACTATCCGAACCATCTCTAGATTTTTTTTTCCTAGAAATTGAGAAATAGATAGATATCTCGGCATTTTATAAAGTATTAACCAATCGTAATTTTGGAGGCGACTTCAAAAGTATATCTTACAAGTTTGATCAACATATTTATTTATTAAATTGAGTTTTACAAATTTATTAGATTATTTTATAATAATAATAATAATTTTTAATTTTTATTTAAAACTCAATTTTAAATTTCATTTTTTATACATATAGTATTATTATTAATAAAATTAATTTCCTTTAATTCTCCACCAAATTTATATTCTTAATAATAAAGAGCAAAACAAACTCCTCTGTAATAGGAATGTACCTCATTCCCTTTTTCTTTACTGCAATCATTTTATGAACTTATACCTAAATAGTTACGTCAAAAAATGAAAGGTTCAAATTTAGTTGAAAAATACAAATCAAAATTAGTGGCAAATAAGTTCAACTAAAATTTATTGCATTTAGACTAGGCTAAATTGGAATTTGGAATGCCGACAAGAAGGCTGCTGGAATAGGCGGTTACAAGAAAAAGGGAGTTATCATATGGTTAATCCAAGTCGTGGAAGATGCGAATGCAAGATAAGGTGGTTACCAAACAATTACTTCAAACGGTGGAGATGCAATTATAAGAAATGATTATTACTAGCACATGCCCTTAGAAAAATGTACCACTCACTACATAGTAAGAATATGAAAAATATATGAAGTAGCAACTAGAAAATAAACACTCCACAACATGTACAATAAACAGTCCTATTGAATGCTGCACTATAAATACCAATGATAGAACAAGCAGAGGCCCTTAGCTATTATCACAAATTAATCATGTACTTTTTACCAATCAACCTAACACTCTATCGCGTTATTAGTTATAATTGTAATTCTAGAACGTTTATCTTCTTTACTATAATTCCTCCATTGAAGTTCTTGCACCTTTACACCCTTTTTACATTTTTGTATTTCTCTAAGATTTACCACATTAGGTTGTATTTCTTTCATTTGTAATCAATTGTAATCCATTATTAGTGAGTTTAAGTGAGAGATCTAGTTTCAAAATTGTGCTTTTGATGTACCATAGGTTATGATCCCTATATTAATACTAAAAGTTACATTTAGTTGCCCTTTATAGTTTATGAACTCTCCATCTTTGTTGTAACTTACCTTATTAAAGTTCCTGCACTTAATGCCTTTTTATAGTCTACTTCAATTAATAATAAAGATTAGCAATTTGCTATACATTTTTTTTATTTTTTTGGGGCATTTATCTACTTCCACTATTGCTTTATCATCTATAAAGATTTAAACTTTGCTTGTTTCTTATGATGATCCATTTTGTAAGAGTCGAATCAATTGATGCAATTTTGTTTACAAACAGTCTTCAATTTATTTTTCTTTTCAATTTTATGCTACTCTATAAAATTCAGTTTATTATTCGTAATTTTGCTACCACATCTTATTCTTTAGCTACTTTTATAAAAGAAGGGCTGCAACACACACTTTTTAGGATATCTTCTGCCTTAGTGCTCCTCTTGATTGTTTTATTCTTATAACACTGGATATTTATACGAGTTTAATAATATCATTCAAGTATTATCATGTACTTTAAGAATTATCAAAACACTTTGCTAAAAACTTTTAATTACTTGTAATTTTTAAACAATATTTTCTTTTCTATCCTTATGTGATGGTATATGGTTTGGGAATCAAACAAAATACTGAAAATTAATTTTTGGAAAGTATCAATTCCTTAATATCAACTAAACAACTTTGAAAATTTTTTAAAAAGTTCACTAAAAGAATTTATTTTATAAAAAATTCAATTTTCATTAAGAACTTAATTATTTTATATGTGAATAACGATTCTTCGTTTAAATTGATAATAAATTAAATTTAATGTCAAAAACTTACTAATAAATGAACATAATTTCAAGTCTTAAACTTTAAGTCCTGTATAAAATTACCACTACTATATAATTTATATAAAATGTGGAATGAAGCTTGTAAGGAATCAATGAAGCCCTAAAATACCTAACATAAAAGTGAATATAAAACCCTCATTTTTAAATGGCATTTATCTTCCATTGTATGATAGAAAGTGCGATTTGTCAGGTGTAAATAGAGGGGAGGGGTGGAAATTTTAAATGATATAAATGGGTGAAAACACTTTATACCCATTGTGTGAAATGGCAAATTTGAAATTTAGAATCGTGCATACGCTTTTTCACTTTAAATTTCAGGTTGTGATGGTCTAAGAATATTGGAATAATCATTATTTGCAATGCCATTCGTTACAGGTTTTTAGATTGGCCATTCTTCCACTCTCCAAGCGTAGATTCACATTAATTTTCCTTTTTCACAATATGATAGTCATATGACTCCAAAAATTTAAAAGATGGATGTCATATTGTGTCGCCAGTAGGAAAAAAGAAATCTTAGAAAGGACAATATTGAGGAGCATTTCAATACATCTATGTTAATGGATGTTTTAAAGGGTATGGACAAAGTGTTCAAGAAAATGAATTAAGTTAGGGTTAGAATATACCTAGTGTCTTTATCCAAGATGTGGAATAGATAAGGCTCAAAACTGATGGCTGGTAAGGATGTTACTGAAGTGAGATAGCAGAGGATGGGATCAAGTAATCATTAGAGCTGTTAGATTAGGCTTGCGGACCATAGTTCGGCTCCTTTGTTTGCGGCTTTGTGCAGACTTAAACCATTAAAAATTTGAAGTCCATATAAACGCAAGCTAAACTCAATTCAATTTGTGTAACCTACAGTTTGTATGGACCAATTCACATACAAGTTGAACTGTGTAATCTGCCTTTATATATATAATGTTTAATTTTTTTAACTTTTTTATATAAGTTTACATTCTCAATTTATATAAAATTATATTCCTTCTTTCACTTTTGATCATATAAGGTTCAATTATGAATTATTTTTAAATGATATATTTATTTTATTGATATTTTATAACTTATATTATGTATGGATAATATTGTTTAAGGTTGTATATAAGTTTTAAAGGTATTATAACTTATTTATAAAAAAATATACGGTGCTTTAAAATGATTATACATTTTTTATTTAAAAATTTAAAATACTTTTTAAAAAAAGCTTGCAGGCCGTTCCAAATTATGGAATATGTTATCCTATGCTATATTGTAAGCGGATGTCAAAACAAGAACTTCTCATTGATTACAGGTTTAATTTGGGTTAGGCCTAACTAACAATTTCAAGTTTAAATTACTTCAATACTATTTGACACAAAGTTCGAAGCCTCTGCTAACAATTTCAATATATTTCTAGCACTCTATCTTATAAAATTGGATAACCGTAATCATAAACCCATCATATGTTAGTGTGTTTAAATCAATTTAATGAGAACCTTGCTAAAAAACCCTAACCCCTTGCATTAGTTTAGTTAATAAGGTTGGTTGTCTTCAACTACCCATACCTTAAGATCAATTTTCACCGTCAGCAATATAAAAAAAGTTAGGCAATTTGTAAGTTTATATACTACTATAAGCCCTCAAAAAAACCAGTGGCATGCCTTATTCTTAAAATGAAATAACATATCTTACTTCTAAATTTTTCTTTTTTTATTAGAAAAGTTTAAACCCTTAACTTTCTAGTAAAACAATTCTAATATCATAACATTTGAAATGATAATTGACAGTTAATACGTCATATTAATTAGACCTAAGTGTAAGATGAGTATGCTATTGGAATTTTAATTTAATTGATCTAAATTAAAATTCCATTATGAACCACTAATATAGAAATAGAAAAGTGTTAATGGGAGTTAATTGTCTATTAATAATAATAATGATTAAGCAGGAATTTAATAGTAATAATTTTCAATAATTGAAAAGATATGATCTATGTATGAGTTGTTTTCTACCCAATTCAAAAATTCTATAAAAATGGGACTCCTATATTTATTCTCTGATTTAGATTGTACACACCACATTAACATTCAATTAAATAGCTTGCAAAAGTAATTTTGTCCAATTAGAATAATCAAGAGAAGAATGCTTTGTGTCCATTTCACGTGTAGCAAATTGGGGATCATAACCATTATCTAACTATGGTTCGAGGAGTACTTTGAAACCTTTCATCATGAAATAGATTTAGTTGGAGGTTCATGTAATTATAAAATTTTATTCTTTAAAATTATCTATGTAGAATTCAGTGCCTATTTATATGATTTGTTAATAAAAATATTTTCATAAAATTTAACAATTAATATTTAAAGCCACTAAATCATATAAATATAGTCAATTTATGTAGATTTGGGATATGGATTATGATTTTATAATTTGTAATTATAATCTTCATGAATGAAAAAGAATATGCTATGAATCTTGGAATTATTTCATGGCTTTGTTCTAATCTAAATTGTCACATTTTATTATGAAATATGATCGTTGAATGTCATCTATATAATTTATTTGTCAAATTCGTAATATGATTCATCCTATGTGATTTGCATAAAATTTTGGATGAGTATTTGATATGAATAATTTGCACAATATTTTTCTAATTTTTGCAATTACATTTTTTTTGTACAAATTAAAATTAAAAATCTAAAGGTGAATGCTTGTTTGATGCCATAATTATAGTATGTTTGTGTCATTTTAAGTCTTTTAGAAATTTTGCATATATGTGGCATTTTTTTTTTTTTGGAACAATATCTACATGTTTAATGTTTTGATCAAAATTTTACCAACTCAATAAACACCATTATTGGAAAAAAGAAAGAAAGGACCAATAGGACATCCTTAATGTTTAGGGACAAACATTTGGGGAATATTTCTAAAGAAAGGATGCAAAGATTTATAAAGGAAGAAGTCTTTAGCGATCTTATCTTTTTAGACTTTGACAAATATGTTAATTGCATCAAAGAGAAACTTCTTGTTAAAGTTATATTAGTAAGAGAAATAAAAAACTAAAAGCCTTAAAACTAGTCCACACTAACTAGATTACGCTTAATGCTATGGGTAGATACAAGTACTTCATCACCTTTATCAATGATTATTCTAGATATAGTTTGGTGGAATTACTAAGTAAGAAATTGTAATCATTGAAAGACTTAAAGTTATTCAAGGAAGTAATTAAGCTCAAAAAAAATTTTGCAGAAAAAAGAAATTAACTTCTCATGAACATAATAAGGTGTATGTTGGCCTATACTTCCCATTAGAAACTTCTACATACATTCTAAACCAAGTTCCTAATAAGTTAGTATCCAAAACCTTTTATTGTATTATAAAAGGCTTAGTTTGAGACATTTTCATGTTTAGGGGTTATAAAGCTGAGGTGAAACTATATGTTCTCTCAATAAAGAAGCTTGATTCAAAGATGGCTAGTGGATATTTTGTTTGGTACTACAATAGCTTGAAAGACATCAAATTTCACTGTTTGATTTACATTATTAGAGTAATGGAATCGGATTGAGCTATATCTTTTAAGGATAAATTAGATAGTAGGAGTCAAGTACCTTGCATCATAGACTTCACTAAAGAAAGTACAATTATTCTATTAGCACATATATTATGGGAGTCATCTTTTGCTATCTTGCAGGATGATCCAATGCAAACAATAGTAGAAGATGTTAAACTAATATAATTGTTAAAAAGATTTCTTTTACGAGATCTCATAAATTTAGTATATCGATGACTTCTAATGATTATCAAGTTTATCTATAGAAGCATGAGTGCAATGTCAGTGATGATATTGATCTCATAACATTTTCATAGCCAATTTCCAGTTCAAACTCTTCTAAATGGTTAAATACTATAAGAATATGGTGTGAGATCTAGTTAAATTACTTGTTGGATACACATCGATTGGATACAAATAGGTCTTTAAAACTAAGCAAAATGCTCAAGGTGAAATCAAAAGGTACAAGGCTAGATTAGTAGCCAAGGGCTACATTTTAAAGATAGGCATAAACTATAAAAAAACCTTCTTACCAGTTTCAACAAAAAGACTCATTTTGAGTTATCATGACAATGGGAGTTCATTTTAATTTAAAGTTATATTATATGGATGTCAAAATAACTTTCCTAAATGATGACTTACTAGAGACAATTTACATAAAGTACTAGATGGTATCTAAGAGAAAGGAAAAGAGCATTTTATTTGTAAGCTTAAAAAGATCCATATATAACTTGCAATAAGTGTCTAAAAAGTAATACCTCAAGTTTAATGATATAGTGATTTGTTTTAGGTTCAAGAAGAATGATGTAGATTAGTATATCTACATGCTAATAAGTGTGGATGATTTTATAATTTTGGTATTATGCTAATGACAATTCTATAGACGTTGGTAACCCACACTTAAGAAAGAGATAAATTAGGTGTTTTTAAAATTTTTATCATTTTTTAAATTCTCTTTGAAAACCATTTAATTTTAGAAAGTCATAAGAATAGTTTTAATTTAAACAATTTCAAGAAAGCTTTATCAAGATATTTGCACTTAAAATATGATAATTTAAACATTAGTGCAAATTAACTCATTCAACTATCCATAAACAAAGAATGAAGAAGCCAATGCATAGATAGATTTCTCTTTTAACCATTCAATCATTTAAGCATCAAGATCAATATTAAAGTAGTTCTCTTCTAACCAGTCAATTATCCAAGTAATAATATAAGCATTATAGCATAATGCATCCAACAATTTCATCAACCATGCATAGATAAATAATTAAGAAGTACATGCATAGATATATATCTCTTTTAAGTATCTAATCATCCAATCATCAACAAAAGCATTCCAATATAATATATTTAAAAAATAACAACAACAAAATAGAGTATGAAACAAGAAAAATAGAGCACAAACAAAAATAAATAAATTAAGGATAGAGATATCAAATATAAAAATTTATAGTGATTCCTCCCTTGAATATCCATCTTCAAGGTGTACATTCACTCTCCAAACTTTCCAAGCTTGTGTTTCAATTTACTATCCCTTTAAGTTTCAATTGAGCACTTGAAGAAGCCTTCTTTACAAATCTTTACTCTTTTTTTAGCAAATTCACTCTTTACAAATGATACATCACCCTCTCAAAGAATATGCAAGGGGATACCTTACCTTGAAGAAGCCTCATTACAAATCCTTGCTTCTTTTTAAGCAAATTCACTCTTTACAAGGAATACCTCACCCTCTCAAAGAATATGTAAAGGGATACTTCACCTTTTAGCAATTAGGAAAGTGATAAAAGGTAAGGAATAACTCATATAACATTTCTCATAAAGTAGATGAAACAATTGAAACTCCTAGAATTGAAGAATTTCACAAAAGAAGAGTTTAAATCATGATTTGATAAAAAAAAAAGTAGTAAAATGATGTTAAAAGCTAAAGTTTAGGCTCTCTCTTAATTGTATTTGATGTTTCTTAACTTATATAGAAAGTTTATGGAGTATTATAGCCATTTAGGGTAAGTTAGAAATGAAAACTAGCCATTTATAACTATTATACGTGTATCAGAATAGTCGAAATCAATTAGTCAATTAATTCTGATGAAAACGTTTATCTCTACTTGTTTGGAATTGATTGGTGAATCAATTTACAAAGATAGAATTGCAAATTTAACTTTAAAATATCATAACTTCTTTATTTTAATTTTGTTTAAATCAAATGAGTTATCATTGAAAAGTTATTTAAGTATACTTTCAAATGTTTCATGCTTATATCTTATGTAATTTTTTATATATGATTGAAATAATGAGCAAAGGTACAAAAAGAGTGAATTATAAAAAATTTAATTTTAAAACTCAATTTGTAAAATTCATAACTCTTTTATATATTAATCATTCTAAGAAAATGACCACTCTATGGAAAGCTATTTGCATTTATTTTTACAAAAAAATAATTTCATGCTAATATCATTTATAATTTTTGAGATATGGTCAAAATAATAAGCAAAGGTCAGAAAAGACTGGAATACAAAAAAATTAATTTCTAGACTCAATTTGAAAAAAAATCATAACTCTTTCATATATTAATTATTTTAAGCAAATGATATATCCATTTAAAGCTATTTAAGTCTTATTTCATGTGAAAAAAGTTTAACAATTAAATCATAAGTATTTTGTGAAATATGATAAAAAGAATGATTAAAGGTTAAAAATGAAAAGATTAAAAACCTCATATCTTATTAATTTTTGAAATGTCCCCTATAGGTTATCTTGTAAAAATATGATTATAGACTATCTTTTTAAAAGTTTTGATCAAATTAAGATTTCAAAAATATATTTAAGCTCTATATCATAAAAAAACTCTATTTTACAAGAAAGTTTAAGTCTAAAATGAAAAATTATAGTAATGAATTCCTTAAGCTTTTCTTAATGCTTCCAAGCTTTCAAAAGCTTTAATCTTCTCATCTTTCAATACTTGGATCACATCTTCTTTTTTACATTTCTTCCTTATTCTAGAGTTAAGCATAATATGATCTTCCATTTCTTTACTTTAATGTTAACTCTTATTGTGCCTATTAGACTTTCGTATATAAAAGTTCATAAACTTTGCAAATCATATAGTTAGTCCAATATAATATATCAAGATATTTACATGTATGATTCATATATATAACAAATTAGTACAAGAATATATATAATCATTATATCATATATCTTGATTAATCATAACATAGTATGTCTATTAAAACTTATATAATATATATTACTTTAGCACAAGATATACAATACTATTGGAACACCTATTTGTCATTATCAAAACTCATTATATATAACCTTGGGGTTAACAATTTCTTCCTTGCTAGCAATGATATGAACCTACTGGGCACCAAGATAAAGCTAATGTTGTCAAAATAATTTGTTATGAAGGATATTCGAAAATGCCTTATATGTTTTAAGCATGAGGATTCGTCAAGACAAATTTTATGGTTTGTTTGGTTTGTTTCAAGCAACTGTACATTAAAAGGGTATTGAAAATGTTCAACATGTCTATATAATCTCAAGTTTTTCACCCATTTGAAAATGTGAGATTTTCTCAAAGTTTTAATATCCTTAAAATGATGATAAAAAAGAAAATAACAAATGTCTTATATGTTTCGATCATAGGTAACTTGATGTATAATCAAGTATGTATACATCCTAATATAACTTATACTATTAGTGTACTTAAAAGGTACCTAAGTGATCATGTTTAGAGACATTAAACTATTGTTAAAAAAGTTATAAGATATTGGTTGGACACAAAAGATTACATGTTAAGTTATAAAAGATAAAGAGATCTCATAATTATAGATCATTCAAACTGAGAGTTTACAAGTTGTTTAGATAATCATAAACTAACATCTAAATATATTTTTGTGATGGCAGAAAGAGTTAATGTCATGAAAAAATGTTAATTAATCCTTTATCACAATCTTCACTATAAAAGTAGAGTATATTGCATGTTATGAAGTTACTTGAAGGGTTATGTAGGTTAAGGAACTTTATAACTTGTTTCAATGTTATTGAGAGTATCCCAATGCCCTTAACCATCTATTATGATAATGCTACTACTATGAACAACAAAAGTTCTACTTGTATAAAAAATTTTGATGTGAAGTACTAGTTTATAAGAGAGAAAATATGTGAGTATGTTACTTGTATTGAACATATTTCTATAAATCATATACTTATAAATCTACTAATTAAAGGCTTAGCAGTAGGAATGTATTATAATTATGGAATTAATATAAGTTTAATTTAGACATGTAAAATAGGCTCCCAGATGCAGACTTAGGGCGATTATGTGTATCTTATGTGAAGTTTTTTTTTTTTTTATGCAAGCTTATGTAGGTAAGTTCGTGTAGTCATGGGCTTTCACAGGTAAGCCTATATGGTTGTGGGCTTACTCGTACGCCAATTTTTTTTATTCTTCAATCATTTAGATACTTTTGATCTAACCCAATCTAATATCTAATGGCCTAATATGATTTTTTAACCTTAATTAACTAACCCATTACATTAAAAAAATCTAATTGGCTAATTATAATTTAAAAAAATAGATATTTTTTAATCCAACCTAATTCAGTCTCTCTTTAAAAGTTTTGTACCTTTTGTCATATCCATGATTCAATCGTTGATTTTTAAGTATATATGTTTAATAATTTAATTACTCCAACTATTATAAAAAAAATTGATGTGTTCTAAACCCAATCATTAAAATTGCACACTTATGCACATGTCTGGTTTAGTTAACTCTTTTGATGTTTTAGGTTAATAAGAATACTTTGATGTGATTTATTTATTTCAAGATGTATATTAATGAAATATTCATGTTTTTCCATACATCATTACTTATACATAATTTTATAAGTATGACATGGTGATAAAGACGTTTAAACCTTATTTTACTATAGTGTTGAGGATACAGATCCTCCTTTGGCATTTTAAATGAATGTTAAAATCACTGTGTAAAGATTTATATATAATCATATTTACTATCATGTAAATCTTATTATGTATGCTTTATGTCAATATCCTTATTAGTTATTGAGTTTCATTTGGTCAATGAAGTACAAGTATACAGTATGTATAATGTTAATATCCCTATGATATATAACTATTATACACTATTGGATCCTTATGATCTCAACTTAGACCTATAAGTGTAATGTTACCAATTTTTTTATTGATTTATTAAAATGGCCATAGTTTTTGTATTACATGGTCTAAGTGAGAGATTGTTAGAAGTTTAATTTCAAAATTTGATGTAAATTAAAATCACATTATGGACCATGTAATATAGAAATAAAAATGTGTTAATGTGAGTTAATTATCCATTAGTGATAATAATGATTGAAAGAAATTTATGATAATAATTCCTAACAACTTAAAAGGATAGGATCCAATTATAGGTCGTTTTCTACCTTATTCAGTAATTCTATAAAACCAAAGTCCCTATTCCTTTACTTTGGTTCAAATTATACATATCCCATTAATGTTTAATTAAATAGCCTCCCAAAAATAATTTTATGTGATCAGAGTAATCAAGAGGAGAGTGCTTTGTATCGAATGCACACATCGTAAGCTTAGTGATCGTGACCATTGTCTGATTATGGTTGGAGAAGATCAATGAGTACTCTAAAACCTATCATCACAAAATAGATTGAGCTAAACGTTTATGCATTATAGATTTATTTTGTATAAAATTATTTGTATGTAATTCATGCCTATTTACTTAATTTAATGATCAAAATATTTTCATAAAATCGTGAAATTTCATACACATGGGACCTATAGTTACTAAATATAATTTTAATTTGTATATTTTTCACATAAACATAAAAATAAAAATGCACGCACTCACCCATATATAAAAAAATTATGAAAATGTAAAAATTTTGTCCACACTATAGCTAGCCACTAGGAAGTGATGTGTAAAAGACTTCAAAGCCTAGCTGAATCTTTTCACTTTTCGAGGGTATAATGTGCACATAAAACCCTAAAAAGCCCCATGGTGTTGAGAGAGAAGCGATATTCGGAGGAAGATGTGTCCACTGTATATACTTGTGCATGCATATGCTTGCTCTTTTTGCACAAAGTATTTCTTCTGCACCTCACAGTGTCTTTTCAATTAGAATCTGATTTTCCGCGTCTCACAACATAAATGGCCTGTGGTCTCACAAGGGTTGGTGATTCCATTTAGTGGTCTCATGACTCGTTTTCTCACTTTTGATTTGTTTCATAGCGGAAAACAAAGGGGGAAAAAAGCATCAATTATCTTTCGAGTTTTAGTATATATTTTTAGAAGATAATTTTTTTTTTTAATTTATTCGGTGACATTTCTTTAAAGCTTCCCAATCTGAGGAGAATATTAGTATCCAGAGTAAACAGGTCCTAATATCATTCTTGAAATATCTTTCTTAGTCCTTTACACGGCCATTGCAATTACTTTGTAGTTGCAATACTTTGGTTGCTTGCACACATTCTGCAATAAATCATAGTAATACCCTAGGTTCAAGGAAAGTCAAGTTCTTCCCACCACGTGAGAAGCAGTGATCTATCGATTTGAATTCATTTATTTATTTTCACCTTGTAAACTTAATCAAATTATGCGATGGAACCGTTGCAACAAGTTATGGGCAAAAAATTGTTCAATTATATGTATTAAAAATACGATTTAAAATTAAATTTTAAATAAAAATTAATAGTTATTATTAAATATAAAATAGTAAAGTAAATTTATAAAATTTAATTAAATGAAAAATTAAAGCTCATTTTCGATGATCATAATATTTTCCAAAATTATTCGCGTGGTGGAACATAAAAGATTGCAATAATCTTGTACTAACTATTACTTTATGACGGATTAATAGGGCCTTGTAGCTGTGGTACAAATCATAATAATTCTAAATGGTGATTCAGCTGAGGTAACCATTATATTGAATTATAATGACATTTTGGCCATATTTTTTTTAACCAAGGTATCCCCCACTCAATTAGGTAGAGAATAATTCTCTGAAGAACTTTTAGGCATCAAAGAAGGAAACATCTCCCAAATGAGTTTGCCCCATACACAAAGTCTGTGTGGAATCCAAAATATCTTGTTTAAGATATTCAAACCTCTTCTACTCACATCAATTCATGATGGTGACCATAATTATTCCTATTTCATAGGTAATTAGCTTTTGTTTATCTATTTTAAATTTTCTAAATGATCTTTTAAATTCAAAAAAATATTTTAAACAAATAAGAAGAGAGGTCAAAAAGACTCAAGAATGTAAGGGACATGTTTGTGAAACATGCATGTTTGTTACTTTTAAATTATTTCAAATTGAAAAAATAAAATTAGTTGTTGAAATGATCATTTTAACTAAATAGATGTTTGTAGTTGAGAGATGGCTATCACTTGTAAGAAAATGATAGAATCTGTAATTGTCATTTATATTTGTCTCTTAAGACTATACAAAACCGATCAATACGAACTAAATCATTACAAATCACTTTAAAATGATCAAAACTACTAACTATCAATTTTAATCAGTTTGAAATATAATTTAGCTTGATGGTTTGGTTTCAGTTTATTTTTAATAAATCATTTATTTTCAAATCAAATCAAACCATAATTTTTAATTTTTTAATTATATATATTTTTCTAATTTTTCATAGTCTAAGCCTAATATAAATAATTATATATTGTTCAACTCATTTACAATACTTTTGTCTTGTTGCCTTTATACTAGATGAATGGCCCAAAGTTTTAAATCACATAATAACAAGTTCAATTCTAATCATTTAGATACTCATACACTCACAATATCATTTTTTTTATCTCTTCATCTTAATGTTTAATGTAGAATCATCGCAACTTATTCCTTTTTCATATCACCTTTTCTTCATCAATATATAAATGCAACAACTTGCTGCGAGTCCCTTTTAATGACATTTTTCTTTCTCATTATTCAACTTTTATTATGTTTAAAATATATGATTTAGTGCTTGATATAAATTGATTAACATTAAACCAATTAAACTTGATAATATGTTAATTTAAATTAATTTGTGAAGATAATTAATAGTCAATCTCTTATTTAAAGGAATCGACTATATTAGTTTGGTATCACTTTTTTTTACTAAATCACCTAAATTAAACCATTGAACGGGCCTATTGCCTCTACATTGATCCGCTAGTTGCATAACATAATTGAAATAATTATCTCAATTTGCATATCGAGTCTCTCTTCCTTGATTAATTTGATTATTAAAACAGCAACAAATTCATAGGGAGAATTAAGGTTGAAACGTTTTGTTATATCTCGCAAGGACATGGCTTAAATCATCTTCTTCAATTTTCATTATTATAGAAGAGTGTACAATGAGAGGTCGTCAAAAGTGGCTGCACTTTTCTTTACTTTTGTGAAAGGTAGATATACATTGAACAAAGTTTAGATACACAAAGTGGAAGAAGAAGTGGTGGTCGGTTATTGTCAGATAGCTGCATGGAATCATTGCCCTCTTGTTTGCTTTTGAACTCATTCAGGCATCACTTACTTCCCGTGAGGAGCCTTATAAAGATACATGCACCCCGACATTGATTCTAAAGTGAAAAAAATACATTGATTCCCTCTAAAGAGAGGTTTCTTGCTGACACTTTTTAATTTTCTAGCTCGAGTATAATTTTTTAACCGACAAACTAAGTTTTCATTTTTTTTCTTGAAATTTTGAAAGAACTGTAGTTTTGTATCCTAAATCTATTGCACTATATAAATTCTAGAAAACTAGGTATGAACAAAATTCAAAATTATGTGTGAAAAAGTTATAAGTTTAGATTCTTTATTTGTTTTGACAAAAAATGTTTTTCTTAAAATATAATTATAAAATCATAATAAAGAGAATATTATTTTATTTATTTAATATTAAATACAAAAAATTTAGGAAAACCAATTCTATTTATTTCAAAGAGGAATTTGCTTTGCTCTAAAATCAATGGCTTGAGTATCATTTTTTAAAATTACAAATATAAGTAATATGTTATTCTTAGCACTTTCCTGAAAAAAAAATGCTTTTTTAAAAAATAAACAAAACCTTATTATATCATGTTTCAATCTATAGCGGGAGGTTTGTATTAGTTGGAAATGAGAATTCAAACTTAAGTGCTTTTTAACGTAACATATCATACAAGTAGAAAGTTTGATCTTTGTAATTCATTTTTATCGTTATTCCCTAAACTTGTTCCAGTTATTATTGATGAACTATGCTATTGCTTTTCCTAAAAGAAAGTAGATTGTCATCGAATGTCCAAACTTATATTTGCTAGAGCCCACCGGCCTCTGCACAGTAAGCCCAGAAACCCGGCCCTTTATACTGATTGGACTTGAAATTTGAGACTCATTACCTAATAACTTTACAAAATGGCCCAATGAAGAAAAGTCCCAGCACAAAATGTATTGCAGATTGCCTGGGCCAGGATAGCCCATTTATGGAACGGACTGGTTTAACAGTTTTCATCAATTTATAAAGAAGACTTATGCAGACCAGCCCATATAAACCTGGAACTAGCCCAATCCTCACTATTTAACATCTCTAATATTTACCTTAAAACTTATAATTGTCACATGCTTTCACACACTCACAAAAATGGAAAATATTACATCAGTCTCACAATGTCCGGCAATGTAACAATTTTTTTAACTACATATTTATACTTTGGTCAACATTATATTTCTTTTTTCATTTTATGGGAGAAATATATATATATATATATATATATATATATATATATATATATATATATATATATAAGTTAAAAGTACATAGACCCCACAAATATGAAGCCTCCCAGCATTTTCGCATCCATCTCCCTCCCCCTATTTATTTAAAATATTATTTAAATATATTAAAAGGGATAAGAGTTAACTTGTTGCCTATAGAAAAAAAAATAATTGTGGCTAAAATATAATTGTTATTCCACACAAGTTAGATCCTACAAAAATATCTAAAAGTGTATACGTATCTCCCATTGCTATAAAGATAAAAATAAAGTTATTTAAATATTTATTATAAGATTCTTCATTCAGATTAATAAATTATGATTATTAATGATAAAAATAGAGCAATTAATATATATATATATATATATATCATAATTTACACCCAAGTAAAATTTATTTGAAGGAACATATTTTCTACTGAAGTAATCCTCCTTGGTTGCCCAAGTTTTATCACCTTTAATAGCTGTAATAGTGCTCTATGTTGTGGGATAATCAGATTTTTAGACAACCTTCCAGTTAGTTATGAAAATACTCTCTTTCTATTATGGTTGTTAATAAGTGTACCACTCAATATAAAAAGGGCAGAAGCCTCTCAATTTCGGGTAAGTATTTTGAAGAATAAAGGTCATCTCTTCATCTTCTTGTGTGCTGTTTTTCTCTCTTGAAAATCTCTTTTCCCGTGTTCCTCTTTTACAATAAAAAAGGCTACAAACTCTTCAAAAAAAAAAAAAAAAGAACTTCTAACATCAGAGTTAAATATACTGCTTATCTGATCAGATTGGAAATTCCAACTTCAACTTCTCCTTGACCGTTCAAATTCCACAGCATCCCTTTTATTTGGTCGGTCATTTCTAATTGGAAATTGAGTGTCTTTCACTAATGCAACGAAGACATTAATGATTTGTTTGATGATAGATTAATTTAGTAGCTTGCTTGCGAGGGTAAAAAATAAAAAGTAAATAAATTAAAGGTTTGTCTTTTTATTAGTTTATTTTAGAAAATAATTTTTACTCCTTACTCTTTTTTTTTGCCATTCTTCGATGCATCATCTAAATATACAATAAATGAAGGAAAAGGGGACCAAGAAATTATTGTCTCCTATTTTGAATTTTCTATGTATCAATGACAACTTCTTGTTCCTTTCATTTTTCCTTAATTTCTTCCTTCTTATAAAAGGAAACCCCAAGGGGAATGATGACGGTGGTCGTTAAAGAAGCATCCAAGGACAAATTTTAACACCAGAAACAACATTTCTGTATTCCATTCTGTGATAGACAATTGAATACAGAAGAATTGTTGTTTCTCATGTACCAAATGTCTGAAATTTTAATGTGGGTCTAACTTAAATTTATAAATAATAATCAATATTAATTTTTAATCATGTAAGCTCAAAATAAAGTGATTGTTTGTAATAAGTTCTACATAATATTATGATCCAAATGTAAATTTATTGGGAATGAATTTTATGATAAGTAGGATTCATAATTCAATCCATTTGTTTTAATAAGAAAAGGTAACCAATCTTATCTCGTTTATTCCATAAAGTGTAGACTTCATTCATTTCATGAGAGAAAATGAGATATTACCATAAAAGAAGACCTCATAACAATTTTTATTTTAATTTTTTTTTTTTAAGGAATCTTGATCAAGGTAACACTAGATATGAAGAGAATGCCAACCGACAATCAAAGATATTAAATAGAGATGAAAATCTCCTATTCCAAGTACTTGATCATGTATCTAACCTTTAATTACATGTTTATATTTTCGGTCTTCAATTTCCCTTATGTTATAATTAAGAATTTTAATTTATTAAAATTATTGCACCAAATACATACAAACAAAAAAGGGCAGGTTTTGTCATGACAAATACATGCAAACACAAAAGGGCAGGTTTTGTCATGACATTGAAGACCGTACATTTTCTCTACATCCAAAATTTGATTTTTAGTCTGTATAATTTATTTATGTGTCTAATAATTTAATCCATAATTTAAAAAAATAAAAACAAGATTCTTTGGTTGTCCCCCCCCCCCTCCATGGTAAAATTTGGATCAAGAATAGACCATAATCTTAATGGTATATCAGCAAAAACTATCATAATGAAAATAGTCAAGCAATCACACAAACCAGGATGTTTACATATCAACATAACTTGATTTATTTACAAATAATGGATTTAAAATGGGATTGTGAATACATTGTAATTGTGAAAAAAAATGCAAATAGGATTAAAAAAATTGAATATAATCGAAAACCATCGCGATCCAGTTACAAAGTATCAATTATAAATCACAATGCTACAAATGCTTGAATGAGTCTGACACGAAATTCTTAGTATATACGTCATGATTTGACCAACCAACCATGATTTTAGGAGAAGTTGAAGAATTAAGAGAAGCTAAAAAGAGCATACACAGCATCTAGATCTTAGGTAATAACGGAAGTTTGATTGATAAAAATTTGGAAATATCACGTGTCTTTACATTAAATATAGAACATAAGAATAATTGGTTCCTTCCCATTTTTTAGAGAACATAGGGACACGAGAGAAACAGAAATAAGACTGTAAATTACTTCTACCCTCGATTGAAGCCTTAAAAGAAATAAAATTCAACACATTTGGAATTAAATTTATAAATAATTCAAATTCAAAATATAAATCCAATTCTAAATAAATGGAATTCTCATTGTTTTCAGGTTTCCAAACGAGAGACTAGCGACCCTATTTTTTTGGTTTAGTTTTCATTAGTCTCTATCGTTTGTCTTATTAATAATTGTTTTATTCAAATAAAGCAATTGAACAACAATCATTGTCAGGCAATGAACTTGCAATATCTAAATGTCACTGAATGATAAAAATAGCCTTGCATCAGAAGAAAAAATGCAAGATGAATCTATGGATGGCATCCGACGTTGGGAAACCATTCGATTTGGTGTGTAGTATTAGCCTAAAAAGAATAGATGATACTAATTAGAAACTCACAATCCTTAAACTAGAGGAACATTTAATGGCTTCCTTTTGATGGGAAGGGAAATATTTCTAATCATACAATAGTACTACATCCCGGGTATTGCTTCTTTTTATATTTTGACAGGTGGGATATTATGTTATGTTGGGTCAACGTTAAAATCTGGGAGATATTCCTAATTTATCAAAATAAAATAGGTAATAATTTTGAGAATTTCACAACAAGAGTAAAACTAAAAATATTTTCTCTTAAGAAAGAAAATGGTAAACAAAGAAAATTTTAAAATTTAATCATGTCTATTGTTTGGGTGAAAAGAAAAGACGGAGAGAAGAAAACTCACTAGCAAAAATACTGTGGTTATAATTTTCTAATTAATTCAAATTTAAATATTTTTTTTCGTCCTCATCTTCTCTCCTATTAACACTTGAAAAATTCTCTCCTTTCTCTCTCCAATAAATAGCAGATTTAGCATGGACTCTCGAATCAGCATCACTTGCTGACTCTGTAAGCCTGCAAAGCAAAGACCAATTCGGTTGAATATCTCCAGGCAACACCAAAGTAATTGCTTAAAATAATTTACTCATTCCAGTCAAATGAATAAAGCTCACCTTAACCCTTTTTAATAGATCTTTAGCATTGTTGTCGTTCCTGAAGTGTTCTCTTACAGGCTGCATACATTTATAAAAAATAACAAAAAAAGAATTTAGCATGTGCCTTAATAATAAATAAGCCAGATGAAAGCCAATACGCCACTACCATTCATAGCTATAAAGAACACAAGATAGCCAACAAATCCTGCGCATGTGTGAAATAAGAAAATGAGATAAAGCATTGACTTGGGAAAAGCTTGTCAAGTGCCAATTGATCCCAAACGCTTAGGTTGTTAAGGAAAGGCTCGAGAATGGTTTTCTCTCTTCATCTTCTTCTTCTTCTTTTATTTTTTCATTTTTTATATTTTGTAAATCACTCAACACTCCCCTTCAGATGGAATCCTGTTGAGCTCACAGATGAACAAAATACAAACATACCAAGAATAAGTAGAGTATAAAAGTCTTTAAAATTGAAGGTGCAAATGATTCAAATCCTTCAACTTTTTTATCAAAGAGGCTTCGAAACTGTATCAAGTGTCATGATCCTAAAGTTTAAGCTGCTACGCATTCACAAAATAGTTCCCCCCCCCCCCTACTATTACGTGATAGAACTCACAACGTCACAACAGAGTCAAGAGTCAACTCTCAACACAAAAGGCTATTAGCACTGCTGCCATATCTAGAAAAGCAACCTACAAAGCAAGCTAGCTAGCAGCTATGCTTTCACTCTAAGGAGCCGTTTGGTTCAATCGAAGAAAAGGAAAAGAATCAACAAAGGAATAGGAATCAATAAGGGAAAATAGAAGGAAAGGGAATAAAAATCCCATAATTACTCATTTGGTTTAAACAAGGAATCAGGTACTCTTAGTTCACTTTACTTACAATTGTTACACTAAAGAATAATTTAATTAATTATAATTATTATTAAAATAATTATTGTAATTAGTATTTATTTAATCATTATCTTTTAATTGTTATTATATTATTATTTTTACAATTATTTCACTTTAATTAATAATATTTTATCAGTGTTATTTTAATTATTACTGTTATTTATTTACTATTTTTAATAATTATTATAGATATTATTTTATTATTATTATTTTCTATGTTACTTTTACTATTATTATTATATAACTATTATTATATTATTTTTATTACTATATTAATATTTATAAATACTATTTTATTAATATTGTTAATTATTTTTATATTTTTAAATATTTCATTGTATTTATTATTATAATTATTATATGATTATCTATTATTATTTAATTTTATTATTTTATTATTAATATTATTAGTTATCATTATTTAATAATTATTTTTATTTTTAATTTTATTAATATCATTTTATAATAATTATTATTATATTGAAGGTGATAAACTTAAAATGCAGAATAAAGGAATTGGATTCCTTGGGAATTAAAAAGAATCACCATTTCCTCATTTGATGTAATCTCATTAAAGGAAAATGAGTAAAAAGAGTAAGTTTTTTATGAACCAAATAGACGGAAAGAAAATCCACCATTTACACCCCTCCTAAGTTTCCTCTACTAGATTGGATAAGGATAATTAAGACATGAATATATTCGAGGTAACTGAGGAAGAAGATAAAGGAGTAAACAGCCAAAAGATAGCTGTTACATCAGATTTTCCCCAAAATTATAGCTAGTTGACTGTAAAAGCAATATGATGGTTTACTCGAAATAAAATGTGTATACAGAAACCTCATTAAAAGAAAGGGATAAGAAAAACTTGTGAAGTATAAAAGTACAGAGGGGTGGAGAGCCAACAATTAAAGACTTCAATGGATATCCTTCATCTAATAAGGTTGTGACTTTAATTTCTTGAAATAATCAACTCAAGAGTCTTGTGCTTTGCAGATTGATGGAGATATAGGTAACAGAAAAACTATTAGTAGTAAATGCATGCCAGTAGCAGAGCATCAAGGCACAAGCTTAAGATCAATGAATCTCATTATTTTGGTTTAGTCTTGATTACGGGACGCATGAGGAATATCCCTTAAATACCTCACTGTATCATAAACATTCAGATTATTTCAATGAATAACCTGTAACTCTACTTAATAAGTTGTAGTCGCAGGGTATTCCAGTAATTTGCAGTCATGTTTCTGGTAAAATTTATGATTGTTTATGCACTTTTCCTTAGTTTTGGGTATGCATTGCATCCAAATTCTGACTAATCCTAGTTAAAGGATGCATACATCAATGAAATCCTAGCAACAAGATGTGTTCTGCATCATTTGGGGGTGATGCTTAAGAGCCCCTGATGCCTAAGATTTGTTTCTCAATTTGTACTTTAATTTTCTCCCCTGCCCAAATCCATTGTGGTATTTCATATTTAACAAAATCCTAGCTCATTCTAGTTTCAATTTTCCATAGAACCCATAAATGCTAAAACCTTAATTTTGTAGGTAGTGTCTGCTTGCATAGAGATGCGCTTAAAATCATCTAACTCAGATCCGGCATCTACAGTGCTTAGAGAATCTTAATGGACTCCTGCCCAGGTCCTCTTTCTTTCGCACTTCATGATTTCACACATCTTACGACAGATTATAGCCACCACATTGGAATTAGAGTCACACAAGCAGTAAACCACAAAATCACAGCTCATGGAAGACTGATAACTAAATTAGCATTTTATTTAAATCTCTATAATGTCACAAAATCTAATTTACAGGTTTTCTTTTAAAAATGAGAAAAGAAAATGGCTGCCAGCATATGTAGCAGAGTGATATAATATTTGAATGCAGCAGCAAACATTGCCACAAGCAATCAATATTGATGAGCTTATCCTTTCAAGATCTAGAGGGAAAATAAGAGAAGATGCATAAAAAATTACATAATACCTCCAATATTGTGTTCAATGCCTTTGATAGAGCTGGTTTAAGGTCACCTGGATGAAGTGCCCCATTTTCGTAGTCAGCAGCAAGATCTTCAAAGCTTTTGAAGGTCCTATAATGAAAAGAAGCATTAACACAAAGCAATCCTAACAGTTATCAGAGAGAAGAAATTACTACACATATTTAAGGGAACCAGAGTAGTTCAAACTTATGACCCAAAAAAAAATTTTGCTTCAAACAGGATGCCAAGTTGAAATTGGGAAAAATTGAATATCGCCACTAATCGACCTGGAAACAATTTACAATTTGAGTTGAGGAAGAAAAACTCACTTATTCCCTCCATTTTCTTCTTTGCGCTCCACTGTGAATTCATTAAACCATGGCAAGACAATATACTGAATGTACTCCAAGCATGGATTCCCTTCCACGATATTAGGAGGGCAATAAGCTTTCTTTATCTTCAAGTTCACCTCAGCCTATAATTTCCAACAAAACATGAAATGCCAGCACATAATGAATTCACAAATTACACCATGTAATTCACTTCTCTTCATATTTGGCCTCAATTTCAAGGCCATATCAAAATGCAAGCGTGTATGAGTGTCAATTTGTCTTCAACTTCTTTGTAGTGAGAAATTCAATACCTATTTCATAAAAACTTACCTCCTCGTCTTCCATGAAAATGGAAGATGATGGGTCACTTTTTGACATCTTCTCTTGCCCTTGCTGCAGGCCAGGTAACATATCTGTGAAGAAATGATGAGACAATGAGTAAAAGATAAACGAAATCAAACTTAGAGTATTATTTAGACAAGGGAATATCGAGGGTACGGTGTGACAAAATAATAGGCTTGTTCTTCCTCTTAATGTCATCACAATACTCTCTAGCAAGTACATTAACTTTTCGCTGATCCATTCCCAATTGGCAGATGTCAGCCTGTTTTAAGAGAAAACAAACCTTATAATATTCACCAATATGTTTCCAGGAAATCAAACTAAACCAGTGTTGTCAATAGTGAATAGCAGCAAGCCAAAAATTTGCCCTGAATCCATGGGGGATGGCATGGCAGGTGCCATACTGATTAACAGAAGCCATGTCATATAATATGTAATTTTAATAACATTACAATCATAGAAAATGACATATGCATAAAAATCAGGAATGAAGCTTCACTATCAGATTTGGTGTGCATTTTTATTACTTAAAAAAGGGATAAAATAAAGATTAAAAGTACTGTGCTCTTAATTCATATGCCCTTGTTTCTGACTGTTACATCACTGCCTCAACAACCGAAATTTTATTTGAAAAGTAAAACCTTAAAATATCTTGTTTTTTCATCCCACATTTTCCTTCTAGATACTAAATAACTACAAACAGATGATACCAGATATGTACATAACACATTAAGGACACAATTTCAAAGCCATTTAAGTTTCAAAAAAGGTAGCAACTGTAAGGAACAGTTCATCGTTTTCTAAATTCTAGAAAGACTCTACGTATCGGCCAAGCTAACAAAGTATTCCCAAGTGTTGATACAATGGAAGCACCATCGGGAAATTCTAAGCCAAAAAATAAAAATATGCACCTTAAGAAAAAATATATCAGCACACTGCATGCACGGATAGAATATCTGGGCCGCAGTCAATTCTTCAGTTTCACTTCGACCCATGATCTGACTACACCTACAATTTGGAAGAAGGAAGTGTAAAGTAACGTTTTAACCCACATCCACCAATTAATTTAGCACTGAATCATCAAAAACTCATTCACCTAATTATCCTTTTAAGGTTGTTTTTCTGAGCTATATCCAATACGAGAGGCCAGTACTCATCAGCTCTTGCATTTATCTCTTTGGATGACCATAAAAACTCGACTTTCTCTCCTTCTATATCCATCCCTACAGCTTTCCAAATTTCAATCAGATAACGACCCACCGTCTCAATTTTCTTCAAATCTCCTCCCATTTTATTGTTTAGCTTCGCAAACCAGTCCGCAATCCATATTTTAACCCTGCAGCCAGCGGATGTCAACTTGTTCACATTAATCGTCTTCATGACTCCCTGTAAAAGCAATGAAATTTTAGTGCACAACTCTTCAAAACTCACGCTCAATCACTACAATTTAAACAGTCAGTTGGCACGCTTTGCGCCATTATGTTTATTCAAAGCGTGAAAGACTACAACTACATCATGCGCCCCTTCTAGACTTTCCAGAGTGGAACACCGTAGTGCTTCATGATGTAAAAGCGGACAATCGGAATTTGGTTTCTACCTGGGCAATGTGCATGCGTCCCGAAGGTTCAAACCCATCATAGCAAACAGGCTCAGGCTTCTTCGCCAGCAAATTTCGAAGCTCATCTTCTTGAATGCACTCCTCACCAACACTTCGTACGATTTGGAATTTCTGCTCCAAACTCAATTGCGATGAAATGGAAGAAGCTGATGATTCGGGTGAGCCATTCCCCTTCTCCGGATTTGAAACGGACAATGATTCTAGGGCTTTTGCGGATGCATCTGCCATCGCTTGTGTTGATGCTTGAGCAGTTTAAGGCTCTGTTGCGCCTGATTCAGATTGAAATGGTTGTGAACAAAGAGTAACAAGTTCGTTAAGATCTCAAAGAGTCAGATACAAAGGACTGATTTTCTTAATTCGCAAATTGCAGTTCTTAATTAGCGACTAAACAAATTATTATCTATGCAGACCTTTCAGGATCACCCTGTGGCGGCCTTCAATCAAGCAACCTCTTTTTCTGCGGCGCGGAAGCGAGCGTACCGTGGCTGAGCTGCTGCCGTCTCGGTCTCAAGTTCGTGTGATTGCCGAAGAGTGAAAATGGAATCTCTAGGTTTCGTGCTGAAGAGTTAAAGTCAACGTTATTAAGCTAAAACGCACATCATGCCGCTAAATATTTACCTTTCGCGTGAAAACTGCGCATTTGTCTGGCAGAATCATGAATTTTCAAATAATAATATATTTTGAAATTATGAATTCCAAAAATATAATATAAATCTAAATAATTTCTAAAAATATTGTTTTGGGAAAATTTGAGTTAAAAGAAGATGGGATGTGTAAGTACAATAATAAAATCCCTAAGTATAGTTTGGGAGAGCAGAGAATAAATACTTTGATTAGGATTGTCAAATAAAATAAAGAAGTGAAGAATAAATATTTCAGATTAGGGTTGTTGAATGATAGAAGCAGAGACATTTTTTATGTACTCCCTAGTGTTTTAGGGCTTTCTTTTTAATGTGTCCAGATGGCCTAAGGTTTTTTATGAATAGGTATTTATAATAAAGGAGTGCTATTAAGTAGCTATAGACTTAGGTACTAATAATTTGGTACAAAAGATCAAGTTGGCTAATAGTGTGAAGGACAAGATATACAATGTAGGATGATGTAATGGAGATTTTATGTGTGGTAGTGGTAGTATCACTACTTGATAGTAACACATTTTGATAAGATCAGACTTTCATCATTTATCAGAAGAAAAATTCAAACTCCTATCTTTTTTTAGCTTAAGTGGTCTCAAAAGTATAGGGGTTTTTTCATTTGCCCAACTTTGAGGGACCCAAAGTGAGGAGGGTCAAGTATGACATACCTACCTCTCCTCGGAAGTGGGGTGAAGCTCTTATTCTAATATTACTAATTCATATATTCTAAGAATCTCTAAGAAGTTTGATAAGAAAGAGGTTTATCTATTATTGTAGTTAAAGTAACCCTTGCCTTTAAATTGGATGGTCGCTAGCAGGCTTTGACCTCCACATGACCCTATTCATTCAAACTTTCATGATAGTAATGTTGCTAAGGATATAGTGATTAGCATTCTATAGACCTCCCCTTAGTTAGGATACGAGCTAGGGTGAAGGATAAGGTTCTGTGGACCCCTAAGCCAAATGATTTTGACGTCAATGTACTATAAATCTTTGCATAGCTAGTGTTTGTTAGGCTTCTTTAAAAACTACTCTTTTTTTTTTTGAGGTTAGATTCCCTTTGCAATGGCCTAATAGACTTTTTGAGACTTACCTTCCATTTTTGTCTAAGGAATGGTTTTAAAGCTTAACCTCATTGCCTTTGGAATCAACATTAGACCCTTTGTGCATCAATCATCATGATAGAGAAGTAGGAAGCATGCATCTTTAAGGCAAAACTTTAGGTGTTTCTATTGAGAGCAATCTAATCTTTTGTGTTAATGAGTCATTTAGGGTAAATTTTTCTCAAAGTTAGTCCTTATGAAATGAATTGATGTGATGACATTGTTTTATAAAGATTATGCCCTTGATGGAGCAAGCTAAAACATTGATGGTATTCACAACAATTGCATTCCTTTTTATTATGAATTGCCATTGTTCCTTAGGATTGCTATTTTATTTGTGCGTCTACTTAAACTAACTTTTTTCTATGTTTAGTTCACTTCATTTCTGTTTATTGCAATTCAAAACTAAAAAGTTTCTTAAAATTACCTTCTTTCTTTACTCTAAACTTCTTTTCAATCTACTTGATGGTCTTAAGAAATCTAGCAAAAGTCCATCTCCCTTGATGATGAATCTTATTGTGGCGAATTTATTCTTTACTCTAAACCTCTTTTCAATCTACCTCATTCTTATAAAGGATGAATTTGTTCTTACTGCTAAACAATTGAAGAAGAAAGGCAATTGATGGGCACTTTTGGTTATGATAACCATTTGGATGAGCTCCTTGCAAATTTTGACAATGTTCATTATCTTTAGGACCAACTTACTGATATAAAAAATATGCACACTTTTTTCTAGGGAGGCTAATTCATCCTGCCTTTCTAATTATACTAAGTACATGTTGCTCTTTTGATTAATTTGAAAGACTCTCTCTTTTATCATAGTGAAATTCATCCCTAAATCCTTTCCTATTGAGGGTTTTGATGCTAAGGCATAGGAAGTTCATGCTAAAGATAAAGACAAGAGACATCTTGACAAAGCAGGAGCTATTACAACCATCCACATTTCTAGAGAGCTTCTTGTAAAGAAAAATGTAGACAATCTATGATGTTTAGCTAAACATTGGGAAAGTAATGTCTATATATTCACAACCAAGTCAAGAAAGTTCATTCCTACTCTAAAGGATATTCATGCTTTGTATTACCTTCTATTTTTTGGCGAGAAAGACATAACATAACTTTCTTACTTAACAATAAAGCCTCTATAACATTTTAGCTGAAAAATTACCTTATTAGCTGTAACTAGAAGGAGTATTCCCTGGCAAAGAAAAAGATAGTGATGCAATTTGATAAGAAAGATAAGTCCACCTTTACTAGATGGTTGAAGTACCTTTCAAGTATCCTAGACAAGGAACCTAGCAAAGATGGAAAAAGGGGTTTCCGTAAGGACCTAAAATACCTATATCAATAGCCAGGAGGAATTATTTCTATATGTATTCATAGTTTATTGACTTATCCACTTTTTTCCCCTAAGCTTTTTAATGAGACCTTGAACCTGAGCATTTTCTTAATGGCAGCCTACATAATGTCAAGGATGTGGTAAACTTTAGCTTTTACTTTCCTTAAAAGTTTTTACCTTTGTTTGGACTAACTTTAAGGGTGGATTGTTCATTCTAATAAGAAATACATTGTCAACAAATTTATAAACACCATATTTCTTTAACTATTTCTTTACAATCACTTTCCTTCATTTGCCTTTCTAAAGAGATTAATTCCTTCAAGTAAGGTCAATCCTAAAGCATGGTGATGGAGAATATCTAACAAAAAGATATTGCTTGAGAAAGTCATAAGTGATATCTCTTCCTTTTGCTTTAAGCCTTATTTAATAGGTGTTTCCCACTATAGCAAAGTGGATTTTTACCCAAAAAAAAGGGGAGAGGGGCACATGAACTATGTTTCTCCAAATGAGAAATGGAAATAAAGGCAATTATGATCATTAGATCTTGATTATTACCATAACTATACTTGTAGTTTTTTTTTACCTACAAATATTTTTTATACTACTATGGTGCCTTCTTTTTCTTGAAATGGTACCTCAACAAGATAGTGCATCAATTTGGCTTTAATTAGACATACTACAATTCTTTAGCTTCACATTTTCTAGAACAAGTGAAAGTGTGGGCTACCTTTAAAATACTTAAGTCTATCTTTGATAAAAATCCTCCCTAATTCAAATTAATAGTTTTCCCTCATCCACGTACATTGGTCACTATTTAGAAATCTAGATAAGGATGTTAAAGATCTAGAAGCAAAAAATTTCCTTATAATTAGATAGGAATCCAAGATAATCTTTTAGAACTAATGTTGAAAATGGACTCATTATGCACATTGCACACATCAAAATTAATTACTAAACCTGCTCAATCTAGTATTGAAGGCAATTCTAAGTCAAATCCTAAGGAAATAGATGGCAATCAAAGGAAATAAAGAAATCAAATGGGCTTTTTAACATATATATAAATGAAATAATTGACAATAGAATTAAATTGAAATAATTAATAGTAAAATTAAATTAAAACTAGCTAAATATGGATCTAGTACAAGGGAAATCACACTCTAATTCTTATATTAATCATGACACTCATCAAATTTACCTAAAATTCAATTTGATTGCTTAATCTATGAATCATAAAGCCAGTTGTAGTAAACATGTAAGTTCTTAATGCATACTAACTAGAACAAGCCATTAATCAATAATTCTACAAGTGATAATAGTTTTAAATATTCAAAATCAAGTTAAGGCTAAGTCTAATAATTTTATAAATGATAATTGTTAAATTCATTCTTAGTTTTTCATAGACATCATAAGTTTTACAAAAGAAAATTAGATTTCTATTTATTACTAATTTATATCAATCATTGTAATTCTACAAATGAGAATTAATAACAATAAATCATATAGAAATAGATTACCAAGAATAACTAACTAATAGGTCCTTACTAGCTAATTATCAAAGTAATCATAATCAATAAAGAGTAGAAAAATAAAAAAAAATTGAATTATAAATAAATTAAAGAGAAGATTCTTAAAATCAAACCAAATTGGATTGATAATCCTTTGAATTGTTAAAAGAAATTAACCACTCATGGTGTTTTACAAGAAAAAGCTAAAAGAAGAAAGTATGTTGTCTAATGCTAATATAATACCTTTGAAGGCACAAAACCTAATTATATATGACCTCTTAATGAGGAAAGCCTACTAAGCCAAGTTAAGATGCCTTTTAAGGGTTATAATAAATATGGTTTTACTTAATTTGGAAGTCCAAAACTTAATTTACAAAGTAAATTACTATAAAAGTTTGCAAGTAGTTAAACCCTATAGATCAACTTCTAACTAATGTTTGACCATTAAAATGACATAATTTTGCTAATATAAAAAAAATGAAAGCTTATTGGGTTTGATCTAAGCTAACTTTTGACACTAGTTTGAACTCATTTTTACTCCTGGAGCTCTAAATATGGCTAAAAAATTAAGATTGGATTAGTTTGGATAATAACACAAGGTGTTCTTATTGGTTAAATATGAACCTCTAAATGTTCGAATTAGGTTTTAGCTAAAATACAAAAGTTATAAGAATTCCTTTTAGTTTTCCAAAATCATAAAGTTCACCCTAATTAGGATCTTTGGAATTCAAGTTATAGCCAAAAATTTGAACTTGTTTTAAAATATAAGATTAACCAAATAATTCAATGACATTTTAAAATCATGATCTAATCATAAACTAAGGTCAAATTCGCCTAAATAAGCAAAAATTCATTCTAAAGTGACAAAATATAAGAGAAAATAATATAAAAAAATATTGTGTACATCAAATTCTCCTACACTTAGCCTTTATATGTTCTTAAGTAAACATAACTTTATTCAAAATTAAAAAATTAAAAACCTACATTCCAATGACTTCAAGATTAAAAAATTCATAAGCAAGAAAGCAATCAAAATCTTCAAGAATCATGATACATCATGAATAATAATCTTAATAATATTAAAATTAATCAATATAACAACTTCATTTAAAAAGGATTGATCAAATTAATAGACCATTACAAAATTCATTTTCTAACTCTTAAGTGTTTTAAGCAAGTATTTCACTCAAATTCATGTCATGAAAATGCCTTATCACAGGCTTGTTTATTATCTAATCTCCATTATTCAAAACACATACATACATAAATCAAAATGAGTTTACTAAGGTTGTAATGGGGTTAGGTAGAAAAGTAAGAAAAATGAATATGTGAAAGGGTAAAAATTAAAGAAATCAATAAAGCACTTTAAATATAAACATATGGGAAAATTTTAAACAATTACAACTTAACATAACACCCCTAAATTTAATTTCAAATACTTATTAACTTCTTTCTTTTCTCCTTTTTTTCCAATTCTTTTTTGCTTTATTCACCTTTTTTTCTATTTTTTCATTTTTTTCTTTTCTTTTTTTCAACCAAACCTTAATATTAAAGTTAATGATTTTTCATAATACATACGCACTTTCCCTGTTTATTCTAGAACCTATCTCATTACAAGGTTAGCTTTTTTAGTAAATAGCTCGTACAAAGAATGCTTTTATCACATTTATTTATGCATATGCAAATGTAATCTCAAAAAAATAAATTCTAGAGAAATAATTCCATGGAAAGAAATCACATTAGAAAGAAAGAAAATAGCATAAATGTTTAACATAAAAGGCTCAAAATCTCACAAGGTAAAATATGCTGTTAAAATTTAATTTATGAATTCAAAATTCATCACTACAATAATCAATTTCAAGAAGTAATATAATTAATTTAAATATGTTATGAAAGCATCAAACTCAATTACTTCGAACTCATGAAAAATGTAGAATTTCAATCAATGAAAAGCAACTAAAATAACTTAAAACATAAAGAAAACATTTTCTATTTTTTATTATTTTTATTATTTATTTTTTACAAAAATCAAAAGCATTTAAAAAAGAACAAAATAAATCCTAAAAATCTCCTTTCACATTTAAATTTTACATTATCCTTAATATAAAATATATTAATCATTAATAAAAAATCAAGGATAATTAAAGTTAAAAAAAAGGTAAAAAAATACAAATTTAAAAACTTAGGTTACCCTCTAATAAGCACTTTTTTAAAATAAATTTTTCGCTAAACATGGCTACTCATCCTTAGTTAGGGTGAATTACATGTTATAATTAAACTTATCCGACCACATGCTCTTGAAAGCATTTACAAAAAGGTTTGAGCCTATAACCATTAACTTTGAACACCGTTTTGGTTTTTATGCTCTTTATCTTAACTTTATCATAAAAAATACATTAATAACAATAAATGCTCCATCCTAAACAATGAATGTAATTTATCAAGCATCAATTTAAGCCTTGAATTGTAAAGTAAAAAGCCTAACCATAAATTTCTTCTTAACAATCATTTTATCATGAAATGCATTGGTTTTCTTTTTATAGATGTGTGAATTCTCATATACTTAAAATTTAAGCTTTTTAGTTTCTTATAGCTATAGCTTCCCTTCTTCACTAACTTCATTCAAATCCATGTTATAACTTTTTACTACCTAATATGCTCTATGCTCTAATTCAACAAAATGGTGGCATGATTTACCATAGACCTAACTTATATGGGAATATCCTAATAGTTGTCTTGTATGTAGTCTTATAGGTCCAAAATGCATATATTCCAATCCTTTCTATTAGGGTCCATGATTTTTACTAGGATAAACTTTACTTGTTATTTGAACATCTTAACTTGTCCATTTGTTTGGTGCATGATATGGTGTAGATATCTTGTGAAAATCCCTCATATTAGTTTAATAAAGCTACAACTGAATGGTTGTAAAAATATGTACCTTGATCACTTATTAATGCTTTTAGGGATGTTAAACCTACTAAAAATTTTAAGCCTCGAGAAAGCTTATAACAAGCTTTGGAATAATTAGTTTTAGGTAGATTTTGCATCCACTCACTTTGAAACATAATCCACAATAAGCAAAATATAAACAAAACCTAAAGGAAGAGAGGAAGGAACCCATAAAGTCAATATCTTACATATAAAAAATCTCACAATAAAGCAAAGGTGTTTTGCTTTTTTCTTTAAGAGTACATACTTCAAAGATGCATAATAAAAAAATAAAAAACTTTAAAACTAAATAAGTAAAATTAAATTTTTTCTAAAGCAAGAATAATTGTAAGTAGTTCTTTTTTAATAATGAAATAATTGCACTAAGTTAGGATCTAATATCCCTAAAACTATAGTAAATTACATGAGCTTGCTAACTAACTCTTTAGCCCAAGATTGTTTCCACATCATAATTACTTGTATCATATATGATCTCAAAAGGCAAATTCTAATAAGAAGGTTGAATTATAAGGACTTATGGTTAGAAGCTCCTTAAGCTCATAAAAAGCTTCTTTGCAATTCTGGTTAAAGTTATATAGGACATCTTTTTGCAATAATCTAGATAATATGGCAACACTTATCTTATAGTAGTCTTAAATGAACTTGTGATTAAAACCTCCATAGCTAAGAAATGAGTGAACTTCTTGTACATTTGTGGGGTAAGGAAAGTTAGAAATCAAATCAATCTTAGCCTTATTAACTTCAGTGCCATGACTAGAAACAACATGTTACACCTTTCAAGAAATTAAAAATAATTAAATTATTTTTGCATATAAAAATAATTATTAAATTTTAATAGATTTTTTAAGAGTGAAAATTTTAGAAGGGAATAACGAATTTTTATAATAAAATATGAAGTAAATAATGTGAAAAGGAGGAAATAAAATATTTAAAGGCTAGTATGTAGTTAGATTTAAGTAAGCATGTATGGAAGAGATTTAAGATGATCTATTCCAATTTATCCTTAAACTACCTTTTTATTACCCTTAATGTTCCTTAAAAATGCTTAATACATTTTATAACTCCCAAATACAAATTTCGTTACAACTTACAATTTATTTGACACTTTTAATTCTACTTCTCCTTATCTCTTTTCATTTGATTTAGTAAGATTAAGCCATCAAGTTTAAGAAAACATCAATATTCCTTAGCTAAATTAGATAAGTAGTCTTGATTTAAAGTTTTCAACCATTGTTTCTTAAACTTTAACATCAGATGAAAAAGTTAAGGATTTTTTAGGTATCTAACACTAATTCTTGAATCTAGGATGAATAAGGTAAGTTAACCACTTATACAACTTCTAATCATTTCCTTCATAATTATGTAAGTAAAAAAGTTACTTAGTTTCATTAGTTTTAAATGATTTTAAGATAGTTATAGTTATAATGATAAGAATTGAATATTTGATGATTAATGGATATTAATTTTAGATTGTGGCATGATTTTTTTTGTTAAATTTAGTTTATATATAGTTATTAATAGTTATTTTAATGAAATTTTTAGAGTTGAAGTTGCATATGTTAACAAATTGAAGTTACAATGCTAAATGAATAGTGCAAATGTAGAAAAATTTACAAATTCAAGCCTCTAGTCAATTATATAGTTAACTATCCTAAAAAGTTTTCCCTTTAGATGCCTATGATCAACTATAGTACCTAGAAGTTGCTCTATGAATGGATATAGTTAACTACACTAATTGACTATAGAGGCCAAATTTTGCCTTTAGATCCCTATAATTAATTATATAATTAATTATTACCATGTTATTTCTAATTTTTCATGTTTATTGGAATTTTATGTATTGTAGCAATATATAGTTCATATATTTACATATTTAGCATATAAACATATTTGTATTTAATTTTTTATACTAAATGGGATATTATTATGCTGAGAAATTGTCAAAAGAATAAAAACAAATCATGGATTTGTGATATACTACTTGATCTAAAAAAAGTTTATAAAGGGAATAAAGTAGATCTTAGAGGGATAAGATTGGGTTTCATGAAGAGATACAATTGATTAAGAGTCATAAGGAAAGTTTAATTATTTTTCTATCTTTAATTATCCATTTGTGTATTATTGTCTACTTAAATAAGAATGTTTTTATTTATTTGAAATTTTATATGTAACTTTCTATTGTATGAGTAATTCAAATGGTAAGAATAATATTTATTCTTTCACCTATTTAATTTTAAGTATGCTGTTTACTTATTAAGTTTTAGACTCATTTTTTTATATATTTAATATTGCAAGTACCATTATGGAAGCTCCTCCACCACCACCACAGTAGGAGTAGTTCCTTTAATGGCTTAAGTTAAATAAGGCAAGTGCTAAAAATTATTTTATTTATATATAGAAATACTTTCCTAAGGCTTTATAGTATATAGTTGGATTCTAAGTTATAGAAGAACTTTATATGTATTAGGGTTAGTTAAACTAGTTTAATTCCTAAATCATTAAAGTAAATAAGTAGGTTTTTTTCCCCTCATTTGGTAGTCCTGGATATACACACATGTTTGTAGATATTTTAATCATTCATGTAAATCATCTTAAATTATTAGTAAATTGAGTGTCTGACTACCAAGTAATAAAGTTAGGTTAAACTAGTAAAAATTAAGTTATTAAGTTTTATGCTAATCACAACCTAAAAAGTTCATAACAAGGTTAGTATCAAAGCATGAGCTAGAGTTTTAATGAAGAACAAGGCCCTAGGATAACTTAGTTAGGTTATATCAACTTAGTTACCTAAATTGGCATTGGTCAAAACTATATTAATAATATACATGCACCTGGGAATCATATATCACCTATACTATTTCAATGGACACTAAAATGGCTAAGGATATAGTGGTAGAGTTATATTCTTATATATTATTTTTATTGATTTATGTTTTTTTAAATGATTAGAAAATTTTATGAAAATATAAAAAATGATATATTCAAGCAGTCATCGAGTTAATGATCCAAGTGATAAGAAGTTATTTAAAGGGTTCTCAAGGATGAAGTAACCAATATGAAGGATACAATAATTAAAATATCCTTTCATGGGTTGTAACTTTTAAGCAATAGATCATAACCGAGATAGTCTAGGTTCTTTAACAAGATAAAGAGTAAGGCCCATATAGAAATTATGATGATCACGACTCTAGTAAAAAAAGACATTAAGAGAAGGAATAAACCACTCCTGAGGAAAATATGGATAACAAATTACATGTTATGTATGAATTCAATAAGTTGAAGCTATCTAATTTTATTAGTATGGATCCAATTGCAAATCTATATCATTTCCTGCTCAAATTGAAAGATATGGAAAAATGGTCACTTGTTCTAACTAGATGATAATTAAATTGGTAGGGATATTAATAGGAAGATGTAGCATATTATTGCTTCTTTAGCATCAAAAAGAATAAAGATGCAAGATTAACATCTTTAATCTAGGTTAACTTTCCAACAAAGTTTCAGTAATTAATTTCTACTATATGGTGTGAGAGAAGCAAATGTGAAGGAGTTTGAATACTTGAAGCAAGATGCTCTTCTTATTAACAAATATGATGCATAATTTAACTATTTATTTCATTATATAAGATATCTCATTCCAATAATAAAAGCTATAATGGAGAAATTTATGTAGAGGTTATGAGATTGCTATTTTGACCTTATGTATATCATTAAAACAACCACTTAGTAGCAAGCATTGGATTAAGCACTTTAACTAAAATTCAAAGCAATGGAAAGAAAAGAAAGGGAAGCACAAACTAAAAGTAAAAGGCAGCATAGGTCAGAACGACCTAATTTTACACCCAGTGTAAGGGGAATGCGACTTGTAACACTCTTATAAGTGAAATGATTAGATCTTTCTCAAGTTCAAACTATTCAAGAAGTAATTTTAGTAAACCTTCAAGAAGGAATGAATAAATAAACTAATAATTTCATTCTAATGCTCCTATGAGCTTTAAGATGGGACAATTATGAGGTAAGGGCAATCTCTAAGGAGAATCACTTAAGTGTGCTCAATATGTAACTAAACACTAAGGACCCTACAATTAGAATAATATTATATACTACATATATGAGTAAAATGCCCTAGTGATCCTTTAAGTTATGGCATGAACTTTCTTATTTCTTAATAAAGTGCACTATTAGCTTAATCTATAACTCAAGTAAGATTCCAAGTAAATTTGAGACTGAGTAACACTAGGAGGCAACTAGGATAAGAATGTAGTGGGAAACTAACCTAGAATATTTAACTTAACTAGATAGGAAGTATAAGCATCAAATGTTGTTGTTGCATGTATTCTTGAAATTAATAATTTACAAGCTTATGTGTTATTTGATCTTAGAGTTACTCATTCTTTTAGTTTTATTAAATTTAATTCCTTAGTAACTCAACTTAATAGTAAATTGCAAAATCCTTTGTTGGTAGCCATTCTAATTGATCAAACCATAGTGGCAACTTTAGTTGTAAATGCTTGTTTTGTATGTGTGCATGATCAATTAATGCTTACCAATTTGATTTTATTAAAAATGATAGATTATGATGTTATTTTGGGAATGGATTAGTTGTTTGTGTATCATGCTTAGGCTAGATCATCTTAAGAAAACAAGTAACCCTTATTGTAGAAGGAGTCCTACTTATTGTATTTTAGTGACAGAAACACTTTAAGATTGCTAAAATAATACCCTATTATTAAAGCTCAAAAACTTATTAGGAATGGATACACTATTTACTTTGTTGTAATTCAAAAATATATCAAATGTTTATATTCCAAATATAAAAAATATAAATGTTGAACTTTAAATTAACTTTATATTAGAGTTTCAAATTTTTTTTCAAAGTGATAATTTATTTAACATTACATACATTAAGGGTGGCAATTTATATTTACATGTTGAGTTCATGTTATGTTAAATGGTAATAACAATTGAAGAAGCTCAACTTGAATTCAATCCAAATAATAATCATATAATGTTAAGTTAGTTTATTAATTAAATGTGTTAAGACATATCAATCCATCTCATATTTCTAATTGACAAAATTTATATTATAAATTAGTTTATCAAATTTAATTATTTATTATTTGTCCCTAAAAATATTGTTAGTCATTAAGCAAATATTTTACAAATATTTTATTATCATTTTATCTATAATATAAAATTTATTTTTTCATTGCATATAGTTAGTTATTAATTATTTCTCAAATAATATTTTTCAAATTTTAATATAAAATTTTAAACAAGTTGGCATGTTAATCTATTTGATTATGATTTAACTCTAACTTAATTTATTTATTATTTTTATTATATGAGTTGACCTATCTACAACTCAAATCAATACAAGCTTAATCTAAACCTATATAAAGTATCTCATGTTCATGTCAATTTATCATATTAGATCAAAACTTGTCACTTTTAACAAACATGCATACATAAAATCTTCAGTTCCTACCTCAAACACTTAAACATTAATAGAAATAAAAGCTCTTATCACCATAAGATTTTAATGTTTGTGTTTTTTTTCTAGATATTCAAGGTTTAGAAGAATAACTTAGGAGTTGAAAGTATTTTAAATAAAAATATTACTCCTAATTTTGTCTTTCACATAGAATATATTAAACACCTAGACTCACTTACATCTTTTTACTTGTTCTAAATATCTGCTAATCATTTTTTTATATTCATATAAGAAGTGAGTAGTGCACTCTTTTTTTATGTGAGATCAATGGTGTAAATAAAATTAACTATCTTTAAGCTATTCAAATTTAAACATGATATAATTAGAATTATTAATAAATGAGTTAAAATCACTAACTCATGATTCATTCAATTCACAAAAAGTTTATTTAAAAATAATAATTAAAGATATAATTTTATATGTAGTATATATAATAATTGTTATCATATAATTATTTGTCAAATCTTATAGGTTTAACAATAATTATTATTTTTGTTTACTAAAAAATAATAATGGTTAGTGTATAATTTATTTTCTAAATAATAAACTTTGACCTTTTTAATTTTAAACGAAATTGCCATGTTCATCTACTCCCTAATTTGAAGATCTCCACTAGGAGTGTTTTATTTCAAATTTTTAATATTTTTTTCATTTTAAAAATTATCATTTTAAAATCATTTTAGTCTTTACTCTTTCATGGCTTATTCTTCAAGAATAACTTCTTTTTGAAAATTATTAGTTTAGAATTCATTATATCATTCATTTTGATTTTTATTTTGATATTTTTTATTTCATTTTAACCTTATTAGAAAAATAATTTACAAGAATTCAAAGGAATCATGATAGCTTTTTTGGGTACTCATGATTAAAAGACTTAGTTTAGTTTCTTTATCTAGCATGTACTTGAGGATATATATAATAAGGTCTTATGTATGGATGGAAATAGGTTAGATCTAGATATATTTGACCCAAACCTAATTAGATCTAGATACATTAAGAATCTATTACTTTGGACTTGTTAAGGATAGTAGAATCATCAAGGCCCTCGGCAAGTCTTAATTAAAAGATTTAAAATGAATCCACTATAACCCATTAACAAAAGCATAGTTTTAAAATCAGTTTATCCTAAATAAACCATTAAGATTAAATTATTAAGCATTTCATTTATGACTTCTACCACTTCTCACTGACTAAGCATTTCTCTACCGTTGTATTAGAGTTTATTTGCTACCTTTAATTTGATAATGATGACAATCTCATCTGTAGCAACAACAATGATCTCATCTACACCATTTTTTCCTTGTCATCAATAGTTTTGAATTATTGGTAGTTTCACAAAACACTACAAAATGATTTATGTGTGTTAGTAAACAAGGCAAGTTTCTCTTTAGTACATTTAATAATATAACTACTATTACTTCTCACTTTTTGGCATTAACTGCTAGTTTTCAGTTGGGAGATGATTTTTGTTTGTATGATTTCTTTTAAGCTATAAATTAGTGCTTTAATTGCCTTTGTTTCAATGTGTTTCTATTGCTTTGTTTACATGGTGTTATATATTTAGTTGTGTTAGACCTATTTGAATTTGGGAAAGGATAATTAATGTTGCCTTCTCTTTAGGTTTTATTAGTTAGGGAATTGCACTTCATTTTATTAAAGTTACAATATAGTTGAATAAAATGTAAGTTTAATACTGAAGTAAGGTTTTTTACTAAAAAGGTGCATAATGCTCCTTCAAATGATTATAAATTTCACAAGGGACAAGGTAGAAAGAAACCTTATATCTTTTTTATGTTAGTTTATGATTCGGAATCAACTATTACTTGGGGATAATGACCAATATTCATATGCAAGTGATTTTGCCAAAGCGCGAGCTATAAAGAGAAAAACATTTGAAACAACCATGTAGCACTAAAATTATAATAGGTATTTATTTGGATATGACTGATGTTTAGTCCTCTTTCACCTTTCAATTGGAAAAATTAGAGGAAGATTGTTTTGAAGTTCTTGGTCATTTTACATCCAATCACCTTGAACATCTTTTGTTAGAGAACATGTTCATTAATATTTTAAATATAGTCATCAAGGACAAGTATCAACACAGTATAGTTATAGAATCCAAGGCAAAGTAAGGCGCTAGTGAAGTAAAAAAAGCTTGTCAATAAGATGATATGAATTAACATTTAGTTGCTATAATAATGGCTTATAACACAAAGTTGATTAGTTAAATAATAAAATAAAACTAGTGAAAATTACAATTTAGAGTTATAAAATTTCATCTAGGAGTTAAATTAATAATTATAAGTTAGTGTTAATGTAAATGAGAGTAACATGGGTGAAAATAATTTGAAGAAATTGATGCATTGTCAAAGGTTTAAAGCTTTTATCCTTTTTAGTGGTAGATACAAGAAGAAATTGTGAAAGCCTTTTTTAATTATAGGTTAGCTAGGCCATGTTAATACATCTATGCCAAACCTTATAATAGTGGAAGTCTTTCACTTAAATCCCTATTGTCTTTGGTATTTCTAGAATCTATCAAGAACCTCTGAAGGGCACCACTTTTATGTTCATCTTATGGCATTACTTTCTATAATGCAATAAGATATTACTCCTATTACAACTATTTACTAAAATAAATCTATATATTTATATGCAAGCTTCTATGTATAACCTATTTCATGCCTTAGATTATACTGAATATTCATGAGTCAAGAGAGCATTAAAAACATTTAGTGATATGTCTAACCTTAACCCTAATAATCCTAAGTAGAACATATCAATATTAGGCCCAAATGAACAAAACTACACATCTACAACAAAAATATGAAAACATATCCAAAATAAAAATCTCAAGATATTTATTAAGTATTCCTTCTTTGCACAAAAGAGTAAAAAAAAGTTATGCTTCATAATTTCACTGATGTTCTTGTATTTTCTAAGAAAGAGCTTCATTTTGGATGAATGCTAATTCTACATATGGTGTCAATTATTTTTAATCTTATATTTTATTCTCCTGCTAATCTTTTGTACTTTTTGCAAAGGCAATGTAGAGAGACACCATTTTACTTTTAATATTGGTTACTAAAAAACTTCAACATGTAAAATGGAATTAAGAAAACCATATTGGTAATTAAATATCAATTTTGTTATGGTATCTATCATTTATATCAACCTAACATCACTCAACTAAATAAAATTTAATATTAATTATTTATTAATGATCAACATTATAAAGTTTAAAATGTAAGTTATTGGTAAATAACTAATACCTTTTATTTGGTGAATATTTTCTATTAAAATATTTTATTATCACTTAAAATTATATTAATTATTAGTAAATACATTGAAGCTTTTTGTTGGACATATTATGTTTTTTCATTGTAAGTTTATAGTTTATCTAGTATGTTGCTAGTGTGTTATAAGTATTTCAGGTTTTTTTTCTTCTAGGAACTACATTCTTTGTAGGCTTGTTTCTTTCTCTTGTATAACTATTATAATTAATGAGTGATGGAAAAAAATAAATTACTACAATATTCTTATATATGTTATAATATTGATTCCTATATATAGTAGGTTAATTATAGAATATATTATTCAAATAGGTCGAACAGTAATACTTAAATAAGATTCAATATTCATTGAATATTTATAAGAGATAATTTTCATATATTGTATAAATTAGTATTATAAAATAAAAAAATATTACACTAAAATATAGTGGTTGCTAACCTTTACATCCATATATAAAGGTTAGACTAACAAAAAAATCATACTTATTAATTTATTAATAATAAAATAATAAAGGATATTAAAGTTAATTTTCTACACCAATAATTTCCTCAAATACAAGTAATTTTCTCAACTAATGAGTGCATTTATTATTAAAAAATAGAGAAAATGAGTGGAGTTGGTTTAAATATTTAAATTTAAAATTTTTAGGAAAATAGGAGTGTTAATCCTTATAATTTCACTAAATTTATAATTTTATCCTTATAATTTAATTTATGTAATTAAGTTCTAAAGTTTCAAATAATTTATAATTAACTCCTCCCTTTTAACTACTGTTAAATTTAACTTATGAAATTTTTTGTGTCATCCCATGTGTCAATAAAGTTTTATACATTAATATTTTATTTTTACTTAGTCATCCAAATCTATTTCCTACCAAAATTAAAAAAAAACATTTTCCTTATACATCCGCATCCATTTCCCACTAAAAAAAAAAAATTTTCTTTTGCTTAATTTCATAGTTTTATGTGTTATTCTACCATTGTCATTTTTTTGGCTTAGTTTTGAATAATATAAATATGGTGGATTGTATTCTTTCTCCTTTCTTAATATATGGATGACTATATTATAAAAAATTTTCATTTTAAGAAAAAATAAAATGCCTTAAAAAAAGGAGAAAAATAATTTTAGTAAGAATAAATAAATTCAGATGACTAAGTAAAGATAAAATGCTAACATATAAAGTTTAATTGACACAAAAGATGATATAAAAAATTTCATTGGTTAGAATTAATATCAATCAAGAGAGGATAGTTAATTAGAAATTATTTAAAATTTTAGGATTTAATTACGTAAATTAAAACTATAAAAATGAAATTACAAATTTAATTAAACTATAAGAATCAAAATTTTTATTTTTCCAAATTTTTTTTATTAAAATTATTAAAATGCCTTTTATTGTTTTATTATTATGAAATTATAAATATGATTTTTTTCATCCAATTGAAAATGCAAAGATTACTAAACTCCATATATGGATACAGAAGCTAATAATGCTTATATTTTTATATTTTAATTTAAATTTTAATGGGCTTCATGTAGTATCCAAAATAATCTCAAGGCCTATTGAATATTTAATGGTTAGATTTAAATTCAAATCATTAAATAGTAAGTCTAATTTAGATAAAATCTATTAGATAAATATACATTAATTTGAGTGTGATCTATTGGGTATGAATATTTTTACCATCCGTAACCTTATTTTAGGGAGAGAGAGAGAGAGAGAGAGAGAGAGGGAGGGTTAGATCTTCAATTATTTAAAGGCATGAATTTGAGAGCATATTCACTTAGTAAAAATATTCAAATCAAAACTGTAACTTGTATAGAGTCGTTAGATTTTGACTATGATATGAATGTTGGCTCAATCCAATACTATGTTTCTAGTTTTTAATTAGATGGTATGCATTTTTATATTTGTAAGGCTAGATCAATTGTATAAAATTTATACCAAAAATTGATATAATGCTTATTATTAAGGCATCTTAAAAGTATATTTTACTTTTAAACCTAGTGATTAGTAAGAATTTTAGTTATTTTAAATATAAAATTATTTTTTAAAAGAGTTTTAATTCATTTAATGAAGAAATAATACTCCAAATGCATATTTTCTTATTATATAAAGAGATACGAACATCAATAGATTGAATGTATACTTACAAAACATATGAGAAAAGAGACATCTAATTATGAAAATATATTTTATAATTTTATTTATTTTTATATATATCATTACATTAGCAAATACAATGAAAAACTGACTTGTTATTTACAATAAATGACTTATATACTAATATTACATAAAAAATAGAAATAAGTCTATTTTGTTCCATCCTTATTGCCATTTTCATTGTCAATTCTTTTTTGTTAAATATTATGTTATTCATTTAATTAATACATTTGCCTCTATTATTAATTTTAGGATTTAGGTGGAGTATCAAGATATTTCTCCCACCATTTTATCTAATACATTTAGAGATAATAAAGTACATTACAAAAGAATTTTCCTATATCCAATTTGTATGCTTTCACATATTAGTAATTCTCATATTTAAAATAATTCTTATTGAAAAACTTGCTAATATGTGAAGGCAAAATAAATAAGAGTAGGCAAATTCTTTTACAAGATACTTTATTGACTCTAAAGGTGCTAGATGAAATGGAAAGAGAGTAGTCTTGGTATTCATCCTAAATGCTAAAGTTAGATAATAGAGGCTAAAACATCACTAAGATATTTGAAATCATTACTACAAATTTGCCTTTTAATATTGTTAATGTACAAAATATTATTTATATTATTTTTTCTATTTTATGCCTTTTAGAGTGTTATATATACTTAATTTAATGGAATTAAATTAATATTGCTGATGTACAAAATAATATTACTGATGTTATATGATTAAGTGATGATTTTCAAATTTTTTTCAATTATTTAGTTAATATTGGATTTTTATACTATTTCAAAATTCAATTATAACTTAAGTTATAAATGTCTAAATTAGGTGATATCTAAATCATTAGAAAGGTAAGAGAAAGCTAAAAAGTTTTCATGTTTTGGTTGAATCCCAATTTGAATGTGTGGAAGGTTAAATTTGGTTATGAAATCAATGCTCTATTTTTGTTTAATCTAAACCATTCATAATTTTTGAGCTAAATTTAGAGCTTTAAATGTTTAATTAAGATGAAACCAATACCTAAAGTTAGCAAGAACCTAACCTAACAACTTTCAAATTTTGAGTTTAGCAAAACTACTTGATGGTCAAATGTGAGATGCAAGTTAAGTTATGAATTTTTTACTACCATAAATACTATTAGTAGTTAATTTGTAAATTAGATTGTAAACTTCTAAATTAGGTAAGGCCTAATTCTTTACTGACCTTAGAAGACATATTTACTTAGCCTATTAGATTTTTTTAATCTTAGAGAAATTAGATTTAAAAGCATTATTATATTTTATTTTAATTTTCAATTAGAATAAATATCAAAGATTCTTAATATTAAGAAAAAGAAATAAAATACATAAAAGATTAGTAATGGAGATTACTGTAAATTATATTATCCAAAATTTCTATAGAATAAAAAAAGATTCAGTGCAAAAACTCCACAACGTCTTTAGTAATATACCCCTTAATAATACATTCTTTCGGCTTATTCTAGTTGCACACATACTCTTTTAGGATCTTTATATATCACCATATTACTAGGATCATCAGAGACATATAAAAGCTTGATTACATATAATTTCAGGAATGTTTTATTTTGATGTAGGTAGCTAGACAGTAATAATAACATTTGAATGGATAAACTTGGATTCACATTGGTGGAATTTAGTGAAGAGTGTCTTAAAAAAGAGCCATTCATAATGGCATTCCAAGCAAATACAAGTTTTATATGACAAACTTAGGTTGAATAACAGATGACTTATTGTTCTTTAAAGGAAAAGACAAATTATTAATAGTATAATTGAAGAAGACTGTATCCATTAATATTGAAAATATACTTTTTCTTCTATTAGAATTACCTCCAATTAATTATAAGGGCAATTTGAAAGAGTTTTATATGCAAAAAAAATCATAATAAAGGATATGAGTTAACAATTATTCTACATAAATTTCCTTAGCATAATTTCTTCAAGGTACGAATGTTCTTATTTAAAAGTTATACTTATACACTAATTAGCTTATTTATTAGTTTTTATTTCATTAATAAAAAAATATTTGATTAATATAGCTGTCATATGAGAGATGTATATGAATAATGATTTAAATATCCTTAAACAAAAAATATTTATGATAAATTAAAAGGATAATTTTAGTTTCACTAATAAATCCCTTCTTTATGATTGCTTATAATTACTAAATTATCATGTGCTTATTTTTTCCTTTGTAGTTTGAAATGATAAGGTTGCATGCCAATATTCAGCAATGCTAAATCTTAAGGTATTATCTAATCCCATATCCTAATTGTATGAAATTAATGTAATAGGAAATATGACTTTTATCTTAATAGAGTTATTATGTATTGGCATTTCGTAAATATAGGATTGCATATTGTAATACAAAGCTTACATTGCTTTCTATTTCATCTTGGGTGTTATATATTTTAAAATTAGGAGTATTTTAGTTTTATTTTAGGGTTTTGTTAGTATTTCAGATTAAAAGTAGTATAGTAGGAAGTGCTTTAAGAAGTTATGTAGAATATAAAAAGGTGTATACAAAGGAATGAGTTATTTTTAGAGGTCATATATAATGTTAGTTATTTAATAAAATCAAAGTAGTATAGACAACAATCCATTCAAATTTTTAAAGAAACTAACATTTAATATGGATTTTTAATGATGGTTACTTAGTCAAAATTGATGTCTTTAACTTAATAACTAATATTCTACCTAAATGAATTGAATGTCCCATAAAGAAAGAATGATGGTTTAATATATAATGGAACCAATGTTATTTTAGTTTTTCGTATCAATTATATAATCGATTAATCATAATATATATATATATATATATATATATATATATATATATATATATATATATATATATATATATATATATATGTATATATGTATATATGTATATATAATGACACTGATTTAAACATTAATTGAAAACCTACTGTGTAATGTACTGAACACCTAACGTATATTCGGCAATTCTATAGTAGTATTGCTATTTATTAATAGGAAGTGTGGCCCCTAAATTAATAATTGAGCATGTTCCTATTCAATAACTTTCTTTAAAGGTCACAAACTTTCTTAGTGTATGCCAAAAAAAAAAAATAATGACAATAATTTTAATAATTTGAATTTTTTACAAGTGATTAAATTTTACTACTTTTAACTAGATATTATCTTTACATGCATCACTTATAGAACTAGTGGAAGATATTTATAGAAAGTCTAAGATTCTTAGGGTCTATTTGTCTATTATTTTTAAAATTAATTTTCAATTTTTTTTAAAAAAATAGTTCCTATTTGGCAATTTTTTTTAAAATATATTTTTAAAAACTATAACTCTAAATATGTAACTTAACAGTAAAAAATAGAAATAACTTTTGATTTTTTCTTTACTTGTTCTTTTATTTTAGATATCAATTTTATAATTAAATGAAACATTTTTTTATTTACCTACCAAAATTTATTCTCTTTTTTCTTTAAATTTGAAAATAGTTTTTAAAAATAAAAATATAGTTCTTAAGAACTAATTTTTTAGAATAATTCCTAAAATAAAATGAAAACATATTCAAATAAATTATTAACATTCAATGCAATAAAGCCATTTATCTTTCCATTTCTAGTTTTTCTGTAGCAAGATCCTCTAGAAGCACAAGAATCTTAGTTAAAATGGGATTCCAAATAAACAAGTAAATTGAACAGAAAGAAGAAATTACTTGAATTTACTTTTTCTTAATTCCAAATAGCACTTAAAGAAGAGTTTGATCCAATGCTTTATTACTATTCCTAATTGATTCTGATTCAAGTTATTAAATAGTAAAATGAAAAAATATCCCCATCTCTCTAAAATTCTCAGAATTTGTTAAGACTACAAGTGTAATAGGAACATCTGTCGAAAAAAGGATCATCATAAGATAATTATCTCATGGCTATTGAGAATGAATTAAATCAAAAGGTATATATTATAATTTATATATTATTAATATTTATATATATTATATTTATTATATTTATTATATACTTATTATAATGATACAAATTTTAATATAATAATTTAATAAATTAGAATTTTTAATGAATTAGAATATAGTAATTCTAGACATTAATATAATTAGATATGCTCAATGCATTTTAGATAGCAAATACTCTTCTTCTTATTTCCTCTTACAATTGCCATGAGTGGCTAAATCTTTTACATTATTAAGCGTTTAAGCACTCTAACCTTAGTTTGATTTTGAGACTCTAATTTAATTTAATTTACTTTAAATTCATCTATCTTTCACTTCGTTATTTTACTCTTATTTTATGATTATTTTAAGTAATTAGCTAATTAGGCCTATTAGTTGATTACTTTTAATAATCTATAACTATATGATTAATTACAATTAATTCTCGCATGTAGGTTGGATATTTTCAATCATAATTAATAGTAGTTAGGTGTTTAATGTTTATGTGTAAAGCTATAATCACATAGGAGAATTAGAGGACAAAATGGCAATTTCTTACATATAGCATTGTTAATTTAGTCTTGAATATTTGTGAATTAATTATTTTTGCTAATTGATTAGGAATTGGCATCAATTTTGAGTTAATTAGAATAAGATAATTAATTACAAATAGCATTGTTGATTTAGTCTTGAATATTTGTGAATTATTTATTTTTGCTAATTGATTAGGAATTGGCATCAATTTTGAGTTAATTAGCATAAGGTAATTAATTTGCAATATTAATTAGGATTACTATAGGGCATTCAGGTAATTCCATTGCTAAGTAGTTAAATAAAGAATAATCTTATTGATATTGATGATAAATCTATATTAGGGTAATTCCATTGCTAATTATTTTTGCTAATTGATTAGGAATTGACATCAATTTTGAGTTAATTAGCATGAGGTGATTAATTTGCAATATTAATTAGGATTACTACAAGGCATTTAGGGTAATTCCATTGCTAAGTAGTTAAATTAAGAGTAATCTTATTGATATTGATAATAAATCTATATTTAGGTGTGAAATAGCTTGAACTAAGTTTTCTATTCTAGTTCACTCTATTTTAATTTTGCTTTCATTATGCATTTTAATTTATTTTTAAAAACCCCTTATCTACCTTTTGTTTTTGTTGATTGGCTTCTATTCTTTTATGTACTGATTTGAACTTACTACTTATTATGATTTTGAGAAAGTTGAATATTAATTTTGGTATAAAATAATGCACATCAAAATTTTTGCACCATTGATAGGGAATAGATTGTGCAATTAGTATTTATTTTTTTTATTTTTAACTCTTTTCTATTCATTTTTTTTTTGTTTTTCAGACTTGTTAGTAGTGCTAGGTAGCAAAATTCATTGTGAAATTTGGAAATAAAACTTTCCTATCTAAGGTTTTTTGATACTTTAAGCAAGATTAGGGGCTTTTGCCTTTGACCCTAGCATTTTTTAGTCAAGAAACATTGTTTGGTTCTATTTTGTATTTTTTTAGTATTTTTTATAATTTTTTATTTTCTATTTTTTTGTTTTCATTCAATTTTTGTTCTTCTTATGTATAAATTTTTCCTCTCATAATTTTGACTGGAATTTTAATCTTAAAAGTTTGAGAGCATGTATAGATTGATAGGTTAAAAATTAAAAAAATAGCTTTTTATTATGATTTTAATGAGATATCCTACACTTGGAATTGAGTGATTACTTTATGAGCTAATTTCTCTTGTTAGTCAAATAGATGTAATGTAATTTTAAAAAATATAAATTTGTGTGGAAAGATTTTTAAGCCCACCCTAGTGCTGTTATGCTTTATATTACAATTCCTACGACCTAGGTTAGTAAGGATCATTCAATTTTCAAGTATAACAATCAAATGACTCATAGTTAATATTAATCTTTTCTTTAAGAATATCTAACAATATATCAAGCTCAAATGTCAAGGATGAACTTGAGGAAATTATTAAGGATTGGCTAAAAATACTTTAAAATTTTAGCAAGATTTGATCAAATTTCAATAGGAGATGAAGGCTAGTACTTTTAGATTAAGGACACAAATTAACTAACTTGCCATTAAAGTAAGCAAATTAGAAGAAACCACTAATGATATGCTAGTTAAAAAGTATAAAAGAAATGAAAGACATTAACCCACCCCTAACCAAATTTAGCACTGTGGGAAATTAGATGAAAAAAGGGTAAAACATTTTGGTACTCAAGAAGTGGAAGTTAACATACTATAAGGAGATTGATAAAGAGAAACAAGTAAATGAAGAATTTAATGTGTTTGATGGTACACCTATCATTAGAGCTTGATAAAGTGACTAACAAAGTTAATATTCTTGAGATTATGAAAATTTTTCTTGAAATTCATGCTATTTTTTTATTAACTCAATTAATTTCATATTGTAGGATAATTTTGAATTATAAAGAAAGAATGATAAAAGACTAGCACTCAAAAAAGAATTGATTAATGAATTAGTTTTGAAAGTGGATCCCCTCTTTGCATATTTGAAATATGCTTTATTTGAATTATTTAGGAAATTGCTTATGAACTAAAGCCAAATTGAAGCAATGTAGCCAAGTCTAGCCAAATATATTAAAGAAAGGCATTTTTTGGGATACAACTTAAGTTTTCAAATTTACACCCTCTTTTCTTTCTCTTTTATTTTACTTGCCTATGATTTTGATATTGTTTGATATGGTTTACATTAGAGGCAATGTAAATTTTAAGTGTGGGGGAGAGAATTCTAAGGATTTCTTTAATATTTTCTTTTAAGTATTCATATTTCCTTTTTAGTTTTTGAGTTTTAAGGAAAAACAATTTTTTTAAAAAAATCTATGCTTTTCACTTATTTTCGAAGTCTTTTGAGTAGTTTTATTTGTTTTCCATTGATAAAGATTTGGCATGTTTCATGAGTGAGAAGAAATTAAATTTGATAGTTTCATAACATAAATGAATGACTTATTTCACTTCTTGAAATTGATTGGTGTAGTGATGAATTTTGAATTAGGTGAATTAGACTTGGTAGTAAGACTTCCCTTGTGAGCTTTTAAGCCTTTGTTGAAAATTTATATTTTCCTCTTTCCATTCTTGTGTATTTTTTCATGATTTATTTATCTAGAACTTTGATTTTTTTTGAGATTATATTTGCACATGGCATAAAAAATGATAAAGGCATTCTTTATTTAAACTAATGTTAAATAACTAACTTTGAAATTTTATCTTTACTAAGCCCTATTTGAGCTTAATTAACTTTTATTTGTTGATAACCCCACTAAAATGTTTTTTATTAAAAAAAGTGCCTTTACCTAACCTCAATGTCATAACCCAAACCTGATTATGACCAATATGGATTCCATTATCTAGTTTCCATCAATCTTGATACCGTTTACACTAATTGTGCCTATCAAAAATCTCTCTATTTTCACAAGGACTCAATTTCATTATAAATTTTACAAAAAAAACAAATAAAGTCTTCTCATTCTTTGAAAGGTTACATGCCTTAAAATATAAAATATATAAATTTTACAGATATGATAGCAACATAAAATACACATATAAATATAAAAATGAATGCATTATTGCATAAACATCATATTCCTTATATCAAATTCCTAATAGATTCCTAACTATCAAGTTTTCCATAAATTGCCTTGGACTTTCAAACGAGTTACATGGCTTAATATTCTCAATTTGTCTCCTAGAAATATTAAAAGAAAGGAATGAATTTTATAAATTAAGTGAATATATATCTACTAATCTATCATTAATTTTTTAATGACTAGAATAATTAAATATTGATTAAGAAGTAAAGATAAACAATAGTCACAAACTCAGTTTTTAGGACTTTTGGCTCCAAGTACCAAATCTCTAGGTGATATATTCTCCTACACCAAATCTTTAGGTGATATATTCTCCTACATAGTAGGTTAAGTTTCCTATTTTATATCATAATCCATAGTGGCCTTATTTGCTTAATTATACATTATAATCATGATTTTACACATAACCTATGTTTCGAGTTATCATCAAACTTTCGATAAGCCAATAAAGCTCTATCACAATCTAATAATCATAGTCATATGAAACAAAAATATTAGAGATCAATTATATTTTAATGCTATAAGACGATGCATAAGTAATTTGTAAATATAACACATACATCAATTTTTTTACTCCCAGTCCAATTTTATATCCTACATGCCTTTTCATCCTTATTCTTCCCAGGCTAACCTTATATCCTACTCATCTTTTTATTAGGAATTTTCCATCTAATATTTACAATATCACCCTTATCACATTTCACTAATTACTATGCCACTTCAGTGGCATAATTCATAATATAGTTTATACATTAAAGCTCAAACTTTACATATTACAATTTCAATTCAATCACAATATAAAATCAATATTTGATCTTTACAAATCAATATCTACATTCATAGTAATATAGAGCAATAACACTATGCCTTCTTGGATAATCATAAACAATCACCCATATCATAATACAATTTATAATGCATTCTTCAATATATTTTAAACATAGCTATAACAATGTAAATTTGTAACTAAATGGTACTTTTTATTCATAGTTAGGGATTAACCATACATCTATAATTTACAATTTCACATCTATATAGTATCATAACTAGTAATAATATCATTATACTTTTATTGCACAGATTCAAGGGGCTAATTATCCATATTCTTTAAATAGGAAAGATCCTACTTGTATCAGTTATAAGTAAGGTGCTTAGCCATATATTTCAAAAATATAATCATCCATTATTAATAATTTTGTGGCTTTCCTAAATGTCCAAATAACAGATATATTATAGTTATAATTAAATGACTATAAAATTTTATAATTTCTATATTACTATCATGAATATATACATATATTTATGTGGAAATAAGTAAAGAGCTTAATTAAAACATTAGTTTAAGTGAGATATATACTTATGTAGGACTACCTACCTACTTTATAAATTCTAAAGTATCAAGGTTTGTTTTTCCTTTATCTTCTTAGGAAAGCCACTAATGATTTGTCATTATTGAAGATCATTGAACTCATTGGAAAATTAAGGAATGAAGAATGTTTAGCTCTTTTCTTGTAACTCTAACAACTCTCTTCCTATGCTTATGCTTCACAATGACTAAAAGAGGAGGCATGAGGATTGATGATGGCTAGAGTAAAAGTTTAGTATTAGAGATCATTGAGAATTTGCCAATCTTATTGCTTTCTTGATCTAATATTCCCTTATACTAATTTGGATGAAGGAGCATCACAGTGGAGTGGCCATGCTAGTAGCACTAGTGTTAATGGAAAAAAATGTTAGAAAGGTGGAGAAAACCGTTCACTTGAAGTCTACCGCTTTGCTTTATTTGAACTCCCTTCATTATGCTTAAGGAGCCACTATCTAGTAGGGTAGTGCACATATGACAAGAGCAGCTTTAAATAGTGATGCCATAGGCTAAATAAAGAGGAAGATAGAAATAAGGAAAAAGGGAAGAAAAAAGAAGGAGAGTACTAATAGATAAGGAGAGAGATAATGAAAAAATATGAAGCTTTAGGTTTTAATTCCATACTTTACACACATAAAAACCTCTTTTCAAAATAAATCCAGACCATTTATTTCATTTGATTATCCTTTTAACATTTATGCTTCTTACTTAATTAATCTAATAATATCCTGCAAATTGAAAAGCACTAAAATACATATTTTGATATTCTATAAATTTTGAAAGAGCCATTTATTTAACTTTCATAGGTATTTCCTTATATTATCACATTTCCTTAGATCATCACACCCATTCTTACTAAAAACTTTCTAAAATTATGAGAAAATCACTATAAGAATTATTTGAATAAATTTTTGAAACAAAATTTTAGTTGAATAATTAAAATCTAACTACGTTCTTTAAATAAAATAAATAACTCATGTATTTTAAATAATAAAATATAAAAAATATTATTTCATGGTATTACATTTAGGAATTAGTGGAGCATTTAAAAATCATTATAAGATGAGTTTATTAAATAAATATAGGATGTGTTTGTGTTGTGAAAAATCATCAATTTCAATTTCAAGATTTTGTTGAAAAAAGAGAAAGAAGAAAAAGAAACATAGAAAATAAAAATGACAAAAAAGTGAAAAAAAGAAAAGAAAATCAAAGAAAAAAGTGAAAAAATAAAAAAATAAGGTAAAAAGAACTAGAAATGAAAAGGAAAAAGAAAGAAATTGTTAAATGTTTAGAATTAAAAGTTAAGTTATTATGTTAAGCTATAATTGTTAATAATGTGCTCATTTTATTTTAAGTGCTCTATTAATTTATTTAATTTTTGAGCTTTCACATCTTTAATTTTTCTTCTCATTTCCTTAATCCTATTACAACCTTAAATAAAGTCTTTTTAATTTATGTTATGCATATAATTTAAGTAGTGGAGATTAAATAATAAACAAGCTTATGGTAGAGCACTTTCATGCTATAAGCTTGAGTTAATCATTTATCCTAAATACTTGGAAGTTGGAGAGTGAATTTTATGAGGGTCTACTAATTTAATCAACCTTTTTGAATGAAGTTATTATATTAGTTAATTTTAAGTTTGTTAAAATTTTTATTCATGATATATTATATCTTTTCATATCTTTGATTTTTTCTTGCTTATGAATTTTATAATGTTAAAATTTTTGACAAGTGTGCCTTTTATTCTTTAGTTTTAAATAAAGTTATATTTGCTCAAGGTTGTACAAAGACTAAATGTAGGGGAATTTGATATATAAAATATTATCTATATTATTTTTTCCTATTTTATGCCTTTTAAAGTGTTATATATGCTTAATTTGATGGAATTAATCATGTTATGTGGTTGAGTGATGATTTTTCAATATTTTGAATTGTTCAGTTAATGCTAGATTTCTACAATGCTTCAAATTTTTTGTTATAACTTGAGTTTTGAACGTCCAAATTATGTGATCTTCATATCATTCAAATGGTAGGAGGAAACTTTAAAACTTTCATATTTGGTTGAAGCATAGTTTGGACATGTAGAAGGTTAAATTTGATTATGAAGTTGATGCTTTATTTTTATTAAAACTGAACCACTCATAGTTTTTATGCTATATCTAGTTTAAAGGTGCAATTGAGGTGAAATATATGCCCAACGTTAGCTAGAATTCAACCTACAACTTTCATGTTTTGAGTTTAACAAAAATATATCATTGGTAATACTTGATATACAAGCTAAACTACAAATTTTTACTACAGTGAACATTGTTAATAATTTAATTTGTAAATTAGGTTATGGATTTCTTTGTAACCCTAAAAGATATATTTACTTAACTCATTAAGTTTTATAGGTAAGAGAAATCCGATTTAAAAGATTTTGTGCCTCCAAAGGTAATAATATATTCTAGATAGCAAATACCCTTCTCTTTGTTTTTCTCTTGTAACCACCATGAGTGGCTGAACCTTTTACATCAATTTAAATGTTTAAGCACTTCAAACTTGATTTGATTTTAAGACCCTAATTTATTTTAATTTACTTTTGATTTATCTATCTGGTGCTTCTTTATTCTACACTTGTTTTTATGATTATTTTAAATGAATAATTAATTAAGGTCTATTAATTAATTATTCTTTATAATTTGTAGGTATATGATTGATTGCAATTAATTCCCATGTATAGGTTAGTTGTTTTCAATCATAATCAATAACAATCAAGTGTTTAATTTTTGTACGCAATGTTATAATCTCTTAGGAGAATTGAAGGATAAATTAGTAATTTCTTTCATATAAGATTGTTAATTTAGTTTTCACTATTTGTGAATTAATTGCTTTTGCTTGTTAATTAGGAATTAGGTATAAATCTTGAGTTAATTAGTATTAGGTCATAAATTTACAATTTAATTAGGGTTACTGTAGCGTATCCAGATAATTCCATAATTAAGTAGTTAAATCAAGAGTAATCTTGTTGATGTTCAATGACAAATATTTATTTGGAGTGTAAAATCCCTTGAACTAACTTTTTTTTATTCTACTTTACTCTATTTTAATCCTATGTCCAATGCGCATTTTAATTTATTTTTGAAAATCCCCTAATTACATTTTGTTTCACTAATTGGCTTCCTTGGATACAACTCAGACTTGCCATTTACCTATGATTTTAAGCAAGTTTGATATTAATCTTAATGTGAAATGATGAGCATTAGTTGCGACATTAATATTAGGTTAAAGTGAAAATCTATATATATATAACAGTGATGTGACATTTTTAAAAATAAATACAACATACCACATTAATTGGACTAACAAACTTGATAATATAAATCCTTATTTTCAAATGGGAGATGAAAGGTCCAATTTAAGAAAACATGAGACAAAAGTCTTAATTTACAATCAAAGTGTATTGTTACTTACACGTTGATTTTAAATACTAATAATCTAAAGTAATATCAATGCTGAATATATGAAATATTAGATGTCAATTGCCTATTAAATTGATATCTAAAGGCATGAAATGTTTTTATTTATGGAGTTATTAGAAACTGTAAAGAATATTAGTACTTTAATGTCGGTTATATTTCAAAACCGATGTTAAAAGGTAAAGATTATCCTATAACCAATTAATGTTTACATTTGTAGTATTATTAGAAATTGTAAAAATTATTTGTATTTCAACTTCTACTCATTTAGAATGCACCTTCACTTACAATGTCAATGATTAGTATAAATCAACACTAAAATTGATGTTACTTCGCTAACAAATTTTGCTTTCATTTTTTTTATTTAGGTTAAATTTGGGCACCATTCATTCATTCATTCATTCTTTGGAAATGCTTTGATTTTATAGGAAGTATCCTATCTATAACTCCTAATGTTTCCTACTTTCAAATAGAGAGAATTGTGGATGGGTCTTCTAATAAATTCAAAGAATTTCAAAATTTTAGTGAGTTATCCTTATATTCTACCTTTTATTACAAGAAATTGATAGCTAATGTTTGTAAAATTTGATGGAGCATTTTGACAATGATTTTAATCTCTTTAACAAATAAGAATTTACAAAAAAAAAATTAATCTCTTCAATATGGGGAATGAGTGGCTATATTGTAAATTGTATTGATGATAAATTTTAGTTTTTTGTATGTTACTATTTTATAGAAAACATATAATATATAATGATTTGCAAATTTCATTGAATAATTAATTGTAATGTTTTTATACAATAATTTTAAGTTAACATTGATAATATTATTAGAAAAATGATTTGTAATTAGTATGTATTGTTAGAAAAATGTTTCAATGAAGAAAGTTAATAATTGTTTAAGAAAATTGGTATCTGTTGTTAGAAATGTGTCAAGTAATTTTAATTAAAAAAGTAAAAAACCAATAAAATCATGTCAATTTTATTTTTTAGAATTTACGTAAGCTTAAAAAATTAAAAGGAAAGATGAAGAGTTGAATTAAAAATAAAAAAGTGATATATTATTAGCCATCTAACTTGTAATAAATAGTAACCATTTATCAAAGACATTTATGAGCTAAAGGACAATCAAAATTTACAACATTAGCTTTTTAAAGTCAGTTAAACTAACAACTTGACATTGAAAGTGAGACATGAAACTTTTACACATTGGTTTTATTTTAGCAATCAATATCTATTTTAAACTCCTTATTTATATATTTCTTTTTCACTCTATCTTTTATTCAAATGGCATAAAAGAACAATACATATTCTTGCTGCATATTTGAAAAAGCTTTGAATTTATGGTTATGAGCATCCTATCAAACCACAATTATCTTCTACCCTTAAATAGATGGTTATAAGCAAAAGATATTTGTGGTTTGATATGATTCTCATGATCATAAGATTCGAAGTATTTTTACTTATGTAGCATGGATAGTATGTGTTACCTTTACATTCTAGCCAGTGCTTTTAAGAATGGATAGTTAATATTTGTAAAATCTAGTGTAGCACTCCAACACATGAGAAACTATAAAAAAAGTTTTAATTTAGGGTTGTATGGTGATTATGTTGTGTACTATAGTAATTTTAGTTCATAATTTTTATTAAATATCAAGATGTAGAAAATTGATAATGTTATTGGAGAAAATAAATTGGCATTTAAAAAATTTAAAGGAAAACTATGTCAGTTATTTATTAAAAATTAATATGGCTTATATGATATGAAGGCCACATCAATTTTGGACGTATCAACGTCTAAAGGTATTTTAAGAAATTAAGAGATGAAGTGTCAAATAAGAAAATTGATATACATTTAACATATAATAAATATTAAACATTTATTAATACAATGTATCAGGAAATAGCCTAAACTTATAACATTTTAAAAGTATATCAATAGTAAATATATGTGATAAGTCAGTTTTGGTTAATGATTGATGTTTATAGTCTTGCATGTTATTTATAAATTTCATTTACACTCTGCATTTGAAACATACCTTATAATGGAAAAATTAATGAGAAATTGGAGTGAGAAAAATTAATATATCTAATTTTGGATCAGAAAACTTAACTTTGGTGTAAAAATGGATATGCTACTTCTTTTCACTATGATTTATCATTAGTTTGCAACTATCTTTACCTTCCAAAGCCATCTTTGTCATTCATTATAAATTATAAAATTTGCATTCCATCTTAAGAATTACTATGAGAAAAATTCAAAGATATGAAAACTATAGTTTTTTCTTTATAATTTCTTTCATTTAAAATTTATTATTCTTCATAAATTATAGTTTTTGAATTGTTTTGTTATTCAATCTATTATTGTTTGTATCTATTTAATTGTAGAAGAAAATTGTTGTAATGTAAAAATCAATTTCAATACTACCAACTTCACTTAGATTAAGTTGAATTAAAAATAAAATTCATTAATTCATAAAATGATATCGATTCTTATAAGATTTATATTAAAATTATAAAATTGTTAATTAAAAGATGATGAAAAAAAGTTAGTAATTTTTTAATTTATAATGTTAGCTATTAATTTCTAATAGATGTGTAAAATGCTATAACAGAATGGCATCATTTTTCTATAGACGTTCGGTTTTTACTGATTAACCATTGTGGAAATGTAAATAGTGGCACAAGTTGAAAATAAAAATAATGAAATCATAATACCATTGTAAATTTTATCACAAATTTCTTTCAACTCTAAAATAATTCTCTCTATATATAGGTATGCTCACTTTCCAGCTTTAAGATGATTTTCTTTTATTTTATATTTATGCTTAAAAGTTGTTTTGCAGTAATATAGATATGTTAGCTTACTAATAAATACATTTGGTTATGCACTCCCAAAAAAATGTAAAATGTAAAAGTAAGGATTTGTTTAGTCTTTGTGTTTGTTCTTACAATTTAGTTTCTAATTTCATAATCGATCATATTTTATTACATATTATTTTGATGTAGATTTTATAGGTTTTTACAAGTAAAAAACTAGATTTCATTTATCTTTTTTGCCATTTGATGTTATTACTTACTTTATATTTATATGAAATGTATAATATTATGCATTATATTTAATGAATGTCCATTGCATTTACAAATATTAGAGTTAAATATGCTTTTATAGGAAGTGCCAACCTTATATATTGACCAATAAGTATTAGATATAAACTTTTATTGATTTCATTTTTTTTGTTATAGTCTTTAAAATTATTGAAATTGGGAGTTTGTGATATTATTGAAGATGTTAAGGGTTAAAAGAGATCGAGTAAGGAGGAACTACGAGAATGGGTTAGTGCTAAGAAAGACCAAGCGAGGAGGAATTTTGAGTAGGTTAGGTTTAGGGGTGAGAGTGAGTTACCAAATTAGTTATCTAAAAGAAATTGTAATTGAATATATATAACTAATTTCAATTCTTTAAGATACAACTAATGTTTAATGTTGTAATATACTTCTAAAAAATGGTTTTCAACAAAGAAATAACAATGATTCTTATACATGTGGAAATCAAAGTTGTTATATATTTTTTGCAATGATAGTGAAATCAATATGGAATTTTTTGACATATAACAATGCTTGCATATACATCGATTCTTAACCAATGTTAAATGTGTTAAACAACCTACATCAATTGGTAATTTTGCAATAATAAATGGAGACTAAGAGTAAAATTTATAGGAATCATTAAAAATCTTACACATCAATTTTTTACTGAACATTAACGTTTTAAGAATGCTATATTTTTTACTAAATCAATGTGTAAAATTTTTACATTTTTTAATGAGATGCTTCAAATGCTTTTTAGATGATACTTATACAAAAAATTGATATCCTAAATCACATGATTTTTTGTAACTTTATATGTTGGTTAAGTTTAAAATAATGTAATAAATTTCTCATTATTTTCAAAATATCATCATATAAATTTAGATGTCAATTATAATTATTATTTGTTATTTTATATGTTTAGATAATTTTAAAAATGTCATTATATTAAAATAGATATTAATGATAATGATAATTGATGTCTATTTGCAATTTTATTGTAGTGCTAGTTCCACATCTTAACAATTGAAAAAAAATGCTACTTTTAACTTGGAAATGATGCCTATGAGGTTAAGGTTTAATGAAAATGCTATAGATGAATCATCTAATGTGCCATAACTTTCGATCATACAAAGACTGTCGACCACCTTTACTAGACCCGATAACGAGGAGCATGAAAATAAGGAAGAAACTAAAGGGATGACTGCCTCAAAGGTTCAAGTTCCCTTTGTTCCAATTTGAACTATTGCATAGTAGGAGTTTTTGAAAAAAAAAATCGGCTTGTTTATCATTTGTGAGCAAATGAATAATGATAAGATAAGTTTGAATTTTTATTTTTTTATACATTATGGGGGGTGTTTGGTTCAAAGGATTTTTTTACATTCTTGAGAATATTACATTCCTATGTTTGGTCCTAAGAATGTTTAGAGCTCAATTTTTTAATCAAATATTTTTATGGAGGGAGATGGGTATCTCACATTCCCATCCCATGAAAATGTTAATACTAAAGAAAAAGGATAAATTTACTCCCATTTTTTTATACTCTCATTTATAAATATATATAAATAATATTTTTTAATCATTAATATAAATAATATATCATTATTTTATAAATATATATATAAATAATATTTTTTATAAAAATATTTATTGATAAAATAAATACTTAATTTTTTTATTTGCATGAAGAAAATGGATGAAAAAAGAATATTTAAAAATAAAATATGTGATTATTATATTTTAATTATTTAAAATTTAAATATTTTATTTTATTTTAAATTTAAATTTAAAATAGATTACTTCTCTTCTTTCTCTCTTATTTTCTTTTCAAAGAAAACAAAAATTTTTTGTCAACAATGAAGAAATTACTTATTTATTTTATAAAATTAATTATATGAAAATTTAAATTTAAATTCTTAAAAATTTTAATATTTTATGTATTAAATTATTTAGTATATTTTAATCAAATATAATTTAAATTATTAATTTATTAAATCTTCAAAAGCTTTTATTCATATATTTTTAATTAAATCTATAATTTATTTTAATTTATAATAAAAATTGATAAGGGTATTTTTTAAAAAAGTAATAAGATTCCTAGGAATATAAAGTGTAAAATAAACATAGGAATATAATATATTTATGAATGTAAAAAAATATTTTCAAGAATATTTGTATTGAACAAAATATAAGAATCTTAGGGTGTGTTTGTTTGTATTTTTTATTTTTAAAATTATTTTTGAAAATACGTTTCAAAAATAATTTTTAAAAACAATGAGAAAAAGAGAATGTTTAGTAAGTTATTCTGAAAATAATCTTAAATTATAATAATATTATTAATGAAGTGTGTTTTGGAAATAAAAAAATAAAAATAACTTAAAGTTGTTCTTATTTTCTTATTTTTAGAATACATGTTTTGAAAATAATTTTTTAAAAATAAAAAGGAAAACAGTTAACAAATAAATTCTTTTGTTCTTTTATTTTTAAAAATAGAAAATTATTTTTAAAAATAGAAACCAAACACACTCTTATATTCTCAAGAATTATATTCCTAAGAATTATATTTTTAAAAATATATATTTTCTTAAAAATATAAGATTCCATTAACCAAATAGCTCTTACGTGCTATCTGCCTTCTGCTGGATATTCTTTTCATGGGTGTTTGTTAATTACAAACTGGTTGGCCTCTTATTGCACCAAAGGGGAGTTGAGCTTATCCGTACTTCATTAGTCTCCTTCGGATCTTAAAGTACTTCTGTTAGCTGATGTTAGTGGGCCTGTCCCTAGGATTATTTTTATGTAATTTTTTTTTAAATTTTGGTCCTATTTATTTAAAAAAAAGTTAAAATTAGAACACATTTTCCTAACTTAGAAATATAATGGATCCAAGCAACATTTATAGTTTTTCCAATATTACAACAGTATCAGTGATGAATTAGAATTAACAACAAATTATTCTACCGCTAATTTGAACAATTATATTAAAATTCTTATTATTTTACTAATGGATTTAATGACCAAATGTTTTAACGATGAAACATTTTATCATTATAATCGTAAAATATAATTTACACTAACAGAAATTCTATTATAAAATTTTATTGGTGTTTTCTACGGCGCAATAGGTGAAATTTATAGTGCACCAAACGTGGGGTATGTGCCCGTGTTGTATTTGTCCAGATGAGACACTTGTGGCCCCACAAAAAGTATGCATTAGATCCAGAACTTCATTGTAATTACAAAACCTCCCCTATCATATTAATGGAATGCCACGTCTGATTGATGAGTTGGACTTGGAAATCCAACTGACCTTCATTACATCAAACTGTTATTTGCTTTGGTTTCCTAATTACTCCCATTCCCATTCAAGATTCCGAAACACAACCACGTTTATCAAGCAGCAAATGGAGGAAGCATCAAGCCCTACACTACCCAATAATTTCATCGATCTTGTGCTCGGGCACCCTGCAATATACTTCTACAAATTCACAGTACCAAGTATTACATACTCAACTATCAACTTACATTCTTCTCCATCTCCCTTCCTTGCAGTCATTCCAATGGCGGATGCCTTGTGACTTGCTTTTACACTAACAAAAAATCATCTACCTTCAATATCAAAGTCAATGTCAAGACATTTTAGATTGATGTCTTCTCTTCAACATTCCTTCAAACACCTTCAATGCATGCTTTTTGCGCATATAGAAAGTATACCTTTATTCTCTTATGCATTTCATCAAACAATTAAACTACAATCACGACAAATCCATGCCAGTAACAAGCTTCGGCCAATTTCTACTGTCTCTGATAAAAATGTCCACTGGCTTCACTATCACCACCAACCCATCTTCGATACATTAACCCCTAACGACTCCATTATCAATTTCTGCGTCGCACCACTGCATTCCGGCAAAACGCTGGCCAACCTTCCTACCTTTCCTTCTACCCACGTACATTTCCATGATATTGCAAAGTTCGTCTGGCTACACAGAATTCTCCCTGCCGCATTGACCCCTCAATCAATGTCGCTTATTGTATCACCTATCCCAACCGGTTCCGCTTGCTGCCACTCTACCAACTATGGCTTCGCACCCAAGTTATTGTCACCGTTATTTGAATGCTATTCTAGAAATGCTCCGCTGCCTGCCACCCCAGCTTTTCTACCTCTTCAGATTTGGTGCCACAATTGCCCTCTCAGTACCAATCCACTCATATCCTTGTCCATCCTACGTGGACATTGAACCCATGACCGAACTTAGTAATTAGGACTTGATTGAAATATTTACAAATTAATGAGGTTTTTTCATAAATTCGACTTCTTACCTCCATACCATTCCAAATCAACGGTTGCTATCACTCACAATTGATCTGCATGACTTACAAACTTCCACATCATCCATTGCACCGGCGCATGGGCTTTTGCTCTCTGCACGGTATAAATTGCCAATTTTATTATTTTCAAAGTAACTAATAAAATTTTTTGGGGCTAAATTTAACTCCCCCTCTCCTTCAAAATTAGGTTCTGAGTAGAGACCCTCTTAGATATGTATGTTGCAACGGATTTTTTCAACAGAATAATTAATTTCATTGCTAATTGTTCTATCACTATATTTTTTTATTAAATTATCTGTCACTAATTTTGTCAACAATTCTCTCAGGGTCTGATTTTCTTATTTTATTGGTGAAACTTTTCCTTATTAAATGATGAATTTCTTGTGGTGAAGAAAGGGGATAATTTCAATTGAATTTAATGGGGGAAAAACAGTTATTAATTTTTCTCTTTAGTGTCTGGTTGGAAATGTTCTCCACGTAATATATTTAAATGTACGTCGAAAGGAAAAAAATAAATAAATTTAAGAAAAGTTGCAATAACTTTATTATGAAATAGGAAAAGATAAGATATTTTTGCTGCACCAAGAAAGGCCTCATGACAAACAAATCTTGCACATTACGTCATGCATGATGATCTGTCTTCTGCTTCCAATTAAATTCGCACATGAAATTACATCCAATATTATTTTAATAAATTTACTTCTCTATTTGAACTCTTAATTTTACATATACTAAGTAAATTATTATTTATATAATTAAAAATAAAAATCAAATTCAAGAATCTTCACTTGATTCCATAATATGCATTGAAGTAGGAAGAGAGCTCAATAAACAACTCCCTGTATATATATACAAACATTATATATGTATATAGGTAAGGTAATGGTAATGGTAATATATATATATATATATATATATATATATATATATATATATATATATATATATATATATTGGTAGGGTAATGATAATAATAATATAATATTATTTTTTTAATAATAATTTATTTAAAATATATATTCAAAGTTTGGGATACAAATCTTAAATATAATGAGAAATAAAATTTTAAGGATAATATCAGATACCACCGCACTATTAAAATGTTAATGGTAATATATTATTTTAGATTTAAAGATTATATTGTGAATTGATGACCCAATTTATGGGAAAATGCAATAAATTATTAAGCTTTCTTTATAAAATAAGCACAAATTTAAGTATTTTTTAAATTTATTTTAATAAGACCATTATAGATTTAAAGTTTAGTATTAAGTCTTTATACTTATTTTTTATTTCTAATTTTTAATCGAACACTTTCTATTTCTTTTTAATTAAATCCTTCTTATAACGGACACAAATGGACAACCCCTTTTTTAGGATCACACGTCTTTCAATAATAATCGGTGATTTAACCCACATACCATTTGCAATTATGTTCCGCTTGACGTATAAAATAAAAAAAATAAAGATATTTTATAGAACTACGTTTTCTTTGTTATGATCACATGTTTTTCAATTTATGAATTATTAATATATTATTTTTTACGTGTGGTTGACTTATTCTAATAAAACTTAACAGAAAGCTAATAAGGAATTTATTTAATTAAAATATATATAATCTCAATTTTAAAATTTTAAATTATACAAAACAAATTAAAATTTGAAGGAAATTATAAGGAATAACTGACTAATTTTATTTTTTTTAAAAACAAGATCATGCTATCTGGCTCAAAAATTGCAAAGTTCTCGATGTAGCAGATTTCTGTCCTAATAATTCTTCTTTTAGGTTTTTTTTTTTTTTTAAATAATTGAATCTGAAAGTCTTTATAAAACTTTTGCATCCCTATTTCGAAAGCACAAAAACCAAACTTACCGCTTGGGTCACATAGATGAGGCGGGTTCGATTCTAATTTATTAATAATATAATTCTCACTAGAAAAAAAAGGGTATACCAATGAGAAAAATCATTGATAGTCATTGGTATAGTATCATTTGTATAGAATGATGGCTATTGATCTCTACACTGACGATAATTAAGGTTGTCGCAATAAATTGAGTTACACAAATGAGACATGCCATCGGTCTAGCCAAACACGGGTCATTTAACATAAATTTATACACGTGATATGTTGTTGGTATAGCCTTAATTTTTTTTTAAAAAAATTTCATTTAATTATATATATAATTGTTAGTAATTATTTTAAATAGCAAATATTTTCCTATAAATTTACAGCACCTCCAATTTTTTATCAAGTAATAATAAATTGGAAAATTTATTTTATTAATTCTAGTAATAAATCAAATAGATGAAAAATATATAAAATAAAATCTTAAATGATGTATATAATATATAATAAAAAATCATCATAATATTAATAAATAACAATGTAGAGTACTTTTTAAAAAATGTATTTACAATATAAGAAGTTGTTAAATAAAATAATCAATGGTGTCATTGGGCATCATTTAAAACATGACTTATAAGGTAGGGAGAAAGTGGGGGTTGGGATTCTCAGCTTAGTGCATTGTAAGAGTAAAATGACTATATCAACCAATGTAATAATATTTAGCTAAGGATAAGCCAACGGTGTAGGAGGCAAAGGCATATCAATCCTATACTAGGAGTGGAGAACTCAACATAATACATCCATGTAGCTTTAGGTCTGTTCTTGCATTTCTTGTTGATAAAGATCTTGTTGACTCTAAGTAATGTAGCTTTGCATCTTGACAACCCATCTTGCATCCTACTATTACCTTGGAGAAAATGCTACAATCAAATTGGAGGTGCTAGGGGTGACATATGACATCTTGACTAACACACAACCAATCATCTTTCTATGTCTTTGATGAGTGTTGAGTGCCAAGTCAATAATGGAAGGCTCATCAATTGGCATCGAAATTGCTAGGGAGTCAGTGGACAATGCATTAGATTGTGTAATTCATTAGTGCGACTAGGTTTGTCACCCTTATGTTGTTTTTTTCAACAAAAAATTAGATAGAATGAGTAAAAAGCTATTTTTTTTGTAAGATTTCTAGTTTTAAAAAATAATAATTAAATTACTTACAAAAGCATCCATAATAGCTTGATACACCCATGCAATATATATAGCGGTTCTTAAAATTCTTCATTATTTGTTGCAGCTTACTTATGTCTTTATTTCTTTATGCTAGTTTTATCAAAAAGAAAAAAAATGGTACATAATATTAGTAAGATATTGGAATGTTTTGGAATATCATGAATGTACGCTTAACATATTTTATCATGTTAGTGCAACATAATGGACTCTCATCTATGATGATCATTGCAAAACTTTTTCGACTTGTTATCTCTATTTCTCTTAAGTAACTCTTGTAAATTAATAACAAAATATTCACAACAATAAAAGTAAAATATAATTGAAAATTTAAAATGATGACGTTAAATAACTTTATTCTTACCTTGTACTTCTAATTGTTGAAGTAGGTGCACCACATCTCCTAATGATCAATGTGGATACTTGGGAGAATTGCCTACCTTGTGTGTTGCAAATCAAGATTCCTATAGTTATTATCCCAACTTATTTATGATACATTTCTTAAACATAGAAATTTTGGCTGCATCTTCTTGTAGTTCTTAAGGTATGTAAACTATATACTGATATAGTAAGCACTCAGAGAATAATAAAGAGCAAAAAAATTTCTACAATGTAAAATGATAAGCAGATAAGTTAGTGACAATAACTACAAGACTTATTCCAAATTATCCAAATTTATAAGTCAATTCAAGATTTGGTTAACCTATGAACACTAACCAACTTTTAAATAGGTCTAAAATTATAGTGCAAGTATATTTCAATTTCAAATTATTGTAATTTGACAATTACAATAATTTTAACTATACATACTCATTTACATAGGATAAAGTTTGCTACCTTATATAGCTCATAATATCCACCACTTTACTTAATAAAAATAATAATTTCTTTATGTCAATGACTAAATTTTTACATTGCTAAGCTCTAATTCAATATCTTATACAACTTGTAATTTTTCTAAAATTTATTTTTCATAAATTGCATTTTTTATCTCTAATTCAATATCTTATACAACTTGTAACTTTTTCAAAGTTTATTTTTCATAAATTGATTAATTCTTTGTCTATTTTTATTTTTCATATAATTTAACAATTTAGTAAAATTATTCAACGTATTACACCATTATTAATAAGTTAATATTTTTATTTATCTATTACAAATCTTTTTCTTCTTTAATATTTACTAATATGCATTTGTTAATAAATTAATATTTTTTATTTATTCAATTTTTTAAATAATGACATAACTTATTATGTTAGAATTTTAAGTTATTAACTTAAATTATTACATATTTCATATCAGCAAAAAGTTTACATTTTAATTATCACATTTTAAAAATTTATGTGTCATCATATTTAATTACCTTGATTTTCTACATATTTTAACAAATAGATAAATGTATTTAAATACCTCTAAAATTAAATCATTACAAATTATTTCCTCATTTATTATTTAGTAAAAAATATTTATTAATAATTTAATTCAATATTTTTAATTATTTGATTTCTTAAATATTGACATAACTTATTTTCTTAGAAAATTTTTTCTTATCTACTTATATTATATATTTCACATCATCCTTTAAATTGTTACAAAATTTTTTCATAATCTTATCTTATATCATATTCACTAGATATTTGAAATAATAAATATAAAAAATTATGCAAAAATATAATTTCACCAACTAACGTAACAATACATAAAAAGAAATTCATACTCAAATACTATATGAATATAATCATCAATTTAAAGCAATAAATATGTTAAATTATGTAAAATAAAAATTTTATCAAACTACAACAATGCATCTTATATTAACTACTTTATAAATTGTATATTCAAATAAAATATTATAAGTTTCTTTAACATACATCAATGAAATAGTAAACTCAAGAAATATCAATATCAACTAAGTAGTAATAGTTAAAAATCTAATCATTTCAGAAAATACAAGTAAGAAAATATATAAAAGAATAAAAATATAATAAAAATGACAAAAAATATAAAAACTCATCTAGAAGTTCTCCTCTCTCTCTCTCTCTCTCTTTCTCTCTGCGCTCTGCCTTTGCCATGCACGAACAAGGACGAAGGCATTACATGTGAACTTAAAATGCAAACATCTATCAACAACAAAAAAATTTCGTCATTGGTATATGTTTTTCAATCATCAGTATAGAGTTAATGAGGGGGCATATGCATGTTTCAATTGACTAAAGGCTGTCCTAACAACAATGTCATTAATATAACCTTTTTAAAATTTTAAAATTAAAATGCTATAGTGATGACTCATCATTGGAATAATCTGACCGATGGGAATCTCACCAAGCTTGTGCAAGTATTTTTCGACGAAGTTATACAAACAACAATATCATCAATATAACTTTTTATTTATTTTTTAAAATTTTCAAAAGCATAATATCAATGATAATGCCATTTATATTGCCTTCCTTCAAAAATGTCTACCAATTGCTGGCTATTAAATTCCCAAAATATTATATATATGACTTTGTCATCAGTGTATCCTTTTGAAAAAAAATATTTAACACTAATGATTGGATTTTTGTTATCAATATAAAGTGTTATTGTTGTAGTTTATATGAAAAAAATTATTTTTACATAAGTTATTTAATCTCTTGAAAAATTTTAATCCCCCAAAATTTTTGGTCGAAATCCACTGTCGTACACAATTCCATTCTTCTCTTCTTTTCTTCGTTCTAAATTAATTAAATAAACAAGTTAATGATCATAACCGTAAAAAATATAAATATCGTAAAATGGATTGTTACAAACCACAAGTGTTTTGGATATGTTTTTCATTTTTTTAAATTATTTTGAAACTTTTTTCAAAAATTATTTTCAAGGAAAAAAAATAAAGAGCGTGATTAGTATTGCAAATTAAGAAATGTCACATTGAATTATAAAATTGATATTAAAAAAGAAGATGAGTTAAAAAATAATTAAAACTTATTTTTGCTTTTTCATTTTTAAGTTATATATGTAAAATTATAATTATAAATTTTAAAAAGAGATTATCAAAACGGTTCCTAAAGAGGGTCTTTTCTTTTTAACAATTGAAAAGTATTTTTTTTAAAAAAAATAATAAACAAAAATAGCTACAATCTTAACGGGACTCTGGCCCTTTTTTTTTTAAATAGAGCACCTTCTAGTCTTCTGTTACATCCTAAATATCCACCGGGACAAGTTAAATGTTGGTCCACATGAAAATCCCTTTGAAACAGAAATTATTATTATTTTTTGAAACAGAAATTATTTTGATTTTTAAGTTTTAAACCTCAAACTACTAAATCTCAGCATTCATTATATGACGCACTACTTAAAGTTACTTTATTGGCTTTTTGATGCAATTGGCAGTATGTGGGTTCGCATACAAAGAGTCTTCACATCATTGCACTGCAATTATTTTTAATTTTTAGATTTAGTCATATGAAAAACAAAACCCTTAACTTTATTTGCAATATTATTACATTTCTTATGCACATTTTTGTGGGATGACGTTAGCAATCACCACTTTAAATATGATTGTTATTCTTATTGACCAGTATTTTAAAACTTGAATTGGATCAAAAGAAGGCTCTTTGGTTCAAAGTTGGATTGATCTAACTGTTAACAAATTAAATGAACGGTTCCATAAGACAAAATTGAAAATAAAAAATTAAATATATTATACAAAATTTTATAAATAAATTAAATACACACTTTTAAAATATGGGACTTGATTTTTAGCATATAGCATATTGAATAAATAAAATTATTAAAAATTGATAAAAATTGGCAAATATGACAATTAAAAATTATTCAGACATCAATATTTTATGTAATATTAATATTGAAGGCATAAAACACTGAAAATAAGAGAACATTAGTCTTATCAAGTGAGAATATAATGTCATTTTCAATTGCTAATGATTTTTTTATAAAGAAATTATGTGAGTTGCAAGAATCTTTAGTTTACGTAACACTTAATGTTTTTTTTGAAGGTTTTATTTTTTTCATTGCATTTAATTTCAATTTTTAATCTTTATACGTGTGCATCTAATAATTTAATAATTTCCTCGTTTACCCAAAATAAAGAAAAATTATGTGAGTTGATTCAAATAAACAAATAAAGAAGCAAATTGGATTAATAGAGTGATTTTAATTAATTCAGATCTGTTCTTACAGATTCAAACTAATTCAATTATAACTTAAATCGGATAGATGAACACGTTCAATTGGTTGAACCCTCCAATTTGATGATATTTATAAAATATTAATTGTGATTAAAATGATATTGTAAAATTATATTCAATTTAAATAAAATTAGAACAAATACCAATTATGGGGAGAAATGCAAGATCGTTGTCATATTACAGACAAAGTTACATTATTGATCACTATTTAATTCAAGATTATATTGCCATAAATCATGATTATAATTGAAAAAGTTTTGCAATAATGTGTATCGATGATCTCTTTCAAGTGTTGAAGGACCCCTCCGTCAACCACTCCCACTAGGTTATCGCAAAATGCAAGCCTAAGAACCCCACACAGGTTTTGCTTTCCACTCATCCTAATCCACCAAAATGCTTTAATTTCAATCACCACTCTATTTTCAACCGAACTCATTTCAACATAAACAAAGGCCATTATGTTGTTTGCCCTCAATGTTACTGTGGATGAGACCCTGTTTTCTCGTGTTTGCAACTAAGATGGATCGCAAAATTTTAATTTTGCTGACATATGCTGCAATAAACAACCTTGACTTTTGACACTAAATAAGCAACAGATACTTTTTGCTAATGGCTGGTTAAGAAACATTTAATTATGTCGAAAATATAATTTTTTTATGAATTTATGTATTTTTAATTAATTTATTTTCTAAAATTTATAAAAAGATGAAAGGAATTAAGAGGGTATATTTTCAATGTAATTGAATACTGGTGTTTTAAAGATATTGTGTGACATGATTCTTTGTTAATTAAGATACTTATAGATGAGTTAAAAAGTTAATTAGTATTAGTTACATGAACTTCATTAAATTCCTTAGAACAATCATGGTTTATTTATGATTATTTGAATGAATCATGATTAATTTCACCGCCATTCCCGCACAAGTTCTTCATGGATCATGTTCAACTTGTAATTGGCGTCCTATTAATGTCGGTGTCAACGCCTTTAAAATGAGATCTCCCTCCTTTGACTGTGTCCATAGAAAATGAGTAGAAAAAAACTTGAGAAAAAAATAAAAAAATAAGATTTTTTTGGTAAATATCAACAACAGTATCCAGACCATTATTAAGTACTGATTATTAATCCCAACTAATTATATTTAATATTTTATTTCTATTTTTAGTAATAAAATAAATGAAGAATACTAATTTTAATAATAATATATTATTAAAATAGAAATTTAACATGAAATGTCATTCTATAGTAATTGTATTGTCAGTTATTATATTATTAGAAATAAAAATAAAATATTAAATGTGATTAGTTAGGGATTATTAGTTAATACTTAACAATGGCTTTAGAGTTGTTATTAACAAGTCCATTTTTTCATTATAAGTTGGAATAAATTAATTTGAGTTAGACTTTGTTTAAAATAGGTAAACCTATCAAATGGGCTAGCCTGTGCAGATATAAGCCTATTTATGATGGGTTGGGTTTATAATGAGTCGGTTTGTATTATTTGCATTCAAAAATGAATTCAAATTTAAAAAGTCTAAATTCACCAAAACTCGTGATGGATTAGGTCGACCTATGGGTTTTAACATGGGTTTGCAAGTTTAGCAGATATAAGTTGATTTGTGACAGGTTGGGTTTGCAACGAACCGTCTTATATTATTTGCATTAAAAAATGGATATGATTTTAAAGATTCAAACCTGCAAAAACTCATGATGAGTATGGATTGACTTGTGGGTCATTGACTTGTTTAACACCCCTAAATAAATGTTAGACTTATTTAAAAATGGGGAAAAAAAGGGCTTAACTTATAAGCTCATTATAGGCTTAAAATTTAAGTTGACCTAATTTATATATAATTTTTTGAAGACTTAACCTAATTTCTTAGCTTATATAGATCTATTAATAATTAGTGGATATTTTTTAAAAATATTGTTAAAAGTAGAATTAAGTTGAGTGAAACCGAGTTTTAATATTATCAATCATAACTTAATTAACATAAAAAATTGTTCAAGCTCAAACAAATAATAATATTCTAAGTTCAAGTTGCCTTGACTAATTAAAAAAATTTTAAAGTTTAGAGTTAACTCACTTCAAACTTGATTCAATAAAAAAAATGAATATAATAGTAATTTTTGAAATAATCATTTAAATAATTATAATATAAGTTAAAATTAAAAGAAGAAGAATGTGCTAAAATTTTTTTTACACCTTTTAAAATGCATATAAACTAATTTTCTAAATATTATATATTATATATAATTTAATATATAAACATATGAGTAGGCATGATAGGCTAATAGATTAGTATTTAAATAATATGACTTAATCTATTTTATAAAACAAGCCAAAAATTTAGCTCAAACTTATTTTATTTTACAAATAAGTTAGGTCAAGTTAAAAATAAGGTAGGTCTTTGGAGATTACAGGTCGGGTGGCTTAACTTCCGTCCTTAGTTATAAGGTAAAAAAAAGGATAAATAAAAAATAAAACACAAAAAAGAGTAGGGCTACCAATATATTTTTTAACAATTATGAATGGAAAATGAATAAAAAATTAATTTATTATAATTTTATCCTTAATTTTTCTATTTAGAATTTAATTTGAATTGCAAAATAATATTCAATTTAGTTTAGTTTTCCTTTTTCTTGTTTTTTTATCCAAACAAATAAACAAATATTATTTTTTATTTCTTTTTGTTCTTATTTTTTTATCCAAACAAAACAATAAACCTCTTCTTATTTTTTTTATCTAAACAAAAAAAATATTTTTCTTCTTTTTTTTCCCATTCTTTTTCTCATTGCATTTGTGCTAAATGTTAGTATCTATTAATCGGTTGACCTCCTTCACCTTCTTATGCTAACCTCTTTAGCAGTAATTGAAAAAGTAAGATAAAAAAAATCCAAATATGTTAGTATTAATACTTTTATGAAAGTTAGACAATGTGATTAAATATGTAATCGGTCATCAAACCAATCACATGACTAACCATTATAATTATTTTGATTGAAGACATGTCAAGTACCTTGGAAGATCCATAGTCCCAATCAATTATAAGTAATTTTCTTGATAATTGAATAGTTTAATTATATATTTCACATTGGAGATGTTAAAGGTTTAAAGGTAGAAACGAGCATAAATTTTAATAATTTCAAATTCATTTATTCATTAAATTAAATGGAGTTGAATTATTTAATGCATAGGCCTAAAATTGATTTATTAAACTAAGATTAAGCTTAACTTGTTTAACTCATTTAACTTACTTTTTTTCCTTAAGAATTTTGTGGAATAAAGGCTTAAAGTGTACTAACATCTTAAGACTTTGACATTTTACTAAATTACTTTGAGGTAAAAAGTGAAACTTTCATTGTCAATACTTGCAAATCCTTATTGGCATTTGGATTTAATTCTAATAAAAGATAAATTTTATGTTAATATTCATATAAAGTTAGAAGTTTTAATTAAGCCAAATCTTTTAATTTTGCCACCACCAGTAAAGATTACACTTTGATCAAATATCACCTCTTATTTTTTATTTTTAAATTTATTACTTCATTAGTTATGTTGATATGAAATTGTGTTAGGGGTGATTAATTAGGTCAAAATAGCATAATGGAAAATAATGTGCTAGTTGAGTTGGATGCAGCTAGGATATGTTTCATTTTTTTAGCATAAGCACATTCCATCTAGTCATATATTCTATGTCATGAAACATAAGCATATTTATAAACTTGCAGCTAAATCAATATCTAAGAGATGGATAAAAGAAGCTAGTAACCATGTAGGTCAAATAGCATTGAATAGAGAACATAGGGTTTGTGGTAATGGTGACCATACACATTTGTACTAGAAAGCAACCTTAATAACAAACTATGTATTAAAGAAGGTAGGAAGAAAATTATTGATTTAGTTTGTATAATTAGTTTTTATTAAATGAATTTTGGAAAGTACAATATCATCTAGTTCAATTTTTCATATTCTAAGTATGATCTAAATCCAATTACAAGCTATTAGTGAATTATGTACTTGTGTTTAAGAATGTGTATATGTTAGAAAAATGAATAAGGTTATGATCCTTTTCCATCGTAATTGTTCCTTATATTTTTCTCTATTTTATAGTTGTAAGCTTATAGGTTTTAGCTTTTATAAGGGGACTAATGATATAATTGTATATTTTGCAAAAGAATGATTGCCATATGTTTATTTTACAATACAATGATCACTAGTTATTTATCACTCTTCTACATAAATATCAGAATAGGCCATATGGTTTTATGGTCCATGATAAAAAAGAGATAAAGGAGGGGGTTAGATTAGCTATACTGATACTTCCATTACCTAGCTCATGGTTTGTTAATCACCGAAATTCGTGTTGGATGCTTGGTGTAAGAATTAGCATTTTAAAGTAGGAATTAGTATTGTATATGTTGTATGCATAGCAACATCCTAACAGAATGGATAGACATATATACTTTGGTGAATGCTAATTTGTCATGCTAGGACTTAAGTCACTACATGTCCTACCTTTTCTTCAAGGAGCTTAAGCTCTGAAGAGAGACAAGTTTTGCTTGGCTACCTTGATTGTGAAGAAAATTTTTGTTTGTTATAATTTCATTAGAAGATTGTTAATTTAGTTTGTATAATTAATTCTTGTTAAATGAACTGTAAGAAATATGATTTTGTCTAGTTTGTTGCTATTAAATCATAATGTTATTTATAAGGTCATTTTTACTTGATCTTATTTGCATCCAATCTGTATATAAAGAGATCAATTATATGTAGCATCCTATATATCATAATTAAGATTAAGGAGTGAATGAGGATGACGTAAGTTAGGGAAAGGGGTAAATGAGAATAGGTTACATAATTTATTTTAGGCAGATGGTCAAAGCAAGATGGATTATCAATGTTTTTCTAAAGTTCTTTATTTTAATACCATATACAAAATAAATATGCATCATTTGGATTTGTTGGATGGATAAGCATCAATTAGACATTAAGGTTGCTTCATTTCTAAATATATTATTGCATATCTTAGTTAAGGTTAAGATGGGTTTGACTAGAAGTTATGGCTAAGCATATCATTCATTTGGTCTTTACAATTGTAATCTATTACTTTTTTTCTCAGTGGTTAGATTTTATAATTTCTTTTTTGTTTGCCTCTATCTTGTTACTTATAAGTAAGCATTTTTTTTTGTGCTAAGCTAGTTCTAGTTCTTACTTATGGCATTTTTGCATTCCTATGAATTGAATGAGGTGGTTTTTCATGTCATGCAATGTTACCTAGTATAATACAATCACATATGTTAGAGGTTCTATCCTAAATGGTTCATCTTAGAAGCATTTATAATGGAAGTCACTAATTGTGTCTATGGCTTAATTATGAAGCAATGCCTTACATATGAATGCTAATCATGTTGAGGATCATCATTTTATTCTTATGTTGTTTATAAAGTAAGATGTTATCTATGTTACATGTTAAGTATTCTTATAGTCAATAATAGTTAGAGAAAATGATATCTATGCTATGTCGTTAACATTTAAATAATCAATTACCATATCCTGCTTAATCTTCGAATTTGAAACTTCATTTATGAAATCATGCACTATTTAATAATTATACATAGCGGTTCCTAAAAAAAGCAAGGTGCATTAGGTTAATCATGTAATGAGGTTGACTTTTTGTTCTAAACATTGCCATTGTATTTTGGGCCCATTAAAGAAAGGATTAAGTAATGGGCCTACATAATAGCTATACTTACATTTAAGGTAGAGGTAATGCCTTTCTGACTAAACATGTCACTTTCATTTTGCTAATTATAACACCTTTTAATCCTTATAAGAGCACTTTTTTATCTTTAATTCGATTATTAGGAGGTTTTAATATTTAAAAGCTAGCTTCAAGTTATAGGTCCTATTATTTGAACCATGTATTGTGTGTCAAACTTTTCCTTTTTTGTCTGCCTTCTGATTTATTGATTATTGTTTGCATGATTAAGCTATATTAATCCTATTTGTCTATTTTTATCTTATTTCTTGTAAGGAAGCATTTTTTATGCTAAGTTATTTTTACTTTGAACTTATGGCACTTATACATTCCTATTAATTGAATAAGGTGGCTTTTATTTCTCAAGTTATGTGCAATGTTATCTAATACAATGCAACTACACATGTTAAAGGTTATATCTTAGATATTTCACTTTAAAAGTATTTCTAATGGAAGTTATTAACCATATCTATTGCTTAATAATGAAGTAACATTCTACATATGAATTCTAACCACATTGAGGATCATTATCCTATTCTTATGTTATTTATAACAAAAAATATCATAAGTGAAGGTGGAAATACTTTGGATGGCCCCATAGTATGTGTAATTTACATGACAAATAATGGACTTATGTCCTAAGTAAAATTGTATCATTTGCAAACATGTTACTAAATGTCCTATTTAATGTTGAGACAATTCTGATTAGAAGAAATAACCAAGTGATCATTTATTAGGTCATTGAGAACATTCATAAACTTCTTTAAAAACTGCCTATTGTAAAGGTTAACTACCATGTGACATTAGCAATATTAGCACTCTAAATATATCATGAAATCAGAACATATAAAAAAATGTAATGTTAAATATAAAGAAGAAAATTCATCGAAAAGTCATACAATGATATACTTGAAACATGATAAAATTGATAAATATTGCATTCTAAGTGTTGCTACACTTAGGAAGTCTTCTCTCATATGACAAGTCCAAATTACAAGTTTAGGAAAGAAATCTATCTATATTTTCAAATATTATACTTTTATGATGTATCAAGTTGTAGCTAACCTAACATTATTACATTTCTTTCAGCTTGTGTGCAGTTCGTCAAAGTAACATGGGTAGTTCCCTGCCTCTAGCTTTATATGACTTTAAGTCTTATTTTTAAATTCAATTAGGTTTGAAGCAGTATGTTTGGATAAAAAACTAACTACCTAATCTAGTTTATAGTTATATGGAATGAGTGAACTGGCATAGTGATTAATGATGAGCATTCTAAAACTAATTAGGTTTTCAGTTTCTTTTCCTTTAATGCAGAAATATTAGGGAATGTCATGGAAAAGTTGGACATGGTGAGATAATTATGTTAAATGATAGTGGAATGAATGGTGTTGGATTGAGACATTTTGAAAATGGTGCCTTTTGAATAATAAGGAGTGCATATACTATTGCTTTAAGCAATTCTAGAAGTTATAAGTATATAATTTCTATTTTTGGTTAAATCGAAAGATTGCAATCACAAGATAGAAGAAAGAAATCCTTGATAATTCAAGTATTAGTCTTAATAGCCTAGATAGATAACTTATCAATCACATAGAGTGCAATATTGACTTCCTTACCAATAATTAAAGATTCAACCCTAGGCTCTTAATTGTTTATGAATGGTGGTGGCGATAATAATAGATTGAATAAGAAACAATGATAAGGGTTAAGATAAAAAAGGAAAAACAATTAAACTTGAGAGTCTTGGTTATGGTGGTAATAAATGATTGAATAAGAGATAAGAGACAAGTTAAGGAGAGAAATAAAGACATAATGAGAAAATCATAAAATGAAAAATTAAAAAAATTGAAAAAGAAAAATTATTGGAAATTTTTTATTTTAATTGATTGCTTGGTTGATTGCTACAAAAAATGGATAACTTGAATTTTTCTCTTAATCTTAGTGACCAAGATTGCGCTTTAAGGGTGTGTTACCTTCTATATGGCAATTGTACCAATTGTACCTTAGAATCCTTCTATATATATATATATATTGAGAAAACACAAAGCATATAGAGTTATAAATGTATTAGAAGATTATACAAGAGAGAGAGAGAGAGAGAGAGAGAGAGAAAAGTTAAGGGGAGAGCTAAAAATTTTAATAATGTTTCTTTACAATCTAATATAACAAGACTCATTTTTATATGTTAAGATCATTATCCATTTAAAATAACCCTTTAACTACCATAATGAAAAAATTGCCAACTAGAAAATTGGATTATTACGTGATATACCTCTTAATCCAGATTGCTTAATAATAATAGTCCTCGCATTCTTCTAAGTTTCACAAACCTATCAAATCTTAGGGGATTAATTAAAATGTCAACTACTTACTTTTCAATTTTATGATGAATTAGTTTAATTATTCCTTCATTGACTTAGTCTTTCAAAAAGTAAAACTTTGTCTTACTATGCATATGCTACTATATTTCTAGCAAGATTGATGGTTAACATATTGTTAACATACAACTTCATTGGAACTTTAAGTTACATGTGCATTTATCCAAGCATGTTTTGCAGTTATACTATTTGACAAGTTCCTATAGTAACTGCTAAATGTTCATCTTTGTAAGAAGAGAGTGTATAAATAGATTACCTCTTAGAGCACTAAGAGAATGTTATATCTCCAATAATGAAGAGATAACCAATTGTGCTCTTTTTCTTATGCTTGTCCCCATACCAGTCACTATTTGAATATCCAATAATTTCCCTTTTGTTTCAAAATTTTTTATTAAGAAATAAAAGGCTTTCATCATAAGTTTCTTTAATGTATCTAAGGATCCTTTTTTCTACCAATAGGTGAGATTATTCAGGATTATCCATAAATCTACTTATCAAAATAACTTCATAATCTATGATTGAGCTTATACTACATAAATATTTTAAACAACCAATAATTCATTTGAATAGGGTAGGATCAATTGGTTTTTCATCTCTATCTTTCACTTATTTCATTGAAAAGTGTTAATAAGAGTTTAAGTTGGATTACATATTGAATCTTTTTAGCATATGTGTTATATACTTCTTTTGAAGGATGATTAGCCTTTTGACATTTGCTTAAATTCTAGGCTTAAGAAATAAAAATGTAGACCTAAGTCCTACTTCATCTTGTCTTTAAAATCTCTTATCTCAACCTTAGCAGTTCTTAGTTAATAGTAAATTCTCCATATATAGACATACTATCAAGATGACCTTTTCTTTTAGGATTTTAATATACATATCATGTTCATATTTACATTTCTTAAAACCAAGTTAGTTAAGGAAGTAATTAATTCTTTTATTCTAAGCCTTAGGAGCTTGTTTCAAACCATAAAGGGCTTTTTTAATTTATACACCATTAATTCCTTCCCACTTATTTCAAAACCAAGTGGTTGTTTAATATACACCTTTTCATCCAAAGGGCTATTTAGGAAGGTTAGGTTTAACATCTAATTGATGCATTAGTCATTCCTTGAATGGTGCAATAGCTATAACAAGCCCTATAGTTTTAATTCTAGCTACAGGAGAAAAGACTTCATAATAATTTAGACTAAACTTTTTTAAAAAGCCCTTTACAACCAACCTTGCTTTATATTTTTTGATCTCACCATTAGGTTTGATTTTTATCTTATAGCCCTAATTAACATTAATTGGCTTTTCCCTATTTGATAACTCTACCAATTCACATGTCTTCTTTCTTTTAATCACATTAAGTTTTTCTTTCATTGCATTAACACAAATGTTAATTTTAATAGCTTGTTTAAAACTTATTAATGCATAATTAACAAATAGTATTAGATGAACAAAGTTACCATCGTTATTTAGAGTGTTATTTAGGAAGATCTCAGAGTCTCTTATATTTGCTAGAAAATCCTACTGTGTCTTTATAATCTTCTATATGTTGGAAAATATGGAAAAAGTACAAGTTCTTTATTATCATTTTTAACAATATCAATAATTTCATCTTCAAACTCAAATGCCAATGGAACTTGTTTTTCTTATGTAAGTTCCTTAGTATTCCACTCTCAACATTTAACTTATCAATAGTCGTATCTCTGTTAATAATGATCTTATAGGTTTTTGAGTTAAATAACTTATATCCTGTAGTAAGGTGATAACCTACCAATTTAGTCTTCATATTCCTTGAATCGAGCTTTGTTATTTTTTCTTTTGGAACATGTGCATAAGCTAGTAGGCTAAACTATTTTCACATGACTCATATTTGGTGACTTTTTAGTCTAAATCTTTTTTACAATCTATTTTGGTCTTCTTTTAGTTGGCTATATATTCAAAATGGGTGTTGCACAAGAGACTACTTCACCTTATAATTAATTTAGCAGCTTTTTTAGTTTTAACATACTTCTTACCATACTTACAACTATTCTTTCCTCTTTTTTGCAAGCCATTGTGTTGAATTATATATAGAGTTATCATTTCACTTACAACTCCCTTTGAGTACAAAACTTATTGAATTGATTTGAGGTATATCCTTTATCTTTATCGATTCTAAGTGCCTTAACATGCTTGCTACATTATTTTTCTATGACTACTTTAAAGGTCTTAAAGGCTTTAAATGTAGCATACTTCTATTTTAATATATATAGCTATATTTTTTATATTGAAGTCATCCATAAAATTGATAAAGTATTTATTTTTTTCTTAGTGACAATGTACTGAATGGTTTATACATATCAGGATGCATAATTTCAAGAGTTTGAGTAGTTTTATTAGATATCTACTTATAAAATGCTCTTTGATGTTGTTTTCCCATTAGACATGCTTCATAGAGATCATTAGGTTTACTTATTGTAGCTGATCTGGTTTCCATATTATTTTTGCTTATTTAATTCAAACTTTTAAAGTTAACTTGACTAAATCTAAGATGTTAAACCTAGATTTCATCTTTCATAGTTGTAGTAAGACATTGATATGTTCCATTTTGAAATTTACCCTTAAGGATTCTATTTTTGGATAGAGGGGCTTTAATAATACTTCTATTAGGCTATTAAATAGAATATTTCATTCTTATTTTATACCATTTTTTAAGCAATTGGCCTAAACTTAATAGATTTTTTCCATTGTAGGCACATACAAAATACTAGTAATATATACAAAGTTTTAATTTCTTTATTTAATCAAGATACTCTATTTTCCTTTAACTAAAAATATGTTATCATCATCAAATTTTGCATTAGGTTTTACACTTCTATCTAGCCTAGTGAATAGATCAACCTAACTTATCATATTGTTTGAGCAACTGTCGCACCCTTTTTAGAATTTTAGATTTTTATTTCATAAAAAAGAAATGATAAATCGACATGGACAAGATATGGAATGGGAAAAATTTGATAAAAATATGAATGAGGTATTAAGTAAAAAAGAATTAATTAATTAAAAAAATTAATCAATTAAATAAGTTTTGATGTAGGAATTTATGTAGATTAAGTGAGAAAAAATAAATGAAACAAAATGTTTAAATGTTATATGTGTTTAGAAGTGAGTACATGAGAATGAAGGAGATTCAAGGAATTTTCTTAAAATATACTTGATCATTTGCCCTATTATCTTATCTCCCTTTAGCTTTCCTTCTATTTTTTCCTCGAACCCTCTCTTACTCTTATTATCCTCTCCTACTCATCTTTTTCTTTCTTTTCATCTTTCTTCTCAAATTAATCCATAAAGAAGTCCATCTTTTTCATGATTTTATATAATGAATGTAAATGTTCTTGAGACACTAATCTCTTTTAAGTTTTCTTTCGAATCTTTTATAGATTTGATAATTTAAAGTTTTTAGTTTTAAAGGGATCCTAAACCCCTAACTTGAAATATTTAGGATTTATGAATAATAAAGGTTAGGAAAGAATAAATCCAGTCGTTTGCCATCTCTTCCATACTAGATGAGAGAATATTCTAGCCTTGGTTTGATAATTTAAATTATTTTATATAGTTTGGTACAAGTTTTGTGATTTTTATTATATATATGTTGTTGTGTTTATTTGAAATGATAAATGGATTATTAATGTTACAAATGGCATAAACATGGAACCCTTAATGTGAATTTATGATTTGGTAAGGAGTTATAAACTAATAAATGGGATTGGATAGCATTTATGGTGGATGAATAGAAAAAATCACATTAGAAATTTTACAAAATCCTAACATAACAATTGACTGCTAGGACCTAACAATAGATTGTTAATTTGGTAATTAGACGAATTTTAATTCTAGCAGCTAGTGATTGACCATTAGATACCTATTTGTTAACTATGACTTATTAGGTGGACTTTTTACTTTTAGCTAGTGGTCGAGTATTGGACCCTAATGGAAGTCCTTTATTTCTTATGCTTGGTACCATGATACTAATATGATTTATTGTGTGTTAAATAAGATTGAATAAACTGTGATGTGTTTATCAATAAATTTGTTAAGACCTTAGTTACATATAAGTATATGAATATTATTCTTATTGTGACAATGTGATATTGTGCTTATATTTATGTGACGTATGATGGTGGAAATAAGGTGTGTGTTTGCTACTATAGAATGACAATTCTACGTTGGTTGACAGATGTCAGTCAAAAGCAAAACTAACATTCATATTAATATGATAGCATTTTTGAAATTTATAGAAAACTAACAACAATGGTTAAAATTATAATTGATGTTATTTAGGAGGCAGCTACATGATTAAAATACTAAGATGTTTAAGATGTCAATTTTATATATAATTGACGTGGAAAGTGAATGCTAACTGGTACTTTCATAATGCTAAGTGAATTTAATATATCAATTTTTTTAATTAACTAACATTAACATTGATGTAATAGTGGTATTTTTGTAAATGTTGTTCAAACTTTATAAATCTATTTTGCTTTAAATTGACATCATTTTTTAAGATGTTCATTCACTAATTAAAAATCAATATATAAATGTTTTAGTTGCATAACATTGATTTCATCCTTATTTTGCATCATTTTTGCTTTTTGAAACTCATTTTTCTGATGATAACCTTCGCTATCATCATTTGGTTGATAATTCCTAAATCTTTATTGTATTTTCAATTGCATTCAGAGTTAGCTTTGTGCTTGTTCTAGTCATCATAGAGATTTTAAAGTACATTTTCTTAACATATTTTCATATTTTTTTTTTAAATTTTAAGAGATTATTTAACTTTGTCTAGTTAGGATGTATAAGTATATGCATAATGACATTATCGTAGCCTTATTTATTACTAAATTTATGATCATATTATCTTTTATATTTAGTGATACTTTTAGGGTTTAGTCATCTTTAAAATATATGATTGTGGTCATACTTGTTACCTTGCTTATTGTTGCTATTATATCCATTTAAGAGTTCACAAGGTCCACCACTATCTATTGCTAGACAATCAAGTGAAGGTGGTGGTCGACAAACTATTAATCCATATAAATGAGATACTGGTGCTAAGCGATGAATTCCAAATAGTGGAAGAAGCCCATAAGAATTTCATCGTATGGCTAATGATCCTTATTTAATACTAAATAGAGTTATCATAATGAACTTTAAACCCCAATCACTAATTTTTTTTATATATTTTCAGGTTATATTAATTTTATTATACGAAATTACTATCCAATATTATTTCTATTTCAATGATCTTTTAATGATGATTAAAGGGCAATGTAAGTATAACTTGACTACTTTTAGGGCTCTTGATGGAGAAATGGTGGGAAAACATACTAAGCTATTCATTGATAGGGTCTCTATTAAGCAATTTCTAAAGTTTAGAAAGCTTGATGTCATTTGCATCTAACTTTAGGTTATGCAAGTCTATGCTATCTTCTTTAACCAAACATAAATTAATTCAACTATTATCTCAATAAAAGTTTAACTTATCTCAATCCTTTTATAAGTATTGCTATAAGTGATGGTCATTAATGAATGCTAAGTAAGGATTCATAGATTCATATTAAGTAGACATTAATTCCTATAAAGATGACAAGTTAAGGGAGGAATACATTATTTGGGCTTTATTTGATGAAGTTGAAGAAAGCTTGTTACTTCACATTGTACTACAAGGGATAAGTCTCAATTATGCATTCAAAGGGCTAGATTTTTTTCATAAATAGATTTTAACAATTTGTTATGCTATTATATTGTAAGCAATATTAGATGCTTGTTGTAATGGTCCTAAAAAGGAAGGTTAGTCTTTTGGTTGGATGCTTTAGGGTGAGGTAAGTGCTACCTAAGTTGATAAATTGCATGGGCCTAGATTTAAAAAGTTGTATACAAAAAAGGTGTGTAACCAAATGTGAGAAATAAAAAATTAACATGGCAAGCAGTAAAGATATATTTCTTGAGTAAGATTGAAACATGTTGGAAATGGAAGCTTGGGCATCAATGGGATAAAACTGACATCATATTTTATTGCAGTGCATAAGATAGCCTAATAATATAGAGTGTGGCTACCATGTTATATGCTTTATGCACGAATTGTTACATAATCATAAAAGCCCTACTAAGGTAATCATTATATTATTTATAGCTTATCACATGCTTAATTAATTGAATTGGTATTGATGATAACAAGTTAATTGTATACAAATTACTAGTTCTTTGAGGGTAAGCTCAAGTCATACACTTAAGGAGAGCTTGATGAAATCAGAAAGCTTTAAGTAATGTATTTCCTCATTTTAGGAGTTGAACTACTTTGATTAGCTTTAGGTATTTCTAAATATGATTAGTAATTGTAATTAATTTATTGTAAATTACTTGATAACTGATACTTTGGTTATAAATAACTTAATGTAAGTTATTGTAAATTACTTAATGAATTTGGTTGTAAATAACTTATTGTAACTTGTTGTATTTCAATATACAAATAAAAGTTTAAAAACTTTTAAGCTAGCTCATAAAATTGGTTTAATGTTGTTAATTTCTATCTGATTCTATAGTTGTTTTCAATTGTAATCTATTTTTGTAGTTATCAATTGCCATATGGTACTACAATTGTTATCAATTAATTATTTTTAGTGGGTTTTTTTAGAAAAATAGAGTGTATAAAAAGACATTATTTTTTTACAAACTTGATGTTTATTGTATTATGATGTTGCTTATTTATGAAAAAAAAATTAATGCCATAAGTTTATTAATAGGGCAATGTTGTTATACTTTAAACATTGATTTCTTTTAAATAACCAATACCTAAACTTCTTTTTTATTATAACGTCACTTAGTATATTAGTAGGATGATATCATTATCTTTTAAGTATCAATTTTTTTATTAATAACTGATGATTAAACTCTTATCCCCTAGCATGAGTTAACACTACAACAATTATACACTATTAAGATAACACCTATATAGATGACTAAAATCTTAATTATTTGTATAAGCATTTTAACAATTTTTTTAAAAGAATAAAAAATAAAAGATGCTATACAAATGACTTTGTTGTCTATATAACATTTGGTGGGAACCTTTTTGTATATGAGCTATACAGATGACTTTTTTTTTTTGAAAATTGCAAAGTTGTCTATATAACCTTTTTTTTTTTAAATTGCAAAACACCATATAGATGATAAGCACTATCTAGATAGCCTAAAAGTTTTTATTTTTTTGAAAAATTAGAAAGTTATACAAGCGACACATGTTGTTTATATAGCTCGAGAAAGTTTCAAAAAAATTAAAATGATGTACTTTTACCTTTATCTATACTAATAACATGATTTGGCCTATATAGATGATTGAAAGTTTGTCATCTGTGCAGCTGAAGGCCTTGCTTCTTTTTCCTCACCTTCTTGGACCACTCAAGCAAACTTTTTCTTCTTTTCTATTATTTTTTTCAACATTTTTATATTTTAATTTTGATTTATTTTTATGTTTACTTTATTAAATGATCAATTTATGTTACCTTATTGTTGATTGATATTCTATATTATTACTTCACTATTCCATTGAGGTAGGTTAAAAAACCTCATATATTTTGTTTTTATAATTGTATATTGATATTAAATATTAAAATGAATATTTGCTTTTTAATGAATGTGATAAAATTATTATTTTGTATATGTTGATATATTTATTACTTTAAACATATAATGATCTTGATATCATATTTGAATATGAATTATTATTTTATAAAATTTTATGTAATATTGAATTTGATAAAATTATTAATTTATATATTTTAATATGTTTATTGATTTAAATATTCGATGATATTGATATAATAGTTGAATATAAATTTATCTTAATGCTTTATTATATTAGGTGATAAAATTTTTATTTTATAAAAGTTAGTATATTTATTATTTTAAACATCTGTTGAGTTTTATATAAGATAGAAGAAAAAAATTTGTAATAATTTAATATTTGAAGTAATTTACATAATTTTATTAAATTATTAAATTATATAAAAAATGAAGGAAATTAAAAAATGGAAGCACATAAATTTTGACAAGTAAAATGAAAATATAAATTTTTTGATAATGTTAATATTTAATAATTTAAATAATCATTTAAAACACTAAAAAAAGTAATTTTCATATTTACAAAATGATAATTTTACATACATTCAAAACTTAATACTATTATAGCATTATTTAACAATAGAGGATAAAATGTGTAATAAATTAAGAATAGAAGTAAATCATATAATTTCATTAAATTGTTAAATTATATGACTTGTGGAAGTAATTAAAAAATGGTAATATATAATTTTGATAATTATAGTATTGAATTTAAAATATTTTTAATGATGTGAAAAATTTAATAATTGAAGTAATCATTTAAAACACCTAAAAAAAGTAATAATGGAGTATAAATTGTGTAATAATCTAATATTAGAAGTAAATCATATAATTATTATTAATTTGTGAAATTGTATAAAAGTGAAAGAAATTAAAAAATGGTACCATATAAATTTTGAAAATTAAAGTAATCAAAATATAAAATTTTTTAGGATATGAAGTATTTAACAGTTTGAATAATCATTTAAAACACTAAAAAAAGAAGTAATTTGAATAATTACAAAACGATAAATTTACAAACATACAAAACTTAATAAATGCGTAGTCTTATTTAGCAATGAATAAAATGTGTAATAAATTAATATTAAAAATAAACCATATAATTTTATTAAATTGTTAAATTATATAAATATAAAAGTAATTAAAAATGGTTACACATAATTTTGGTAATTACAATATTGAATATAAAATATAGTTGATGATATGAAAAATTTAATAATAGAAGTAATTATTCAAAACATTAAAAATATAAGTGATAATGAAGTATAAATTATGTAATAATTTAGTATTAGAATTAAGTTATATAATTTTCTATAATTTGTTAAATTATATAAAAATAAAATTCCTTAAAAATGGCAACAGATAATTTTGACAACTACAATAATGAAAATATAAAATTTTTGATGATATGAAATATTTAACAATTTAATTAATAATTTAAAATACTAAAAAAAGTAATAATGAATAATAAAATGTATAATAATTTAATATTTGAAGTAAATTATATAATTTTATTAAATGATTAAATTATATATAAAATAAAGTTGTACTAAGAGGACAATTAAATTAATCAAATATACACAATGTTTTGTGATGTGGAATATTGACATTATTAAGCAATCATTTAAAATTCTTAAAAAATATAGAAAATTTTGTCTGTATTGAATTTTAAATTATAAAATTTTTAAAAAATAATTAAACTGTATATAGAAGATATTGTTATTTGTATAAAGTTTACAATTTTTAATTTTTTTTAAAAAAGCTCTATATAGATGATGATGTCATCTATTTAGAGGTTTGAATTTTTAAATTTTATTAAAACAAACTCTATACGAATGACAAAGTTGTCTATATAGATATTTCATCTTTAAAATATTTTTAAAATAAATTAAAGGTACCTCTATATAGATGACATTATCGTCTATATAGAGATGTTTATCTTGACTAGTTTTGCACCATATACAAACAACTTGGTTATTTGTATAGGTGAACATATTCAGACAATATAAAAGGTTATTTGTGTTAGTGGCAATATATATAACTCTATATTGACAACTTATTTCAAATGATAATGACATAATGTCATCTAGAACACCTATATAGACAATTGAACCCTATATAGATGACTTTTATCGTTTATGTAACCCATTTTTTGTAATGTGGAAATAAAACAAGTAAAACACTAGGGCTAATTGCAAATTTCATTGCATAGTATTTCCAACCCTAAAATAATTTTCTTTCTAGCAAGGTATGCTTATGTTCTAACTTGAAGATGATTTTATTCGATTTTGCATTTTTTCTCATTAATTTTCTTTTTGTAGGAATTAAAATCTATTAAATTGTTGTTAAATATGTGAGATTGTGAATTCCTAAAAAAATACAAAATATAAAAGTAAAAATTTATTTAGCTTTTATTATTGATCTTGCAATTTGATTTCTAGTTTATTATCAATAATATCTTGTTGTCTTTCACTTTGATACATCTTTTATAAGTTTATACATGTCAAAAATATGATTTTATTCATCTTCATTAGCATTTGATGGTATTATCTACTATTTATATTAAATATGCTCTTTCATGCATTAAATTTTAATGAAGGTTATTTCATCTGTAGGGTTTGGATTCAATAGTGCTTTTCTAGGAAGTGCAAACTTTTCATATTAAGTAATAGGTGTTAAGACAGATTTAGTGCCATAACCATTTGGGATTAAGGTATTATGTGTGTATATGTGTGCATACATACATAAATTTGTTATTCAATATACAATTGGGAAACAAGATATACCTGTTTGGCAACTTCGTTGAAAACTGCAGGCTAGCTTTTTGGCGTTATAAGATGCACAATGCATGGTGGAGGAGCAAACTGTGCAATAGCTCGAAAAGAATGGGTGAAACGCATTTCACCTCCAAAACCCCCTATTTCAAAGGTGTAAAATTTATTGTGGGCCCTACGCTTTTTTCACTCCCGTTTACACCCCCTGCAATTTTCACCCTCTAACCAAATGGGGTGAAATTCAAATTTTACCCCTATTCCCCCCATTACCCCTATTCCAAACAACCCGTTAGTTAAAAAAAGGAGAAAAGGATATGGTTGGGATGGAGAGGATCCAGGAAGGAAGAATAAAGGGAAGAGGTTAGGATTTGGATAAGGGATATAACATACCACATTGGCTGTTGATGGAAATTGAAGTGGAATAACTAACATTAAATGTCGATTATTTATAAATAGCTAGAGTCTAATATTATTTCTCAAGATACTTCAAACACAATATCAATTTTTCCTAATGTAATAATTGACATTATTGTTATTATCTATGATAGTTAAATAACTAATGTTAAAACTAGATATACAACAAACCTTGATTAGGTGTTGATACAAAGCTAACATATAAGCCTCTAAACATGCGATATATATTTGCTATTCTATAGTAGTAGGCTATGCAAAGAGGCATGATATGAATTGTGAATTGATATATGTGTACTTAATTGGAATGAATGTATTGAGACTATAAGAAATGAGATAGGGATGATGTGATATTCGAACATTAAATTTAATAAGAACTTGTGAGGCTGTAAAGTTAATCAGGAGGTACAAGGATAAGCTATGTAAGGGATAAGGCATACTTGAGAGTCCATAAGAAGATGTACATTACTTTCTTTATTTTGTAAATCTTCTATGAAATTCAGTGAATAATCATTAATCATTATGGAATTATTATTGTTAAAATAAATAATAGTCTAAAATTTAGGAATTTATCCAAGGAAAATGGTCACATTCCTTCACCTTTACCAAGGAAGGGTAATTTGTAATGAGCTACTTGTCTAATGAATATTCTAATACAAGTATATAGGTTTTAAGTTTCTAAACAAGCTTCTCTAAGCATTGTCACATTTTTTATTCATGAAATAATCAAACCTTACACTTAATAACATTCATCCAATACTCATATCATAACATTATATGCAATGTTCATTACTAACACCACATTCAGTTGTAATTGTTTGCACTTCCTAGTGCCATATCTAAATGCACTCATTTATCCATATCACATTCATGTCTTTCAAATTGTTAAATTTAGGAGAAATTATGAAATCATTTAACTAAGTCATTCTATTCAAAACAAATTAGAAATTAAATATTTAAGAGAGATTCCCTAATTGAAATAATGAAAATAATTATTACAACTTATAATATGATATTTCAAAATCATTATATGATAGCATATTTTTTAAGCAATATGATATTATATACAAAATACATAACATAAAATTAAGTTTTAATTATTTTTTAATGAGCAATTCGCAAATTAAATGAACTTATGCTTTAAGATTTTCAAACTCAACTTATTTATTAATTTAGTCTAGTTTCATGTTTGAGCATTAAGATTCATGAATTAAACCAATTAGGGGAGTCAATTTAGGCCTCGTTAAACTTTAATAGCTAAAAAATAATTCATATGTTTTCAACCCAGTTCAAATAGCATTTTAAAACATTTTTTTTAAAAAGGAAAAAACATGAATAACCAACATTGGCTATCTTCCTTAAGCATTATCATAAAAGTTCTCCCTTATTATAAGATGTTTAACTTATATTATAGTTACTACTTAAATGGTGATCTTGTCACCAAAGTTTTATTAAAGCATTAATTGTTTTACGAGTTGTCATTCTATTATTAGTTATAAATTAATCACCTTTTGTATCATTAAACCAATCACTTTGATGATAAGTGTATCCTTGAATACTATAACAAAAAAGGCTAACACTGATGACACTTTGAGCGATGATATATGCTTAGTTGTTGATGATTAATGAGATTACTTTTACTGATGACAAAGTCATCAGTGATACCTAAAAAATTCAAAAGGTGCCATTTTTTCCTGATAGGTAGGAAAAGAAAGGCTTTAGCAATAATAATTATCATTAGTAAAGGTTTTATACTTTTACTAACTGACAAGTGTTGTTATTGAAGACTATATTCAAATATATAGGTAGGAAAATTAACATTTCAACGATGATATTATTATTAGTGAAAATTAAACCTTTTACTAATGACATTTGTCGTCATTGAAAGGTTATAACATAATTTCTTGTGTCATTTTTCAACGACGATAAATGTTGTCAGTAAAGGTTAATGACCAACACTAATGATAATATTATCATTGAAAGGTTTGGCATAATTTCTTGTGTCATCATTCAGTGACAATAATATCATCAGTGAAGGTCTTGAACTTTTATCAATGACACTTATCATCACTGAAATGTGGTGCAGAAAATTGTGCTGCTAAATATCTTACTTTACATTAGTGACATTGTCGTTGGTAAAGATTTTTACCTTTAGTGACAACCCTTCAAGGATGATCAAGAAATTTTGTCGTCATGGAAGGGTAGGCCTATATATACCCTACTAGTGCTATTTCAATCTCATTTTGCACAGTAAGGAGGGAAGCGATCGAGGGAAAGTGAGGTATGGAATTTTTTCATAATACAATGTTTTTTCTATTTATATCTTTTTATAATATAGTATAATTTCTTACGTATATTATTTTGATTTATTAGTTATTATTGCTATTTATTATTATTTGTGCTGAGCATTCAGAGGGGGTTTGATTAGTAGATTTATTTTATTGAGGTATGTGAGTTAAATTTTATAATATTTTATTTAAATATGTAATTTATGAGGTGAATAATATGATAGGAATTTATTTAGTTTAATGATATGTAATGAATTTATTTAATTTGATGATATGACTACTTTGGTTTAAAATTAATGTTGTTTGGTTTTATATGTTATAAATGATAACTGTGTTTATGTAATTTTAATTTTATGTACAATTTGTAAATATAAATTTTCTTGTTGTTTTGTTATTGAGTAAAATTGTAATTTTACATAATACAATATTTGTATAAATTATTTAGTTAGGTAGATGGAGTTGTTATGTGAATTTGTTTACAAACCTTAAACTTTAAGATATAGTTTTGGAATACAAAATTTTTAGTTTCATTAAAATAATTTAACATATGAAATTAGAATGATTATGTAAACATATCTTAAAAAAATATAAAACATGGCAATGAACTTTTAGGTATGTAATTAAAATTTTTTAATATAACTTTGTAAAAACATTTCAATGAAAACATATGATAAAGAAAGCAAATGTTATAAATATATTTAATGAAAATATTATAAATAAGAAATTTTGAATTTTTAAAAATTTAAAACAATTATATATGTAAAGAACAAATTGGTACATTAAATGAGTTAGATTGGAAAAGTTATGGAATATACAAATAAATTATTTTAATAGATTGGAAAAGTTATTATTTTTATACAACGATCACCTGAAACAGATATCATAGGATATTGTATAAATACAGTGAACCTATTTGAAAATGTTTCATTTTAATATATGAATACAAAATATTAACATTTTGAAAATTAAATATATGAAAATGTTTCACTTGAATATATGGAAAAAAATATTAAATATTTAAAAATTAAATTTGTGAAAATATTTCATTTGAATATATGAATAGAAAATATTAAATATTTGGAAATTAAATTTCTTTATATTTAACAAGAAAATTAGATATTGTATAAATGCATGATAAAAATAAAAATATATATGAAAATTACACACAAAGTAGTAAAAATAAGATTGCATATGGTTATATATTTTAAGAAAATCACAAATTATAAAGATATCATAACAAAATATAATAATTATTTGATAATGATTATCATGTATTCAATATTTTCATAAGAAAAGTAATAAAAATAATAACAATTCAATAATGATTCAAATAGGTTTTATTGTAATCTTCATGTATTTTTTATTTTTATTACAAATTTACACAATATCTAATATTATTTTTATTATGTATAAAAATAATAATTATTCAATATTGATAATTGTATTTATATAGTGAAAATATTTTCAAATACGATATCATTTTTTTAATAGAATAAAACCTATTTGAAAATGTATCATTTGAATATATGAATAAAAAATATTAAATATTTAAAAATTAAAAATTTGAAAATGTTTCATTTGAATGTATGAATACAAAATATTAAATATTTGAAATTAAATTTTTTACATATTCAACAATAACATTAGATATTGTATAAATACATAATAAAAATAAAAAAATACATGAAAATTACACATAGAATAGTAACAATAAAATTATATATGATTATATATTTTAAAAAAATTACAAATCATAAAGATATCATAACAAAATATAATGATTATTTTGATACATTGTACATAATTCTCAATCTTTAACATGAAAGAAGAATTTTAAATATATGACTAAATATTGAAAAAATGTAACTTAGTATCTATATTTTGATGAAAATATATAAATAAAAAAGACTGAATTTTACAAATATATTTAACAAAGATATTACAATAATATGAAGAGGATTTTTAAAAAGATCGTAAGAATTTAAATTTTTATAGCATTAAGAATTCTCGTACAAAATACAATCCATGTCAATTTGATGATTATATAGTAATAGAAAATTTAGTACTTTGAACGCTTGAAAATTTATCAGTACTCTTAAAATATACGTCACATCAAAAGAGTTGAATTGTACATTTTATAAATGTGGTAGATTAGGTTACAAAACTGAATTTTTAATTCCAAAACGTTAAACATAACAATTTATGTAGATATTTAAAAAATTCAATAATGCAAATAATAATACCTTGAATAATGGTACTCATAAAATATTGTAATATAAGTTTAAAATTATTATAAATATATATTTATAATAATTTTAAATAGAATTATATTTACATTTATATTATAAGCTTAAACTTGTTTAAAGGTTAATTGATCTCTATATGTCAACTAACCCTTTAATTATCACATAAAGTTGGATAGTTTAAGATATATCCTGTAGTTATTGTTAACAATTTATTTAGAGCTCGTTTGAGATTATAAAATTTTTTTGACATCCAAACTGTTCTTTGAGTGTGAACTATATTGATGTATAGTTTACATACTTGGAGGACTAGGGGGAAATGATGATGAAATTTCTGCATGTAAGAAATGATGAACATGGATAAATTGATGAAATTATAACTACAAAAATATCTAGAATAGGATAGGACCCTACCCTTTAAGATTGGAATGATAAGGTGGATTTAGGGCATATACAAACATTGATTACAACACTTAATTCTATAAGAAGTTGTCTTCTTCCTGTTTAGTGGTACAATGTCTATAGATAAAAGTTAAATCTATATATGAAATCTCTTATCAATTGAGTATTGGAATGGTATGATGGGGTTTGTTGAGAGAGCAAAAAACTTTGTTGATAAAAGGGGATTGGTGAGATGCCTATGTAAAAAGTGCATAAATTTATTGTTTCAAACATTAGAAATGTTGGAGGCATATATTATAAATAATGAATTTCATCCATTATACACAAATTAAGTATACCATGGTGAAATAGATGTTTTGACTTTTAAGGGGATGAGGGGGTGTCTCCTAATGATAGGGATAAGATAGTGAATATCATACATAATTTCATCAGCCTTCATGTAAGAAGGAAATGAGGATGCATTTGAAGGAGATATTAGATTAAATTATAGCAATTATGATAACCTATTTAAACAAGTGGAAATAAAACTGTATTTGAGATGCACATAATTTTTAGCCCTAAACTTTCTAATGAAACTTATGTACTTGAATGTGCTACATAAGTGAACTAACAAGTCATTTAATGGTTTTTTGAAGTTACTAAAAGAGACACTTTCGAAGAATAATAAATTACCTAAATCACATTATGGTGTAAAGAAATGACTGAACAATTTAAGATTGGGGTATAAGTCAATCCATATGTGTAAGCATGATTGTACACTTTTTTAGAAAGAACATACTTTGAAGGATTATTATCTAATCTATAAGGAGATCCGATAGGTAGATAAAAATATCAAAAGGAAAAAAGGTGCCTTAAAAAGTGGTTCAATACTTTCCATTAACTCTTCGATTGAAGCAATTATATAGGTTAAGTTATACTGCAAAAGGTATGATATGTCATTATACTAAAAGGTCAATAGAGGATATAGTAATATGAAATCTTGTTAATGGAGAAACTTGGCAGGAATTCAATAGAAGGCATCTTAATTTTCCACTGACCTGTAAAATGTTAGATTGGGCTTAAGTGCAAATAAATTTAATCCTTTTAGTAGTCAAAACTTATCCTTCAGCATGTGGCTAGTGGTCAAGACTACTTATAACTTGCCATTATGAATTTACATGAATTAATCTTTTTTCATCTTGACTCTGTTAATACTGGGGCCATAGTCGTCAAGCAAGGATATTGATGTCTTCCTAAGATCGGTTGTAGAAGAGTCAAGGCATTTTTGGGAGAGGGCGATTGAGACTTGGGATACTAATACAAATATGATGTTTAACATACGAGCAGTTTTGTTATAAACTGTAAATGATTTTTCTGCTTGAAATAGTTTCTTTAAGTGGAGTGGATGAGGTTATGAAGCATATCCTAAATATAATGATGATACTCTATTAATTCATATTAAGGGGAAAAATAACCTATATTAGTTATTACTGTTGGTTTCTAAGGAGTCACACATGAAAAAATAGGAAAGACTTCAATGGAAAGCTAAAGAGGAGAGGCTATCCTTGTCTTTTTACTAATGAAATTATCATGGACTAATTGAGTAAAGTGGCACAGAGACTTCCTGAAAAATATGTTTAGTTTAGTGGTTTAAAGCAAAAAAGAGGTGCTAATGAACTTAATTGGAGTAAGAGAAGTATATTTTTTAACCTTTTATATTAGCTGACTATGAACTTGAGGCATAATATTAATGTGATGCATGTTGAGAAGAATGTATGCGATCGTATTCTGAGTACATTATTAGATATTGAGCATGAAATAAAAGATACAGATAATGCGAGATAAAATCTAGCGAACATAAAGATAAGACCAAACTTCCATCTGTATAAAGAGAAGGGTCAGTTTTTCAAATCACATGCTACATACACCCTCAACTAAGAGGAATGAAGATAGTTTTGCTAATTTATAAAGAATGTGAAACTTTCTAATAGGTTTGCTGGGAGTCTCAAGAAGAATGTGACTGATTGTGTTGTGAAGTTAAAAGGGTTGAAATCATATGATTGTCATGTTATCATGCAAAGATTGCTAAGACCTTCGATTTAAGTATTTTTATCGAAAGAACTATCATATCTTATTATTGAGTTGTGCATTTTCTTCAAGTAAATATGTGCTAGAACTTTCAATAAGAGAGATATCTTGCAAGTTAAGCAAGACATTGTCATCATTTTATGCAAACTTGAAAGAATATATCTTTCAGCATTCTTTGACATACTAGTTCACCTAATGATGCATTTGCTTGACAAAGCATTGTAAGGCAGTCCTATTTATTTTTAATAAATGTACCCATACAAGAGATACATAAAAAAGTTTAAGGATTATTTCAAAAATCGTGCTCGACCTGATGGTTCAATTGCTGAAAGATGTGTTATTGATAAGGCATTCACATTTTGTTCCATGTATTAGAAGAAGTGAAAACTAGATTCAATTAACTTGACTAAAACCAGTATGTTGCATCCAAACACATAAGGAGGGCATTGTTAGTGTTCAGATCTCAATGTCAACCATTAAGAAAAAATATAATATCTCACTTTGATAGGAAGGATCGAGATATTGTCATATGGTACATCTTAAATAACTGTGCCAATATCGAAAAGCATCTCCAGTAAGTTTGTATAATCATTTGCACTTTTCTCCTAATTAATTATAACAAACTAAAATATATATGTTATGTAGTAAACACCAACAAGAACTCGAATGAAGTGGTGTTGAAAACATAGATAAGTTATAAAGAATAAAATTCCCTACATGGTTTTATTATAAGGTAAAGGTTTGTTCTTTCCAGCCATGTTATATCAATCATGTAAATATTATTCCTTACTTGTACTTTTTCTCTAATTTAATTCTTTACAAAAATGATGTTTTTGTAGATGTACCATTTATATAAGAATGGTTCCTCGAAAGCTACTAAAGAACTACTATTATTAGCTTTCGGTTCTAGATTTACTATTATGATATATGCAGTGCGTATTATAAATAAAGTATGCTTTGTAGGTGAAACTTAGGATATGAAGCATAAAACATAGAATAGTGGCTTTTTCATTCTAGAAACTGATAATAACATGTTTTATGGTGTACTAGAGGACATTATAAAGTTGAGTTATTCAAATAAGTATAATGTGAATTTATTAAAATGTAAATAGTTTGGCACTGATCTTAAAAAAAAGAAGCTGTGCATTGATAAGAACATTATAAGCATCTTTGTTGGTGGGCAATGATACAAAGATACCTTTACATACTTGCAACTTAAGCAAAATAAATTTTTTATATCAAGGATCTTCTTAATTGGCTAAATTAGAGGGTCGTCCATAATGCAGTGCATCATGACATATGGGATCTAGCCGACAATGATATTAGTGTACAAAACTTGCCATTTCTACAGGAAAGCAACTCTTACAATCTTAACCTTATAATTGATATTAGAGATTTCCATTTAGTTAACTTGAAGGATCATAAAAATGGTCCTCCAATCATTCCACCTTCAAGGAATACTAGATTTATTACAGAAGGAGTGGATGTCTTCATTGATGATGAAGATGTCTTCAAAGATGAAATGATTGAAGATTTTATAAAGAAAGGGCTTCTACAATCTAATGATGAAAGAGAAATTGATAATCATAAGGATAAGTCTGTCAGGTTCACCGACATTGATTCAGAGTAGGGAAATAATTTTTTTTTTGCATTACAGCCTATAATTGTGTAAGAGTTATTGTGTAATTTCATATATGAATATAGTAATTTATATCTTTTTGTCATTTGATTCAGTTGTAGACTTTTACTTAAATACTTATAAAATGTGTATTATCCTAATTATAGCAAATGTCGAGGCATGATACTATGGAGGTGATGCTGGAGAGGACCCTTCACGTTGACCCACCCACTTTCTATTGTAGTGTGAAGGATCATATATCTTTTTTTATTATGCACACTTAAGTTAATTATTTATTAAATATGAATTTATGGTAGTAATATTTTTTATTATCCATCAAAGCTACAACTCTAGGAAAGAGGTGCTCGAATAGGTTCCTTAGGCTGCATGAGAAGATGGAAAGGAGCAGGGGGAGACTAGTGCCTATACAGTTCAATACATCTAGTACATGGCATGTGATTGGTGAGAATGCTAGCTATCTCCCTTATGATATAGGCAGTATTATTCAAGCACATGTACTGGCTAATTATAAATCATGGTGATTGGTGCCTTAATAGTTGTAAGATAGAGTCATGCAAGATGTTTGCATAAGTATCTATCTCTTCCCTATCTTAACTTAGTTATATTTGATATTGAAATTTTTGGATATATTACTCATTAATTTGTTAAATGTCTTCTAATGTAGTCCCATTTCAAGTTCCAAGGCATCTTTAAGGTTGAGTAGGATAGAGTGCTTAGTGGTTTGATGTGGAGTGTTGTCAACTTATACAGAGATTAGAAGTATAGGTTGAATAGGAATTTACTACAACATAGGGGTGATCGAGACCAAGATTTCAACCTAGACTGTGCTAGATGCTGTGTGTTGCGATTTGTCTTGCCCTAAGCATGGTAAAAATGTGTGGATTTCTTCGACTATGATAATTATAGGATAAGTATGATATTTAATAAAATTATGTTATTATTTTATATATCTAAATTATAAATGTAACTATATTATATGGTTATTTCTTAATTTGTAGGAGTTATTTGTGAGGAATGTAGAAAACAAGGTGAAGAAGATGATGAATGATTGACATGAATCAAAATCAATTGCCGCATATCATTATAATAAGATAATTCAACTTATTATTTATGTTTTAAATGTATAATTTGTTACTAACTCAATAATTATATCCATCCTTTTTCTTTCTTATAAAATATGAATAGAAAAATAAGGAGACAAGTGAGCTATAATTAGTGTTAAAGAATTTTAGAGATCGACACATGTATAGAATGGGAAAGTGGGTGCATTTGACCCTTGTGACATAGTACGTAAGTTAGTTGAACTTTATAATTTTATGATACAAATTTTATAAATATATCTTGTAATCTTTATAACTGATTTTTGTTTTAATAATTTAAGATGAAAATGATTGTGCTGGTGACCCAGCATGCGTAGTCTAGTGTATTATTTACTAGCTCACCTGATGCTCCTGTATAAATTGATAAGGCTGCCATTGTCAATGCGGTACTTAGCACTTGTCGAGGTTATAGGAAGGAGATCTGTTGTGTGCTAGCAGGCCAAACGTATCATTTAGTGGGGACCTTTAGCTCTTAGGTGAGCTCACAGTATGTGTCCTAAGTGAGTGAGTTGTAGGAGTAGTTATAGCAGAGTCAATAGTAGCTAGAGTAGAATTAAGAGAAAACTTTAGCAAAGCTAGCAGTTAATTCAAAAGTAGCAGCAATAGTAGATGCAGCAACATTTTAGGACATACCTCATGAAGCTGTTATGCCTTCTTACTTAGATAGCAAGGTCTAGTACTACTTGTGCCTCCATTTGCTGTTGCCTCGCTTGAGCTAAGTAGATTTATAGTTACACCTTCTGCCTAGCAACTTGGTCTCTCCCAGGCACCACTTTTGATGGATCATCCATGTTATTAGGATGATGATGATAACAATCCTAGCATGGACAACAATACAACGGGATATCTATATCTCCCTTCCCTTTAAATCATTTTGTTATATATAAATTTTCTTTTATATATAGACATTTATATGGACCATGTATATATAATTTTTTATTTATGTATAAATAATTATACAATTATCTTATGAGTATTCATTTTTTATATGGATCATGTGATCATGTTACACATTATTATTAGTACCATTGGCGTATTTTATTTGTACAATTTAAATTAGATAAAATTAAATTGAAAAATATCAAATTGATTTAATTGAATTGAAATAAAAATATTCTTATCCATATTATTAAATATAATATATTTATTTAATTATATTTAATTATAATTTTAATTTAAAGTATTATATTTTTATACTTTTGAAACTTTCAGTCATGATATTGTCATCGCTGTAAGGTTTAAATTAAAAATATAAAAAATTTAAAATAACTTTTAATGATAACAATATCCTCACTAAGAGGTTCAATTCATTTTTTAAATTTTAATTTAAAATTTATAGTGATGATAATGTTATTGCTAAAAGTTAAACTTTTAGTAATGACATAATCATTACAAAAATATGTGTTATTATTTTATTATATTTTCATAATGAACCAATAGCGATAACAAAAATCGTCACTAAAAAAATTAAAATTTGAAAATTTTTAAAATTTGAATTGTTGTAGAAACCATGGCATTTACCAATGACAATAATATTGTTGGTGTTGCTACTTTCATCAATGAATCTATACCGATGATCTTTTCTCTAATGACTTTGATATTTAGCGACAATCAAATTTCTACAGCAACGAATGAATTTCATCACTAAAAGTCTTTTTTGTTATAGTTGAACTTGCTTACAAGTTTAGTGGTCAATTTCAAATTATTAAAAATATATACATGCATTTACTTAAAAGAATGAAACATACATTTTTAAAGTTTTCCTTTGTTTTCACTCTTCCCTCAACACTCTTTCTACTTAAATCAATAATGATAAGTAAGTTGTTTCTGTCAATGTCCTCAAAGAAGTACATTGTTGTTTTGGTTCATACATGATGTTTAAATAGAAGTGAAGATCCTTTAAGAAATCCGTACACTTATTGTGAACAATCATCAAACATTTTGGGAACCATTAAATCGTCAGTTTGGAACTATGGGAGCAACGTCATCCTCATGTTTTCTCAAGGAATCTAGAGAAAGACAATGTTGTCACTCTCAAACTTGTATCAAAACCCTAACCAACGACGCGGTTTACAACGGAAAATTTTGTCCATCATAACAATATCATAAATAATAGTGCGTGCTTTTCTATTAAATTAACACTAAAAATACATCCTGTGTGTTAACATGATTTCAAAAGCTTTAAGAACCGGATTCCACATATTTTAGTAATGATATTTAATATTATTTTAGATACTCTATTATTGATTTAGAATTTTGTTGTTTATTATATCTGAAATTTAAATTTAAAATAATATATATGTTGTTAAGTGGATTATTATCCTTACTTTTATTAAAACATGTACTCCATAAACAATAAAAAAAGTTATCAAGCTATAGTTTTATTGGTTAAACTAATTAAAGCAATGACCTTCCGAAAATGAAACTTTTGAAATTTCTATTGTTATCTTTTAGATTTTTATAATTTAGGATTATTATGTATGAGTCCATGAATATTCATTTTGAATATGAAAGTAATTGTGTGTGCACGCATAGGTTTAAGTAATTTATGTAAGGTTAATGTTATAAAACTAAAGTCATCAAAGAGTTATTAATTAACTATATATATTTTATTATATTTTAGAGGTTATGCATGCTAAGCAAATTGAAGACTAAGTGATAGCATCTTCAATATGATATTGGATGATGTTATAAATAAAATTTTATATAAATTTATTTGAAAATATTAAATGACAACTAACTTATAAAATAAACATGATCTCATACTTTATAAAAGATAAAAGATAAAAAAAAAGAAAATTAGTAATATTTTTGTCAATTAAATGTTAAATTTCTTCTTCTATATATTAATTTTTTTGGGCAACATGACCACCCTAAACAAATATAAGTCTAAGAATAAAAAATTAAAAATAAAAATAACTTGGTTGATTATACTCAAATTAATTTTTCGATTTTTGCCGATTCATACTATTCTTTCCACCACTAAAATAATTTTTGAAACCAATTCAAACTGAATAATATAATAATTAATAATTAGATTATATGATCCGGTCCATTTTTCTTCATCGCTCAATTTCCGATCCACTTTTTAAAATGTTGTATCAAACAAACATATGCTTGCGTATGCATGCAGAGCAAAACTGAAAAGCTCCAATAACTCATTACATCAGTTAGTGAACCAAAAGTAAACGCATGCTAAACAAAATTACACTCTATAATTAAACTGCATTTATTTCATCAGAAAGTAATTTTTACAAAATATAGTATAAAATGTTAAAAATGAAAAGAAGTCATTTTATTTGTTTAATGTTAAATATGAAAAATTTGAAGAAAATAACATTTCTTATTTAAAAAAAATATTTCCCTCCATTTCTAAATTTTTAAGTATTATGTTTTTAGTCATTAATGTAAATGAAGTATTATCTCTTCATTAATATATCTACAAATAATTTGTTTTACAAAAATATTTTTTGATGAAATAAATGGAGCCTTAGTGTGAAATTCAATTTTTTTTATGAGAGAGTGTGACTGAAAGAAGAAAATTACATAAAAGAATTGGAATAATATTGCTGTTAAGACGAAATTAAATAATAAAATTGGATTACGAAGATGAAAAACTCTTGTGCTTACGTTTGGTTCTTGTTATTTCGTTAATTATAAGCATCCACCGTTTTCATTAAATTCTTTGTAACTTGGTGAAGCAACTACTCTGATCTGTTAATTATATTCTACTTGAAAAATAATGATAAAAAGGAATTTAAATGATTATATTAAAAAAAGGGTCATGAAAATAATATGCATTTTGGACAAGTTTTTTCCCCCATAAAAGACTGTCCTTTTTTCAAAAAAAGTATTAATTGATTTTGATGTATCAACACCAATTAAATTTATACTATTATCAAGTTAATATTTTAACATTATTAGTAAAAGTTGTTAAATTATTAAATGTATATACACACAAATACCAAAAATTGAATCTGAATTCAAGAGAACGCATAAAACTTTTTAAAAAAATCAAATGGTATTGGGTTAAAAACCTTTGGCTATTATCAAATTATTTGTTGCTACATGTTAGAACGATTTTAGAATTGATAAATATTTTTTTTAATTAATCTTGACATTTAATGTTGGATACAGTGCTATTCCCTCACAGTTTTTATTTCTTTAGGCATCCAAACGCAATAACTTTTGAAGGAACAAGCAATGAATCCGTCAATCACCAATTAAAGCAATTTGAAGTGGAAGAGGCATCAAGAAATGCTTAAGTTGTTAGGACAAGTTTAGTGGGGCCTATGATTATTGGATAAGCTGAGCATGGAAATGTAACTTGCACAAGGTTCAACATGTATTTTTTTAACAGCAATTAAGTCATTAAACACACGTTATAGTTTAATTTAAATTAATAATATTAAAGTGGAAAAATGATAAAAAAATATTAAATTATAAAATTATAAAAAAAACCAAATGTCAATGCATTGTAAAAGTATCAGCATCGACCGTGCTTTACATCAATTCTTTCCTTCCTTCATTTTTGGTAGCTTTATCAAATTTAAATTGAATCATTTCATCTTAGAAAAATTACAAAATAACCAATTTAATCACAATTAATTAGTAAATGAACCATGATTAAAATAACCTAAACAACCCTTAATTAGCATCTCTCTTGGCTTCCATTATCTGCTCGCGCAAGCAAGACAATTTAGAGGCACATTTTCCTTTACACTTTTTCTTCTCTTAGTTTATTGTGTCCACTAAGGCACATATATATGTATTTTTATCAAGGACCACATTTTAAGGCAAAAGAAAGATAGTCTTGTGGGTATACTACAATAATTAATGTTTGAGACCCCATCCAAGGGGACCCACATTTTGAAAATAAAGAGAAGAAACTAAGATAGCACCGAGGGTCAAGAAACTTCCCCTGGAAACATATCCTCCAAAACGTAAGCAAGAATCAACAATTAATCAAACTCTGGAAAAATATATTACAAGAGTAAAATATACTCTTACTTTCCCTAAAGTTTACTAAAATTATGCATACTTTCATTTTAGTGTAAAAATCTATAAAATGCTCCCAAATGATAAGAAAAAAATTTACATTTAAATACAAATTTAGAATTTTGTTTCTTTTATTCTATATACACCCAAAATATTCTCAAACCTTTGCAGATATGAGAAACAATATTTGTTTAAGATGTGAGTAATAAATAATAAATTTTTTCGATAAAAATATTTTCAAAAATCGAGTTCAAAGTCCATTTTTCAAGCCTAAAATATCTTGGGAGCATGTCTGCACTGAGAATTTTTTTTGTTGATGATAACACAAATAGCAAATTACTTATGGTGCAACCTAATAGGTTCAAATCTATGATACCGAAAGAAGAAAGCCCAAGAGATAGCAAAAAGTATATGTTATTACTACACTAAAAATATAAAATTAACTTGTGGTGAATAAATGGTGAAAAAATGACCATGGGATAATTTAGATGAGTAATATAGGATATTCCATGCATTTTATAATTAAAGATGAAGTTTCAACAAAACGCCAGCGGTTATAATTGACAAAAAAAATCAAATCTAAACTTAACTATAGCACTTTTAATTTTTTTAGAGGGTATCTTTAAAATTCTATAATATCAAAAGATGTTATTATAAATTTTAAAATTAACAATACTATATACATAAAAAAATGAGATTTAAGATTAAATTTTGAATGGAATGAAAATTAATGGCTATCATTAAATATAAAATGATAGGATAAATTTGTAAAATTTAATCTAATAAATATAAAAAATTTAAAATTTAATTTTAAATATTATTTTCAATATCTATAATTTTTTTAAAAATATAATCATTTCATTGAACCTTATGTTTTCCTCATGTTTTCAAAAAAGAAGGAAATGGAAAGAATTAGATACTTAGTATTTCTAGAATTTTAAAATTCAAAATGATGTAATAATTCTTGAAATTATTAAATAAGAATTATTTAATTTTAATTTTTAATTTTAGGGGATATAATTAAATAATTTTTTAATATTTTCGTATGATCCTGAAAATATTAGTCCACAGTAAAAATCATCAGAAAAATATCATTTGATTAAATATACATGTATGGGCATTTTGGTAACTTCAATGCATCTCGCCTTGAAGTGATCCAATCACGGTGGCACTTGAAACTTGCACTATAAATTCCATGTCATCTTCCCTCTTTCTTTCCATGAATTACAACCAAAACCCAGAAAAGAAACTTTGAAAAACCAAAAATTCTAGATATATCGGTAAGACATGAGGCCTGCAACCCCAAGCAACTCCACCGTCACCGGCGGCGCCGGAATCCGAAACTTAACTTCTCCAATTCCATACCTCTTCGGAGGTTTAGCTCTCATGCTCGCCCTCATAGCAGCAGCATTACTGATCCTTGCTTGTTCTCACCGGAAAAACTCGTCCTCCGCAGGGGCGGCTAACGGAGATAAGTCGGCCAAGACGGCCGATACGGACGGCGATTCTGAGCCCAAGGTTGTTGTCATAATGCCTGGAGATAGTAACCCCACATACTTGGCCAAACCGGTTCTTTCTTCCACAAGCCATACTGAACCTGAATGACAAGTCGTTTAAAGGTTATTGGAATTCCACTTCACAAGAAACTAAGAAATTGTGGGAAAGCAGGATGGAAAATAACTTCTTCTTCTTCTAAAATTTTCTGATATTCTATTTTTTCTGTTTCCAGTGCTACTGACATATACAACTTTTTCTTGCATTTTTTTTTTGTGTGGTTGTAATAGTTTTCGGTGATTTACCTTGCGAGAGAGTTGTAAATTGAAGAGTATAATATAAAGACAAATCTTCTTATTCTTCATCAAAAAATTCCGTAATTCATCTTTTTTTTTTTTCCTGGTCCTGACACACAAACTTTTCTTTTTCTAGATTAGGTTAATTTTCCGAGAAAATGTAAAGTGAAGAGTATATTGGAAAGGAAGATAGTGTTGATCAGATATTGTTTGTTACGGCTTTTTTCTTTCCTTAAATTTAATCTTAAGAGTTGTTTTGTTCGGAGCTCTCTTAAAAATGAAAAGCTGGAGATGGTCTCTTGCAATTTAATTTAAAAAATCTCATAATTTTTTCACTAAAATTTATTATTTCTTTGCAAAAGTTTGCAAACTTTTAATCATATATGATTAGATATTGATGTGTTGTAAGTATGGCATTTACAAAATTTTATAAAAAAGTTACAAGATATTCTAAAAAATTATAACCATATATATAATAACCATTTAATAGATTTTACGAGAAAGTTGTAAGTATTAGGAAACAGTTGCTATATATCTTCACATAAAATTACACAATTTTCCTTCGAGTTCTATCAAAACAAAAATTTTTAGATCATGTCAAGGCGCAGTTGCAAGTCAAAATTGCAATTAGTGAACCCTAACACAATATTATAATTACAAACGATAATTTAAAATTATAAATTTCATATATAAGATAAAATTATTAATTTTATTTTTAAAATTATAAGAAACTAGTAAAATAACTCCTAAATTACATAGAATTAAAATTTTATTTTTAAATAATAGAGTGTACATACAATTTCATTTCTCAATCAAATTATTTAGAGAGAGAATTATTTATATGAATGAAATTATATGTACAAATTATTATTTAGAAATGAAATTATAAATTTATTAATCAAAGAGCTATTTTATCAATATCTTATAATTTTAGAGATGAAATTGATAATTTTATTTTACTAAACAAACAGACTAAAAAAACCTAAGCTATTAGTTGTGGTCTAACGGTGATAGAGTTTTAATGATTAAGTTTGAGGTTCAAACTTTTCCCATCTTAAATGCAACCGGAAATGGTTCATGATTTCAGACCAGAATCATTTGTTTGCAAAGATTTGCCGGTATTTGGATGAAAAAAAATTTAGTAAGTATTAAGATTTTTAAAAATTTATATTAAAAATAGATGATTTTACTTAGTTTTCATAAAATGAAATATGATATTTTAAAAGTAAATGTGAAATTTATGAAATGATATTTGTTTTAGTTGAACATAAAATATTAAATTTAATAATTTAAAATTTTCACTTATAATATTTATGTAATTCATGAGTTCTATATATTTATTACTAAATAAAATATATTAACTTATAGAATTTAAATTTTATATTAATTAAATCATCAATTTTAATTTCTAAATTTAAATATAACGAGAGTTATTTGATGTTGCGCGGCCGCCTAAGGAACCTGCGGAGGATCAATTCATAATACCACTAAAAGGGGGGGATGGGTGGAAATAGGCCGGAAAGCATCTAAATGATTTTATATAGTTTCTGCGTCACGTTGAGTGAACTGTAGCCAGGTGATAATTTGACAAATAAGATAGAAGAACGGATTAGTACAATAGAAGCAATCTTGGTTTACATCTACCATGATAGTTGTGGTAGCTCTTCTTTCAATTTTCAATTTTTTGAAGTATGTCTAGTTAATCAATTTACGGATAAAAGAACATTTAATTGCATAAAAATATAAAATTTCTAAAAATTTATATTTTTATAATTCATTTTTAATTTCATAAAATTTTTTGAGAATTGATTAGATAGAGGTGTATAATTTTTTTAAAATTTTATATTTTTAATGTAATTAAGTAGTCAGTGATTTATGAGAAATGTGTTTGTATTAAATTCTCTTGATTTTTTAAATGTCATTTAATTTAAATATACGAAGATTAAGAAGGGTAATAAATACTTTTTATTTTAAAAGAAAAGAGTTATAATTTACTAATATATTATTTATTGAAAGTCAATTGATATATAAAATTATTGAGCATTTATTAAAATAATAAAAATATAATATTTGAAAGAAGATAATAAGTATATATAATCTTAATTTTTTAAAACAATAAATAGAAATATAAAATTTTCTGATACTTAAAAATGATTGAATGAAATGCTTCTAAAGAATTAAAATATGAGGTGAAAGCTCATTTTAATTAAAAACAGAGCACTTTGCCCAGAATAAAGATTAATGTGGCCTTAGATTATGAAGGACTTTTTTTTTCTTAATACATTAACAACGAAAAAAAATTCCAACCTAATATCATTAATATTTTAATACCTTACTCGAGGGTCCTTCACCGCTAAAACATCACTAATTAACTTTTTTTTTTAAACTATTGTCTTGATTATGAGGGATTTTAAATGTAAAAAGACTATTACTTTTTCCTCACATAATTAAAACACATGTACATTAAGTATTATCTGACAAGATCATGAAACAAAAAGGAAAGGAAAAAGTACAACATCGAGTTCCTTTGTTTGGAAACCTTTTTGATTTTAATGACACTGCCTCTTATATTTTGATATTATAATTGCGTAACCGTTAAAATTAAAGAAGCAATTTCTTGATTTGTCAAAAATATAGGAGAAATTAATATTGAAATTAAAATTCTCAATATTATGATTAGGATAAAAATAAGTTAAGGTATTTGTAAATAGTTGCATCAGCTCATCAAAAAATTTGATTCAAGTTAAATTTTAAACAAATTAAATCTAAACGAGTTGCACTTAATTAATTTTAGTTTTTAAATATTATTAATAAATATTAAAATTTGTAAATAATTAATTTAATTAATGCTTTCTATACATAAATCTTAATTGAATTAAAACGTTTTATAGTAAAAAATATATTATATTATTTAATAATTTTAGTATATTGTAAATAATAAGAGTAAATATTAAAAAGGGAAAATGCACAACAAAGAAAATAAAAAGAAGAAAAATAATATGTAATCTGTGAAATAATAAAATTTTAAAATAGAATATCTAGAAAATTAATTCAATAAAAAAATTTAACTTATTAAAAATATTTTTATAATAAAAATTAAATATATTTTATTATATTTATGCTACTGAGTAATGTTACATTTAAACTTTAAATGTCAAAAGTAAACAAGAAAAAATGTAATAAAGTAGTTAAAAGGGAAAAAAAATAATATGTAGGTAGTAAATTCTTAACAAAATTTCAATTAATGCATTTTTAATTCGAAATAAAGTACCTAAAAATTGATATAAAAATATTATAAAATTATAAATAAATAAATTTAATTTAATTTTTTAAATATTAATTTTAAAATAAAATATGTATTTAATTAATTTTTTTAATAATTGATATTTTAAGTTTTAACTTATTTGAAATATTTAAATAAGTTACAAATAAAATATAAAATATTATATTTATACTACCTAATAATGTTAGTATTTGAGCTGTAAATAATAAGGATAAACATAAAAAAAGTGTAAAAGAGTAAATAAAAGAAGAGAAATAGTATATGAAGTTTAAGATAATAAGAAATAGATAATATGTAATAAATTAAAAATTTTTAAAATAAAATAAATCATATTATATTTATACTACTTAGTGATATCAATATTTAACATATGAACAATAGAAGTAGACATAAAAAATAAAAAATCATAATAGGATAAATGAAAAAAAAGAAATAATACATGATTTATAAAATGATAAAAGTTAAAAATAAAAATAAAAAATAAAATATATTGTACAGTAAATTAATTTTATTAAATAAAATATAACTCATTAAAAATATTATTATAATAAAAAATTATATTATATTATATTATATTTATATTAATCAATAATGTTGAATTATAAATAATGTGTAAAAAAATGAAAAAAAATTGCATAAAGACGAAATAAGAGGTGGAGGCAGAAATTTCTTTCCCAAATGGTGACACGTGTAACAAAAAAATTAGTAGCCCCTCCCAAAAATTCATTTTAGTTATAGACACTTTAATTGCCAAAAGAGTCCTCAATTCATGGATCCAAATTAATTTATAGTCTATAACCATGTTATATCTGTAAGGGAGTCATATCTTCTTGATATCGGATTCAAATGCGTCTGATTGATCAAATAGATTATATAGATTTGTTATTGTCTGGTTCTCCTACAAAAGGTTTTCTGCTGACGAACTTAAAAATACTCATACGAGGGATATAATAACAGGTACATGTGCAAATTCACCAGCCAAACTTTCCTCCGGACCTGACAATTTGGGACGATGGTGTTGTAGCAAGGGAACATTTGTGAGGGTACCATCTAAGAACTTTAAAATTTAGATTGTGCATTTTTTGCTTAGGATTCTAATAGTCACTCTGTAATTATCAGGAAAGCAATTGTTCATGATTATAGATTTAAGGGAGATATGGAGATAAAGCACATGAATGATGAACTCATACGTACGTAGAAAATGATTTAAGTTAAAATAAAAAAATTTTCATCGTAAGATCTGAAAATTATATGAGGTAAATATTAAATTCTTAAAATTTTGAAATATATCACTAGTAGTAAAAAGCTAGTATTTTTAATCATTGGATTATTTTTTTTTAAATTTCAGACAAATATAAAACACAAATCTCTGTGTAAAAAGGATAATCTAATAGTGAAAAAAATTAAAGCAGCACATAGAATTAATTACTCTTGATATAAATGTTAAGGGTAAATTATAATTACTCCCCTTGATATTTAACTTAATCATATATATACCTCTTTAATTTTTAGAAATATATACTTTCCTTCTTTATTTTTCAAAAGTAGGGTGGGTGAGTGGATGTTTAAAATAAAGAAAAAAATATGTGTATATTTTTAAAAATATAAAGAGTATGAGTGTAGTTACACAAAATTTTTGCAAGATAAGAGTAATTTATCCAATATGTGAAGGGCAAGCATTACTCCAATTTTGTGAATTTTTATGAATTTTGAACATAAAACTTATAAATTAATTGTAACTTTTTATAAAAAATTTCATAATTTTTTCACAAGATTTAAATGTGTGTACCAAATTCATCTACAAATAAATATATAAAAAATTGCAATTTGATAATTGAAATTCGCATGAATTTTTTTTTGAAAATTCTTCTTATTTTTCTATAAAATTTGTCTCTGTTAGTGGAATATTATGAATTTTTTTCACAAAATTTACTCTATCAATAATTTAATTAAGCATGTAATGATGCATAACTTATGATTTAATCTGATATTATTTGATGTTATTTTTTTAATGATATTAAATTAGTGCAAAAAATTTAATACTAAAATTCGAGTCATGAATTTGGCAGCTTATTCCTTATTTTATATTGACTTGATGACTAGCATCTGAATGGAAAAATTGCACTGCCCAATTGCTGACCAGAAGTGACATTTTGCCAAGATGAGATTATCCTTGTCATGCTTACCCAATCCACTGACCCATTTAAAGTTGTGAAGGCACCTTTCTTTTGTGGGTTTAGGGTTTGATAAATACAAATTGAACTCTTCGGTTGAACTTTTCTTCATATTTCAGCCAGATTAGTTCTGCATCAGGGATTGTTTAGCCAACCAAATTCTTTTGAAGTTTGAAACTGGCCAGAAACATGTGTTTCTTCCAGTGTTTTCCCTGGTTGTAATTTTATCTATTTGGTCAAAGTTTCATTAAATTATGATGAGAAGACGTGGCTGCTCGGAGGTGTAATTTATTTGGCTGTGGTAATAATGCATAGCCATAATAACTTCGATGTTGCTATGACTTAGCCTTTTTACATTAGAAAAAATTGTAGTGAGTTGCCATCGGTAGGAAAGCAAATATTGGTTTGGGGGTAACATTTAAGATTTTGGAAAGCAATAAATGGTTTGGAGTAACATTTAAGAATTTTCTAATATCCGTAAGAGGCTATACACTTATGACAATTTTTTTAAAAATACTAATTTTTTTTTGGTGAAATTTGGTGAAGCTAGGGTAATAAGTTCGTTTTCTTATAACTCAAATTGAATAGTTGACAAATAATGGAGTACTCTTACAGAATATTTAATATAATAAAATGAGATGAAATAACACGGAACGGAAAGAAATGAAAAATAAAAAAAAATTGTTTAGCAAGTAAAATGAAATAAGTATGTCTATTTTTTAGGGAATGATAACTTTATTACATGATGAAATTCTCATTCTATAACAAAAATAATGGTATAATCAATCCATTATTTGTAAAAGGAATTTTTTATACTTATATTCCTCATGTTTTTTTATTTATTCCAACATTATCTTTGTTAATAAATAATAAAATAATGTTCTCTAATATTTTTAGTAATATATTTTGGTAATTATATTCTAAAATAAAATTTAAAATAAAATATTTTTATATTCTTTATAAAAAATTATTTAATATAAAATTTTACTAAATTAAATTTTTATTTTTATTTACTATATAAATTTTTTATTGATTATAATTTAATAATTAAATTTAAAATATAATATTTTTTATTATTATCATATCATATATTTTTAATTTAACATATATTATCGTTTTACTATTTAATATGCATGATTGATTGTTAATTATATATGTTCAATTATAAATAACTAAAAAATGATAATGTCATTTTTCATATAAATATGGTTTGAAATTTACACTTTTTTATTTTTAAGGGATATTATTATTGATATATTTTTTTCATTTCATTTGTATAATATTTATTGTACAAAAATAATTATGAAATTAAATGCTTATTTTATTCTTAATTATATCACACATAATTGTAGAATAATCATTTTATTTCATCACACCAAATATAATATTATAATAATTCTCATCAAAGATCCCCGGTACTAGTTGCAACTGCTCTCCCTATCTTTTCAGTAAATAGAAGAACATTTATTTATTTTTAATATACACGAGTGGTAATTAATGATTTTATGTGATATATTAAATACATGCATATATATAGATAGATATAATTTTCTTATTTAGTGTAATGAGATTCAGGATAAAATTACTGGATCATGGTAATTTATTATTTTGAAAGAGTATTTTTTTCCACTCAATTTACCTAAATTTTCGATTGAAAACTTTCGTACTATGTAAAAATGGAAACATACAATGTATGCTTAATACGCACGCGTGACGAAATTATCCTTCAAATTCCCAACTAATCCTTAAGGTTGTCAATTTTTTTTTCCTTCCTTCAAAGAAAAATAAACTATAAATAGATTAATCCAACAAGTAATGATCAGAATGTTAATGACGCGTTTGGAGAATTTCATTTGCTTAATTTCTTAACTAATTTTGAAGAAATTAATGGTTGAAAGGAGCTCTTCCCTTCTTTCTCTTCTTAAAATAACTGCAATTTTTATTTAAAAAAGTAAGTTTTGGCTTAGATCTGGTTTCATGGACGGTTTTTCACCCCTTCCAAAGTGAGAGCTAAATTTTTATGTAATTTTCTTCTTTGTTTTGGTTTGTTATTTCAAACTGAAAATTTTAATTATTCTCTTAAAATAAAGTTTATTGAATTATTTTATGTCTATCCACTGAAATTCTTAAATTTCTTCATGAAAATTCTTGCAAGTGTAGATCTCTTTTAAGCTAATCTTCTGAGCTATATTTGCACGATCTTGAGCTGGCACGAAGATTTGCTCTGCTTTGCCGAACAGTTTTTTTAGAATATTTGATAGATTTAAATTTTTTTAATTTATTTATGATTATAGTTTTTATTTGAAAATTTTAACTTCTATTCATATTGTATCTTTTATTATGTTGTTTTGTATTTCTTATAATTGTAATTTGAACATTTCATCTTTAATAAATAAAATGAAGTTGTACTTCTTTTTTTTTAAAAAAAAAGGGAAGAAATTAGTGTTAAAAGGATACGGAGGTCTACCCCTAAACATTTAAAACCTTCCTACAAAAATATGATCACCAACTTTGGATTGCTAGCCTCACGAGTCCAATCAGATTTTAGTTTTAATATGAGGGAATGTGGCAACTAGTCTAAGGGAAAGTGCAATTCGACATCGCATTTCATCCCCTTTTTATGTAGTGGGGGACAGATGAGAATGATCAATTCCATTTGCACCAGTACCCCAACTAAGCTTCACATTTCCTTCGTTAAATTTGAAAAAAATGAAACACATTTGATCGACGTAACTAATAACTTTTTAAAATTAATATAATAATTCTACTAAACGTAAAAAATAATAAATTGAAGAGGCATATTTTTTTAAGGGTATGATTAGCAATGTTCTTAAATTTAAACATTCATGTTAATATCTATTGTGAGGAACCGAATAAGATTATTGTAATTCCTTTAATCATAAATTTAAATCTTTCTTAATATTAATTATCTTATTTCATAGATAACTCTTATTAAAAAAATCTCTTGAAACTTAAGGACTAATTAAATTGTCATGTTTCAATTTAATAGAATTTAATAGTAATTTTTGAGTAAAATTTGCTAATAGCTTTAATATGTTACCGGCATTATGTCCAATAGAATTAGGGGAACTTTTTCTTCCTATTACTTTTTTTTATTAAAAAAAATTATATCTATATTGAAGATAGTGGCTCTAAAAGTGAGTTTCCTTTTAATTTCGTTGTGTGGGCCACCTTGCTACCTTTGTTGTTGGCAGCGCCGTGAGGAACCAAATCCAATGGGCTGTCAAAGCGTTTTTTGGTTGGTATTCACTTGGTGAAAAAGATAGTGCCATTTTTATTAAAAAAAATTAAAATATTTTCATAAAATATCTATAGATTTTTATATTATAAATAAGACCATTTAACATTATAATATTTCATAAAAAAGTTATAGGATTCTCTAAATTTTTTTTAAGATTTTATACTCCATATCAAATATTTATGTTTAATTCAAATGATATTTGATTTTTTTTAAACATTATCTTTTCTCCGCATATGTGAGTCTATAAAATATTTTTTACGAACTTGATATAAAAAAATGTAAATTTCACGAAAAAAAAATTGCAACTTTCATATAAAATTGGGCAATTTCTTCTGATGTCGTACCAAAGCAAAATCTTTATTTTTTCTTTTTTTGGTTGGTTCAAAGCTATTGAGTGCATTGTAAACATAGAATTCTCGAACTCAGTCACGCGCATCACCACTTGAGAGACACGTAGTTTAATTAATTTCTCTAAGATCTGATACATATCTTTTATGCTGTGTGACAACCAAAGTGGATCACTGGAATTCCTGATCATGAACTAGATGTACACATCACTAGACTTTATCTTTACACCGAGTTCTAAGACAACAAAATACTATACCGAGCATCGTTTGGTAAAAATAATATCAAAGTGTAATTTCTAGAAAAAAATTATTAATTTATTTAATTAATTATTAATTAAAAAAATTATTTATAAAAAATTATTTACTTACACTATTATCCGTAAGCTGGTGTGTGGCTTACATTGTGGCGCGAGTGGGCTTCATGCCCTTGAGTTCTCTTCTTTTAAATTTCTAATAAGATCTGCAACTAGATTGATCAATCTGGTTGCAATTTGGTTATTTTAAGAATTTTAATGTGATTTTTAACATAATTTTTATTGGATTTTCATTCTAGATAAGATTTAAGATTAACTCAATAAAAATTTCATCCAAAAATTATGAAATTGCTCTGATTTGAAATTTAAATTCTACAAAAATCTTTAATGCCTTTTGATGTTCTAAATCAATAAAATGCTTGATTTTTACTTATTTTAAATATTAAATGCATCTCTTCAATAAAAATTCATAGATAATATTTAAGATACACACCGTAAATAATTCCGTTTTAATTTAAAATATCTTTCCGGAAAACTTAAAGTCATCCTTAATGTTTTAGAAAGATAAATGGCTTTATTTTCATATTTTTTAAATGCATTTCACAATAGATAATTAATATCTGCACTAAAAACTGATCCAAAACTGTATGGAATTAACTTTTTAGTTCAACCATGTAATTTTTTCAAAAAAAATATAAAATGAAAAATCAGTAAAATTGGGTTTTGTCTAAACATCTTCGAGCACATTTAAATGATTTACATAACACACATACGGTAGACAAAACAAGCGTATTTGGACAGGGTTTTGGATCCGATGCATTTTTTAAAAATATATGAAATGAATTTTGGAAAAAATAGATATACTTTTTTATTTGAAATTATAAATTTCAATAAAAACAGTAGTGAATCACAAAGTAAAATTGTATTTTTACTTCTCTAAAATTGATAGAAAAAAAATGATAGAACCAAAAGGAGAGGATCCATATCTATTTGCAAGTGAATAATTTTCATTATAAATGATGATGCATATACAAATTTTCTGTTGTTTGTTACTGTGTAAATCTCGTCTATATGTGCATACTGCTAGGTGCATTGCTACTAACATCCAAATATATACTGCAAATATTAATTGAGATAAATATATGACATTAAGGAGAGAGATTTGTGATCATTAGAGCTAGCATTGAATGGCTTAAATTAATGCATAAAATCATATAAAATTTTAAGTGGTCATATAATTGTTTTAAGTGGTATGAGATATTCAATTATATGTTAATCTTAATCATAAATGCAAAATTTTATAGATATGATTCACTCTTCTCACTTAATACATCCACTGTATATAAGTGTGTGTGAAGACCTCTCTCCGTCTCTCTCTCTCTCTGACACACTATTCAATACTTTTCCCACGAAACAATATAACTGTGAGCACACATATAAATAACAAAATGCATTTTCCAACATAATGTATATACAACGTGGAAAATAAAGAATTATTTGTGAACAGTGAACATACACAAATTCTTCAAGTAATTTGTGTGCATCAAACTTAATAATTCTTCAAAATATATATAACAATAAAATTAACAATTAATCACAAGCTATAAAATTATCATTTGACAAAATTTTTCTCGAACTCACAAGCAACCCAACCATAATTACATAATTTGTAACTTTGATACCAATTATTGAATATTTTATATGAAATAGTTCAATCAAACCGTGTAAAATAGCATGAATTATATATGAATATAATAGATAATATATATATATATATATATATATATGACTTAAATTTCACATGTTATCCATATGCAATATAGTCATGATTGCCGAAATGAAAATAACCACAAACATTGCAATAGAAAATACATGATCTACATGATCACTATCCATGATATTCAATCTTCTGCACATGTTGAACTCTAACTCTCTCATAAAATTGGGATACACAATCTAGGCACTATACAAGATAATGCTTAGTTCAACTTGGAGTATCTAAGAGTAGGAATCCAATTAAAAAATATTTGAATTAGGTTGCAAACCAACGCATAATCGGAACCAACCTAATAATCATATTAGGCCTGAGTGCTATTGTAAAGCTTAATTTTATTTTCACTAATGGCTACTATAATTTAACATTTTAATTGGTTTATAAATTATTAGGTCCATTATTGTTAAGATTCTAACAGAATATTCTACCTAGTTTTTTCAATGTCATGGAACATTTGTTAGTTCACTTACCTTTTGAAGCTCTGGTTGGTAATCCTGTCCAATGTGAAAAGATGTACCCATTTGAGAGATAATTCTATTATTGTACTTAACCTTTTTAAATACTATTCTTTTAATTTTACTCAAATATATTGTCTTCACTAACTTAACTTATGTTATAACATGTTTGAATAAGTTCTTAAATAGACTTAAGAAAAGGTAGCTAACAAAACCCATACATGTTGAAGTGAGCATTTGTGAAGCATACTTGATAGAAGAGATTGCTCAATTTTGCCAATAGTACTTTGATCCTATATTTAAGAGTCAAAGAACAATAAAAAGTTGCAATGAGGATTGGGATAGTGATCATCCAAGTGAATCCAATTTTTTGATTTCAACCACCTCCTATCCATTTGAAAAGTGTGCCACTTAATATTTGAACGAAATAGAACATGTGACTACTACACTGCATGTTTTGCTTAATTGTAATGAAGTCCAACCATATCTCAAGTGTGTATAATTAACATAATAAACTATTTTTAAAATATAAGTTTTTATATACTTCAAATGGGTAAAATAACAAACTATTCACACGTAAGGTTCTAGAAACTTATCTATGTTCATATTCTTTACAAGTTGAAATTTAAGTTCAAATATTACAAATGCTATGATAAATTTGGGTCAAATAATATATAATTAGAGTAAACTCATGTAAATTCATATAGACTCTTGCTCAAGTTAGATTTAAACTTGAGTTTGTATTATTCAAGTTAGGTTGATGAGTTTGAGTTTGGGTTTAAATTTTAACTAGTTTATTTTTGCTAAGTCCAAGGTTGTGTATGCAAATATTCTTCCATTCAATTCATTTGCATCCCTAAATATGAGAAGATTAAGAATTTGCTTGTTTTTGCAAAAGAATATTTTTAGCAAAAATATAGTTATAAAATATTAAATAGAAAAATATTTTATATATTTAATATTAAATATAAAAGATTTGATGAAAGTAACTTCCTCTTTTTTATAAAGGAAACAATATTCCTCCACCATAATAGATGCCTGAGTTAAAGAACAAAACACCATAGATGTTGTAAAAATAGTTAGCAGTATGAATATTGATTAATTTGTTAAAAAAAATTGAGAATATGTACCTAAATCTTTAGCATGTTATAATTCATAGATACCATTAAACAATTATAGCTATTATGTGGAAGCCTAAACAAATATCTTACCATTTTCTCATCTTTATAAACTATAAAACACCTTATTTTGAATAGGTCAAGGGTAGATGATTAGGTATTTAATTTCTTTAAGAACTAGTTAGGCTAACTTATCCTCAAGTTAGAGTGGATTATAAGCAAACTTAAGTCACCTCTATTATAGAAATGTTTTTGATAAATGAAAACTATGTTACCTTTTTATGATATTATGTTATCTTTTTCAATTATCTCCAATATGTTTAAATAAGCTAGTAAGAGAAATAAGCTAAGTTGGTAAAAATTGAATGATTGGATTGCATGCCGGTTATGACTAAGGTTAGATCGTGATATCTAACCTTTGGTTAATGAACATCGTTAGCCTTTATAATGGAAGTTACACAATGAAAGTCATATTTATTTAGTAAATAAATAAGTCATTTAATATATTTAATAGGTAGTGATTACTATATTAATGGGATTTAGTCCCATACTTAATAAGATATAACACTATATTAATAGGATTTAACCCCTATACTTAATAAAATTTAATTGTATACATAATAGGATTTTTTATGTGGTCATGAACGTCACTTATCCCAACATGACCAGTTTATTTTCATTGTTAATTTAATGATTCTAATAAAACATGTAGACTATTGTAGAGTTTTATTGTGGATAAGATATTTATACATTAGATATTTTTCTTGGCTTTGTATACTTAATATTTTTACTAGATTATACCATGTGTCACGAAAAATTAATTCTACAATTTGCTAAACTTTGTTTTCTTGTTCATAATTTTGCCCTATAGAAATTAATTATTTTTACAACGTCCTAGTTCGTTTTAGTTTTGTTATCCCAATCAATTTAATTATTTTTTAAATTTACAACTACATTCAATTTTTTTTACTTATTCAACTAACTTTGGTTTTATTTGCAAAATCAATTTACTTGATTCTAAAAAAAAAATCATTTACCTTCGAGACAAATATTACTATTAAGTAATAAAATTGATTTTCTTACTTTTTCATTCAAATCCTAGTGAATAAATAAGAAAGTTTCTTTGAATTTCCATTAAAATTTCTTGTTATGTTTTGTTTGTTGTTGCCAAAAATAATTTTAAACTACTTCATTTCTTTAGCATGATGTCCACTTTTCTTTTCTTTTTTAGGGTAACAAGTTAATTAAGCTTATTTATTTCCTTGAGTGTTTTACCATAGGTTGCTAAAAAAAGTGGAAAATTAATAATACTATTAAATATTTAGAGAAAAAGATAACTTAATTAATTATTATTACTTAGGATCTTCACTTTTTTTGGAAATAAGTTAATTAAGTTAATTTTTAATTATATAAATAAAAAATTATTATTAGCATTCAATAAAAATAATTAAGGAAGATTAATAAATTTACTATAATAGTAAATAGCTACATAAAGATGAAATATAACTTTTTTAATAATTCAATGTTTAATTAAAACAATTAAAAAATTGATTAATTTAACATGAAATTAAATAGTTAAATTAAAGATGATATATAATAATTAATTAATTAATATGAAAAATTTTAATAACTCATATGAAGTAAGATTTCTTTTTAATTCAAATAAAATTTGTGGTAAACGTAACATTAATTTTTTAAAAGATTGGAACATATGTATCAAATTATTAAGAAATTAAATCAAACTGTTTATTTCATAAACCATTAATCTAATGGTATATTTTTATTTAAATATTTAGGATGTGGTTATCCAAGAAAATTAACTTTATATTGAAGTAATGGCCGTGATTTTAATATTACATTTCAGTTTCAGAAAAATGTAAAAATAATGTTATATCATAGAAATTATAAATTTATCATATTCTATCCGGCCGTATTCTATCCCAAATCGTGCATGCGTTGAATTTTCTTCAACTATTTCTGGTTCAAAGTCCTCATCTTTGCGTGGCTGGAAACTTTAATAGATTTTGTTGAACTTTCCTTCAATTTGCATTATGAGTCATCGATGAATCAAGACCCCCTTCCCCCAAAAAATAAAAAATTCAATATAAGAAAAAGGAAGTCATTAAGTAATTGATCCGTAATTAATTCAGCCCCCAGCCTTCACGTTATCAATTATGTCTTGTGTTGGTCCTCTTTTGGTTAAATAAGACCGAACAAATTAACTAGTAGATAATTATATTATCAATCATATTCATATTAAGTGATTCTCATATATTTGAATCTGTTGCAATGTTAATAATTTCGTTTGATGAGTAATTATCCTTAGAGAAATCTCCTAATACTTATAGGCCAATTGAGTTATTGTCTTTTGATTTAATTAAATTTAGTAGTAACTTCTGAATGAATCTCTACTAGCAATTTTAGCATACCACAGGGCATTAATACTCCGTTTAGTAGGATAAAAAAACCTCTCATTCTTACCATTTTTATCATTTAAAAAGAAAAAAAAACAATTCTCGTGTTAGTACATAGTGAGTATGTTTTTCTTCTTAATTTAATCTAACAAGAAGTCCTTAAATTAATAGCAAGTAGAATTGATCAAATAATATAGCAAAAGACTATTAAGGATGTTTATATATTTGTTAGTAATAAATTCAATATTCTAATGACTTTTTTACAGTAGTCCTTGGTTTTCCGAAGTTTAAATTGCCATCAAGGTGCTTCTTAAAGTTTATTTACTTCAATTTATTATCTTCTTCCGAAAAACTACAATATTTTGGGATTAGTTTCATAATTAAAGGGTAATAATCTATTACCAATAAAACGAGGATCGAGAAGGATACATTTTATTTTTCTATTTCTTAAATAGTCCATATTTCAAGTGCCAAAATTTAAGAAAATAAAAGATAATGCTATAATTTTAATTCAATTACTAGATTTTAAAAAATTAATATACAATTTTTAAAAATGATACATTAACTAATTTCTTTTTCTTTCTCTCGCAAGTTTTTCCAAATATAACTTCTTCCATTATTTATGTTCATTTCTTTTTCTTTCTCATACAACTCTCTCCATTTCATTATCCTATCTGAATTTTCTTTTTTCGTTTTCATAAATTTTAATTCATATATCGCAAGTTTAAAAAATATTATTTATGTGAAATTTTAAACACTTTAATTGATAGTTAAAAAATGGTTCAACTTTTTTTTTTTTAGCTTAGGCCCCATTTATTTATGAAAAAAATCATGCTTTTCATTTTAAATTATTGAAGTAAGCATAAGTTCTATATCGGTTATTCCACTACTAACCATATTATACCTCTTTACACTAACTTAAAACAATTTAAGCGTTATTAAGCTTATCTTTATTTTTAATTTTCAAATAAGAGTCTCTAAATATGTGCAAGAAAACATACAAAAGGCTAACTTTAAATAGAATACTTTAATTACTAAATTCAATTATGCTTCCTCTCCATGAATTCAAATTAATTCATACCCACGTTATCTCTAGAAGTGAGACGCTTTTTTTTTTTTTTATATCAAATTTAAATAAGTGTGATTGATCAAACAGATAATATAAATTTGAGATTATTTGATTCACATACAAAAATTTTCCGTTGACAAACTTGAGGAGACCCCCACGAGGGATAATAACAGATATCCATGCAAATTTATACGGGCCACACTTTCCTGCAGACGGATTTGATGCGGCAGCAAGTGAGACAACCAGAAATTTTTCGCAAAATTTACTTTATGAATAATTTAATCAAACAAAACCCGATATTAAATTGGTCTAAAAAATTAATATTAATTTGCCATTATTTAATGTAATTTTTTGAATTGATATTCAATTGGTGTAAAAATTTAATCTTACTTGGACACCAAACCAATCTTTTGGCCTTGAAATTGACTACCACCTGAAGGACAAATTGCCCTGCCCAACTGCTGACCAGAAGTGACATTTTACCAACGTACGATGATCCTTGACATGCTTACAGATTTCACTTACGCTTACGTAGAGTTCTAAAAGCATTTTCTTATCTGGTATTAGGGACGGATAATTACAAATGTAACCCTAGGGTTGAACTTTTCGTATTTCAACCAAGTTAATTCTGGGGTTAGTTTAATTAGGAAACAAAATTCTTTTGAGGTTTGAAATTGGTGGGAAACATGCGTTTCATTCGGTGTTTTTCTTACGTGTAATTTTGTCCAAGTTTCATTAGATTATGATTATGATGATAGGAAGACGTGGCGGCTCGGAAGTGTAATTTGGTTGTGCTAATAATGGCATAGCAACAACAATTTCAATGTTGCTCACTTAGTCTTTTTAAATTAGCAAAAATTGCTGTGAGTTGACATTTGTTGGAAAGCAATTAATAGTACGAAGTAACATTGAAGGGTTTTTAGGCTAAGAGGTATCAATTTACGTTGAAAAGACATTTAAGAATATTAATATTTTGATGAAGTTAAGGTGATGTATTCATTATTTGAATAATAATTATAGTTCAAAATAAATATTTTGTAATAATATAGTACTTTTATAAAAATGGTCATAAAGAATCACCGATGTTAAATGCGTTTAGAAGTAAGATTGGCTACTCCATTTGAAAATTAGAACATGATACAGCTTTTTTGAGAGCTAATAATATGGATTGCCTGGGAGTCGAAGACAGAAAAACTTAATCAATCCCACGGGTTATAATAATTTATTATTTTGAACAAGTGTCATTCTTACTCAATTTAGGAAAAATTTATCTTAATTTTCCATTGTTTTTTTGTTTTTTGCGGGATACTATGTGAAAATGGAAGCCTACCAACAGTGCTTGAATTTCAATACACATGTCAAAATTATCCTTCAAATTCCGAACTAATGCTTGAGGTTGTCAATTTTTTTTCCTTAAAGAAAAATAAATATAAATAGATTAATCTAACACTAATGACCAGACTGTTAATGACGCGTTTGGAGAATTCTTCTCGCTTAATTTCTTAACTAATTTTGAAGAAATTAGTATTTGAAAGGATCTCCCCGTTTTCTCTAGTCTTCTTTCTCTTAGAATTACTTTTATTTTTCTTGGTTTTGACTTTGATCTCACGTGTGATCAGCTTCCCATTATTTGTAGAGCAATATTTAAATTTTTTTTCGGTTTTGATTTTGTCGTCCTTAAGTGCACTTTTTATTAATTTTTTTTAAAATAAAGTTTAGAGAAATATTTGCGTTCTATTCATTGATATTTTTCTGAAATTTCTTTATGGGAATTCTATTAGTCTAGGCTTTTTCTTTTATATAAAACTTTCAAACTTTATTTGCAAGATTTTGAGCTTATCTAAAAGATAAAAACTAGATCTATTTAATTGAACGGATTTATTTTCTTAAAACATAGGTAGATCTAGGGTTTTTTTAGCTTATATGTCATTATAATTTTTGTTTGAAAAATATAACCTTTATTTATATTATATATTTTAAGATATTTCTTTTCAATTCTTTTACAATAAATCAATGTGTAATGTTATTTATCTCCCGACCCTTTAAAAGAAACAACATCAATTATTTTCGATAACCAATATATTACAATGTTCATTTAGATGTTGGTCAAAAATTAATATATGATCTTTTAAATATTTAATGTGAATTTACAATTGTGTGGCTGTGGTTCACTTAATTTCAACTAACCCCATATGTTTAGAAAGTGTGCCACTTAATATTTGAATGAAAGAGAACATGTGGCTACTACATTGCTTGTTTTGCTTAACTGTAATGAGGTCTAATTCAAATATGTATAATAGACATAACAAACTATTTGTAAAAGATAAGATTTAATACGCTTAAATTTGAATGAAATAGAAATCTATTCACACATAAGGTTTCGTAAACTTATTTAAGTTCATATTCTTTATAAGTTCAAGTCGAAATTCAAATATTACAAGATCAAATTATCCAAGTCAGCTTAATGAGTTTTAACTTGAGTTTAAATTTGAGCTCACTTATTCTTGTTAAGTTCAAATTTGAGTATATAAATATTCGACTCTACTCAATTTATTTGCATCCCTAGATACAAGAAGATTAAGGCTCTATAAATTGTGATGGAAAATAATTTTTTTTTGTAAAAATATAGTTATAAAATATTAAAAAAATAAAAAAATTATATATCAATTATTAAATATAAAAAATTTGATAAAAATTATTTTTTCATGAAAGAAATTATTTTTCCTCCACTTGGAGAACAAAACACCATATCTGTTTTTAAAAAAAGTTGGTAGTATTAATATTGATTGGGCAATTTATTTTCATCGTTAATTTAACGATTCTAATAAGATCCGAAGATTCCTGCAGAGTGTTATTGTAAATCATTTTAATATTATATTTTAATTTCAAAAAAATATAAAAATAGTGTTATATCATAGAAATTATAAATTATAAATTTATCATATTCCATCCGGCTATATTCTATCCCAAATCGTGCATGTATTGAATTTTCTTCAACTATTTCTGGTTCATAGTCCCCATCTTTGCGTGGCTAGAGATTTTTTTCAGTAATTTGCCCAATAAAAGTAAATTGCATTGAACTTTCCTTCAACTTGTATAATGAGTCATCGATGAATCAAGACCCCCACTAAAAAATCCAATATAAGAAAAATAAGTCATTAAGTAACTGACCCGTACTTAATTCAGCACCCAGTCTTCACGTTATCAATTATATCTAGTGTCGGTCCAATTATCCAATTGTTCTTTTGGTTAATTAAGACCAAACAAATTAATTAATAAATGATCATATTATCAACCATACTCACATTAAGCAATACTTATGTTTTTCTTCTTAATTTAAGTTGACAAGAAACCCTTAAATTAATAGCAAGTAGAATTGATCTAATAATATAAGAAAAGATTATGAGTATAAATTTGATCCCTTTTTAGTATAAAATTTTTTATCCCTTGTTAGTATAAAAAATTTTATATTATCAGTAAATAAAAAAAGATACATTATTAAAAAAATTATTATAATAAAAATTAATAATCATAATAAATTTTTTTAATAATTTTTATTAGTATGAGTGGATGATAGTGTAAAATTAATTTATGATGATAATAGATCAAATTTAAATGCATAAATTATCAAGGTTGTTTATATATTTGGTGATGAATTCAATATTGTGATGACCTTTTTACGGTTACAAGTTTATTAAGAGTCCAACACTACATTGGTTTTCCATAATTTAAATTGCCATCCTGAAAGTTTATTTACTTCAATTTAATATCTACGTCCCAAAAACTACATTATATTGGAATTAGTTTGATAACTAAAGAGTAATAATTTTAAATAGAATATTTTCATTATTAAATCTGACGACATTTCCTCTCCATGGATCCAAATTAATTTATACTCTACAAACATGTCATATCTAAAAGTGAAACTTTTTTTTTTTTTTTTATCGATTTTAACTATGAGTGGTTGATCAAATAGAAAAGATAAAATTGGCGTTAATTGATCCACATAAAAGGAATTTTCCATTGAGAAACTTGAGGAGACCCATATGAGGGATAATAACAGATACCCATGCAAATTCAAGGGCCAAACTTTCCTGCAAACGGTTTTGATGCGGCGGCAGATGAGACAATCTGAAATTTTTCTATGAATAATTTAATCATATAAAACCTGAAATTAAATTAATGTAAAAAAAATTCAACATTAATTTGACATTATTCGATGTGACTTTTCGAATTAAAATCCCTATTAATTTGACATCAAACCAATATTTTGGCCTTGAAATTGACTACCACCTGAAGGACAAAACTGCTTTGCCCGACTGCTGACCGGATGGGACATTTTACCAACGTATGATGACCCTTGACATGGTTACACATTTCTACCCAGAGAGTTGTGAAAGCACTTTGCTTTCTGGGTTTAGGGTTTCGTAATTACAAATGTATCCCTAGGGTTGAACTTTTCTTCATATTTCAACCAAGTTAATTCTGGGGATTGTTTAATCAGGCAACCAAATTCTCTTGAGATTTGAGATTGGTGTGAAACTTGCGTTTCTTTCAGTGTTTTTCTTAGGTGTAATTTTATCCATTCGGTCCATGTTTCATTAGATTATGATGACAAGAAGACGTGGCGGTTCGGAAGTGTAATTTGGCTGTGCTAATAATGGCATAGCCACAACAATTTCAATTTGCCAAGTTAGTCTTTTTAAATTGGCGAAAGTTGCAGTGACTTGACATTCTTTGGAAAGCAATTAATGGGTTGAAGTAACATTTAAGGATTTTTAATATACTAAGACATCAATTTATGATGAAAAGATATTTGAAAATATTAATATTTTAGTGAAATTATGGTAATATATTTATCATTTAAATAAATATTCTGTAATAATATAGTATACTTACAAAAATGCTTCTAAAGAATCACCGATGATAATGTTTAGAAAAAAGATAGATTACTTTGTTTCAAAATTAGAGCTTGGCACAATTTCTTAAAAGACTAATTATGATACCTACGAATTATCTATTAATCGAAGATTAAAAACTTTAGCAAATAGAAAGGGTTATAATAATTTATTATTTTAAACGAGTATCGTTCTCACTCTAATTTAGGGGAAATTTATCCCAATTTTCTATTTTTTTTTATAATATATGTAAAGGGAAGCTTACCAACAATGGTTGATTACATATGTCAAAATTATCCTTCAAATTCCGAACTAATGCTTGAGCTTGTCAATTGTTTTTTTTTTCCTTCAAAGAAAAACAAATATAAATAGATTAATCTAACGCTCATGATCAGATTGTTAATAACACGTTTGAAGAATTTTGTTCCCTTAATTTCTTAACTAATTTTTGAAGAAACTAATATTTGAAACGAACTCCCTTTTTCTCATGTCTTGTACCTCTTCTTCGAAAATGGTTTCTCTTTATTTTGACTTTGATCTCATTATGTGATCAGCTCTCCCCCATTTGTAGAGCAAAACGTAAATTTTTATATAATTTTCTTGTCGGTTTTTGTTTTTGTTCTCCTACGGTGAACTTTACAAGATAAATTTTATGATATTTTAAGAGTTTTAAAATTTAGGTTCATATAAAAATTTTAGAAATTATTAAATTGAATTTATTTGATTACATATGTTAAAAAATAAATAGTTATGATTAAATAATTTTAATCCAATAATTTCAGAATTTATCACATCATTTGAATTTTGAAACTCAAAAGATATTATATCAAGCACCACTTTTTAATTATTTTCTTAAAATAAAATTTTTATAGAAATATTTGAATCCTACCCATTGATATTTTTCTCAAATTTCTTTATGAGAATTCCCTACTGTTGGCTTATTCTTTTAAGTTGAACTTTTAAGCTCTATTTGTAAGGACTTAGAGCCGATCTTTAAAAAAAAAAAAAAACTAATTCTATTTAGTTGAAAGGATTTTCTTTAAAATATTAGGTAGATTTGAATTTTTTTTAGTTTATATATGACTGTAGTTTTTATTTGAGGAATATACTCTTTATTTTTATTATCGATTTTATTAGGCTCCTATGTATTCTTCTTAATAAAAAAAAAGTAGTGTTAGAAGAGAATGGAGGTCTACTCATAAACATTAAAAAAAAAAAAAAAAACTCTCTAAAAAGATATGACCACCAACGTAGATTGCTAGCCACAAGATTCCAATTAGGTTATAATATAAGAGAGAATATGGAAATTAATCTAGTGGAAAGTGCAATGCGACATATCTATCATTTCCTTTTTGCGTAGTGGGAGACAGATGAAAATGAAGATCAATTTCATTTGCACTTGTACGCAACTATTATGTTTCACATTTTCCATGTTAAATCTTCCACACTGACGTTGACAATAATGTTGAATGTGCTAAATATAAAATTTAAAATTAAATTTTAAATATAAATCAGTAATTATTATTAAATATAAAATAATGAAATAAGTTTATAAAATTTAATTTAATATATAAAAATTTAAAAATTAATTTTGACTCTCATTTTTTATACTTATAATATTTTTGCTATATTTATACTGTACACAGTGGCTCGAACGCAAAGTGGGTTTCCTTTTAATTTCATTTCAGCCACGTTGCTGCGTTGGTTGTTGGCAGCGCTGAGAAGAACCAAATCCAATGGGCTGTCAAAAGGTTGTTGGGATTTGCTTGGTGCAAGACAGTACTACTTTCATAAAAATTTGAAATTTATTTATTTTAATATAACATCTGAATATTTTATACCATAAATATGATAATTTATGGTATAATATTTTATAAAATATTGTAAAATCACGTAAAAATATTTACATATAGTTCAAGTAACACATGATATTTAAAAAAAATTATTCTTTCTATGCATTTTAAATTTAATTCTAAATATTTGAATGTGTGAGTTTAACGGATTAATTATTTATACTATAAAAAAGAAGTTACAACTTAATGTAAAAATCTGTAAATTTCTTGATAAAAAATTGAACTTTTGCAGAAAATCACATAATTTCTTTTCATCTTATATCAAAAAGAAAATCTTTATTTTTTGTGCGCTTCGATATTATTGCGTGCAATGTAAATATAAAATTCTTGAGGTTAGGCTCACGCAAATGAGGAGACAAACGGTAGCCCACAACTTGAGAGACAGTAGTTTAATTAATTGCTCCGAGATCAGATACGTATCTTTTATGTGGTGTGACAATCATCGTGGGTCACTGGAATTCATGATCATGAACAGATGTACATCACTAGATTGTCATTAAAAAGATGACCATGAGGCTTTTCATTTAGCTGACTTGGACCAAAACCTCATTTGCAATGTTGATAATGGGCAAAATATTTATGGCTAAGAGCGAGCCATGGGGCTTTATTTGAGTGATTTATGTAACTAAACAAGGAGAAATAACTATATAATTCTTGAACTAAGTGTACACATCAGTGTATTTTTTTATCATCAAGACCTGGACTTCTATGATTATCTTTATCTTTAGACTTGGTTATATGATTCTATTGCAACAAAATTTACCCTATAACATCATCGTATTACCGTGAATTATACTAAAAATCGATGTATATAATGTTGCGGTAATATCTTTATAATTATGAATAACTTATAACTTCAACTCTAGTAAAAAAGAGGTAGATAAATTGATATAATAGTTTTTTTGAAATTAAGAACAACTTATTTCATTGATTTAAATAAAAGATTAATGTCAAAAGTTAATCGTCAATAAATTATAATATTGATTTTCTATAATTATCATCCAAAAAATATTTAAATCATTTTACCTAGAAATATAAAATGATTACATGATGATTTTTTTTTAACCATTGATGCTTATTGTTATTCCTATTATTTATAAATTTCTCTTTTATTCCATTTTTCATTTAGATGACATATCAGGACAAGACACCATTGATGCTATACAATTAAAAATGTTTCAAATTTTATAAGTTTTCTATTGAACCACGGTTATCTTATACTAGAATGTAATGGCTATGATCATAAGATATCTATTGTTTGATAGGGGATTCACAATCATAAAATTAAAAGCATTTTTTATTTTTTAGCATTAATCATGTGTGTTGTCCTCATATTTCACTTGGTATTGTAAGGAATAATTGGCTAATGTTTGCAAAATCTAGTTGAACATTTAAACATGACAAAAATAAATCAAATTTCTTTAACAAACAAGAATTTGAGAAAGGATTTTAATCTTTTTAACAAGAGAAATGAGTAGCTATGCTATAAACTATATTGATTATGTATTGTAGTTTTTGTGTAAGTTGTTATTTTATAGGAAACATATAGTGTATAATAATTTGTAAATTATATCAAATGATTAATTGTAATAAATTGTACAATATTTACTAGTTAATGTTGATATATTGTTAAAAAATTGATTTGTTATTGGTATTTATTATTAGAAAAATATCAAGATGTAGAAAGGTGATAATATTGTTTGAGAAAACTAAAATTTATTATTAGAAAAATATCAAGATGTAAAAGTTATGCTAAAAAAAGGTATAAATCATGTTTGTTTTTTATTAAAAACCTAATGTGATTTCAAAAACATAGAAGGAAAAATTAAGAGTTAGATCAAAATTTGTTGGATGAGGTTATCACATCATTTTTTTGACCTAACCAATATGTAAAGGTATAGTACTAATTACCTATCTTATAATAAATGGTAAGTATTTACCAAATATGATAGCAAGTATTTACTAAGGATGACATTTACAAAGTATTGTGAAACCACTAAATTAGATGCAGTGATGGATGACAAAACTTGAAAGCAAATATTGTTACCTCAGTTTTTTGACCTATCGACATATAAAAGTTTTTTAATAGCCATTAACATACAATAAATATTTACCAATAATGACATCTACAAGGTATAAAAGTTGTATTAAGGGATGAAGAGATGAATGAGAAATTTAGTATGAGGTTACCACACTAGAATTTTTTTATATAAATGATGTTTAAAGGTTTACTAATAGCCATTAATGTGTATTAAATGCTAAGCACATTTATGAATATCATGTTTGAGAAACCACTAAAAATTATAATGTTTCAAGGTTGATGAATAGTTAAGTTATATGAAATAAAACAAATGTAATACGTTGGTTTCAATTAACAATTGATGTCTAAGGCTTTGCAATTTGCCTATAAATTTTATTCTCACTCTCCATTTGAAACATTTATATCTTCTGATCGAAAAATTAATGAGAAATTATGATGAAAAGAAGTAACATCTCCATTCTTGCATTGGAAAGCTTAAGTTCATTAAAGGCTGGATATATTGCTTATTCTCACTATAATTTTTTATCAATTTGTATCCATTTACACCCTCCAAAGCTATATCTATTGTTTGTCCTAAATTATAGCATTTGAGTTCCATATTAAAAAGCACATTTGAAAAAGATGCATGAAAATTGAAAAATTAAATGCTAACATGAAAAAATGTTCTTTTTGTTTAAAGAGAATTATATTTCTAGGCTATGCTTAGTAGCAATGGAATTGAAATGGATGAGGAAAAGCTTAAAGTAATTAAAAAGTGCCTACCCCTATGAGTGTTAGTGAAGTGGAGAGTTATCATAGATTAGATGACTTCTATAGGAAGTTTGTGAAAGATTTTAGTATTCTAGCTACCCCTTTAAATGAATTGGTAAAAAAAATATGAATTTTCATTAGGAAAAAAAGCATGAAAAGACCTTTAATTTGCTAAAAGAAATGTTGAGCTCCCCACCTTTGCTTACTTTTTTTAATTTCCTAAAAACATTTGAAATTAAATGTGATTCCTTCAGTGCTGGTATTGGAGTTATTTTATTGCAAGAGAAAGGGCCCACTGCTTTCTTCAATGGAAACCTTAATGAAATGGCTCTCAAATACCACACTTATGATAAGAAGTTATATGCATTAGTTTAAGCTTTGGAGACATGGAAACACTATATATGGCTAAAGGAATTTGTTATCCATATTAACTTGAAGAGCCAAAAGAAACTCAATAAGAGGCATGCAAAATGGATGGAGTTTGTAGAATCATTCCTATATGTGATTCAATATAAATAAGGTAAAGATAATATGGTTGCTAATGCATTATCAAGAATGTATCTTCTTATCTCCACTTTGCAATTTAAATTGATGAGATTTGATTATGTGAAAGAGCTATATGAATGATGACTTTTCTAGCATTTTTCAAGCATGTGAAATGGAAAGCTTAGAGAGATTTTATAAGCACGATGGATTTCTATTCAAGTAAAATAAATTATGTATTCCTAGATGTTCTCTTAAGGAGTTACTTACGAGAAAAGCTTATAATGGAGGGTTGTGGGATACTTTGACATTAGGAAGACTCTAGATGTTTTATGTGAGCATTTCTTTTGGTCAAGTATGAGACATAATGTTGAAAAGTTATGTGCTAATTGTGTTATTTGCAGGGAGACCAAATTTAAGGTAATGCCTTATGGTTTATACACTTCACTCTTTACTCCCAATAAGCCTTGGATTAATATTTCCTTGAATTTTATGTTGAGTTTGCCAAGGTCTAAAAATGGAAGAAACTTTATATTTGTTGTGGTTGATATATTTTCAAAGATAGTGCACTTCATACCATGCCATAAAATTAATAATACAACTATGGCTGATCTTTTCTTTAGAAAAGTAGTAAGACTTTATAGAATACCAAAGAGCATTGTATCAAATCGAGATGTGAAGTTCCCAAGCTACTTTTAAAAAAAAAATTTTTTTTAGCAAATTAAGGACAAGTTATTATTTTCAACAACTTATCATCCATAAATGAATAGACAAATTGAGGTAGTAAATTGAACTTTGATTACTCTGTTATGCTTTATTATTTAGAAGAACTTGAAAAATTAGGAGAAATATTTGCCTCATGTAAAACTTGCATATAATAGAGTTATCATTCTACTAATCAGTTTTTTCCATTTTAGATTGCCTATAGTTTTAATCCATTAACTCTTTTAGATTTATTGTCATTGTCTATTAATGAGAGAACTAGCTTATATGGAAAAAGAAGAGCTAAATTAATCAAGAAATTACATAAGAAAATGAAAGCAAATATTAAAAAGAAAACAATGAAATACACCTAATAAGGAGAAGGAATAAAATTATGTTTCAATCAGGTGATATGGTTTGGGTGCATTTAGGGAAGGAAAGGTTTCCAACACAAAAGAAATCTAAGTTACAACTAAAAAGGGATGGTCTTTCCTAAGTTCTTGAGAGGATAAATAACAATGCCTACAAGTTAGAACTTCTTGGTGAGTATAGGGTTAATGCTACCTTTGATATTTGTATTTTATCTTTTTTTTAATGTAGGTCTAGATTTAAGGACAAATCTTTTTTAAGAGAAAAGGATTCATGTGAATACAAAAAGCATGGAAGAACTTTTACACTTCTTGAAATGGCTAACCACAAGGCATCAAGCTAAAAGACTAAAGAAGGTTTTAATGGGCTTATTTAAATAGATTGGGAGCATGGGAATAAAGACTTAGAAGCACCAGAAGCATGGATTATTTGTATTTTAGCTTTAGCAAGTCAGTAATTAACTACCATAATAAACTATTGTGTTTAACAAGTTAATAGTCAATTACCATAATTGACTATTACATCTAGAGTTCATATTTGCCTATAAATAGTCAATTATCATAGTTGAATACTTACTTATTTTATAGGTTAGTATTTGACTAGGATAATTGACTATCCTAAGCTAGATTTGCTATTTTGTTTACTCATAAGTTAGGCTATTTAGGCTTAATGTTAACCATGTATGCTTAGCCTATTAATTTTAGCACTTAGATTTAGACATATTATAAAGTTTTAATTTGGTTCTAAATTAGGGCCATTTATGTCTAATTGAACTTAATTAGCTTAGTTGGTTTCTAGCTATATGAGAAAGCTTGTTCTTTATTATCAGAACTTTTAACATTTCAATGAACTAACTAGAGATTTGATTATTTTAGGAGATGGACTCTCTTTTTAAGGTTCTATAAGGAATTTCTTATTAAAGGATTTTTCCTTTGTGGAGTCTAATTTTATCACTTATTGCTTCTATCAAAGTATGGCATGATTCTTCTATTTGTATTTCTAGATTTTGAGATGAACCTTAGCATTTTCGATTGTTCATGGGTTCTTTACAATGAGTTCATATTAGGTTTGCATCATGACCCATTAATGTATATCATAACATATTAAAATTAAACCGAAACCATAAAATTGTAATAAGAGTGAATTAGGCCAATCCCACAAAAATTAGGCTTTAATTTACTTCCAATTTGATTATGAAACAAAGAGATTTTTGAATGTAGGAAAATAAAATTAAAGAGCAAGAAATAACAATTTTAGATATTGACAATAGCAAATAAAAGTAGAGTTTATCACAATAAGATAAATTCCAATTTGAAGGATTGTAAATTAATTTACCAAGTTATCATCAGACATAAAACATAAACAATGCTTAATTAATTATCTAGTTTATAAAAATAACTCAAAAGCCCGTAATTATTCATAAATTCCTTTTTTAATGTGATTAAAATTAACAAATCAAAATTGATTAATTAAACCCGATCTATATTAAGATCTAATTACACTTAATTGAAATAAAGTAAAAATAAAAGAAATTTAATCAAAATAGACTAAATAACCTTATAACCATACAAATCACAATGTTTACCCTCTAATTCATCTACTAGATAGAAGATCAATTTATAATCACAAAAGTAACCTAATCAACTACTTCAAGAATAATCATACTGATAATTAACTAATGGATTCTTTATAAAACACTATTTATGAAATCATCAATAAAAGAGATTGATGAATAAAGATAATTAATTAAACATAAAAAATAAAGAATAAAATCTCAAAATCAATTAGCAAGAGTATAACAAATCATTTTTACTAGAAGAAGAGAGTTTAGCCACTCATAATTTGAAAACTTAAAACACTAAGGAAAAAAAAACTTTATTTTATTAATTGTTAAATTACCTTTAGTTGGGTACATTTTTTGCTTTATATACTTCCTAATTTTACTTAACTAGGTTATAAACACTTAGGCTGACTTTTAGCTAGCTAATAGACTAGACTTTTTACAATTTTAAAGGCCTATATTCTAGGTTATAACCTAAACACCAAAATAGGTTCCAAAGTTATTTGATTTATGTCATTCTAGTTAGGGCAAAATTTTCACCTTCAAAATGATGTTAGTTTAGCTTTAAAAGCTTAGAAACATGTATTTTGGTTTTAACTAACTTGAATCACTAGAAATTTGTAATTTGGGCTTATAGAACTTGAGTTATAGGATAAATAATGAGGAAATGTCAAGTCCACTGTATTAGGACAACCACTAGATAAGTTTCAAGGCTAAATTTGACTTGCCAAAGGTTTGAATTATCTTTTCCAGAAGACACAAAAGTTATATAGAATTCTCCTAACTTTTCTTTCATATAAAGATTAGTCTTAATAGGCTTCCAAAGCTCAAGTTATAGTTAAAATCTTGAAATAGAGTCAAATTCTTATAATTAGTCATTTATTTTCTATTTGGTGAGGTCTTCCATGCCTTGGGTGAAAATTCAAGGCATGGATACCTATATTGAAAGATGAATAAAATGAAAAGACATGGCAAAAACCTTACCTAAAGAGCTCAATTTTTTTTGCTGTTGTTGAAATAAGCTTGTATTGTTTGTAAAACATTGTATTTACAAAATGATCTTAAGACTTTTTTAAGAATGTGATCTTGCACAACTGAGAAATATAAACATAAGAGTGTATTGAGCCAAATTGTTATAAAATTTTAATTATTGATGACTTAAAATTTATACTTTATATAAAATTATTATTAGTTTATAAAAAAAATTATAATTAGATAACAGTCGTGATAATTATATTCTTCATGTGTAATTTTTTTATGTTATAATTTTAACTAATGAAGTAGTTTTTTTTTTCACATTTGTAATATACAAATTCATATAAAATATAACATTTTGTTGAAAAAAATTATAAGGAGTATAGATCTATCATAGAAATTATATATTAATTAAAACATGTCAAATATGAAAAGTGTATATCAAATAAAATTCTAAAAAAATTATAATTTAAATGCTAAAAGACTTAGCTTATTTAAAATGACGATCAAAAGAAGGCATTAAGAGACCAGACCCTCCTAACCTAACCTTAAACACTCTAAGATCATTTTTCAAATTAGCTCCTTTTTCAAGTCAAAAGATAGATAAATAGATTACAAACATGATTAACATTTGACCAATAATTACATGTGTACTTATTGTACTTTTAATTTATTGTTATTTATAGAATTATGTTATGAGAAGAATTTTAATAAAATTTTATGCATAAATAAATGAAAAAATAATCAAACTTGTTATATAATAAGAGTTTAAATTTTATTTATTGTTAGTGTAAATTATTTTTACACTATTAATGAATAAAAAATATGTTATTAAAAAAGTAACAGTAATTAAAAATTTTAATAAGAATACATGTATTTTAATAATATTTTATTAACATAATAACATATAGGTGGTTAATAGTATAAAATTAATTTACATCAATAAAGGATCAAATTTAAAACATAAAATATAATAGGTTTAAATTTGGTTCATAGTCAATGTAAAATATTTTATACTATTAGTAAATAAAAAGATACATTATTAAAAAAGTAAAAGTAATAACAAATTTTTAAAAATAATAAAAAAGTTTTATAATTTTTTATTGACATCATAATAAATAAATAGATAGTAGCGTAAAGCGGATTTATACTAACATAACCAAATTTATATTGTAAAATAAAATCATAAACTAATTAGAAAAAGCAACAACTATATTAACATGGCTAATAAAGTCTACAATTAAATAATATTGAAAAACATTCATTTATTTAAAAATAAGAATGAATTATACATAATGAGATTCATTAACATTAGTATAAGTTTAAATGACTTACACCAAATACTAATTGTTAATCACAATAACATTTAATGATTAATATCAAAATCATTTTAGATAATTCACATATTGTATGTAACTTGTGCTCCCTCTTAATTAACACATTACATGAAAATATTCATATCATTAATATAGTTCAAATCAATTTTATTAAAAGTGATTAAATTAGAGAGAAAAAATTTCTTTTTTATTATTATTTTTATTATTATTATTATTATTTCTACCATGCTTCTATATTAATATTAATATAATGTAATATATTCTTTTATTAATATATATTTGGGGAGAAAAATGGTGGTTAATTAAGCGGAGTAAGTAACCATTCTGCAAGCTAAATATTAATAAATTTCGACCTTTCTAGCAAGAGTTATTTTTGGATTTGAATCTTTATTCATTGGCAAATTAATTTTGCTTGGGACTGATATGTTTTTTACTGGTATTATTAATACACATATATTACTAACAAATTTAAGATTATATCTATTATAAAAGGGAGAAAGGAAATAATACTAACAAAAAAGAAAATACATATTTTTTTTAGTTTGATAATGCATAATAAATTATTAATAATCTCATATTTTTTATGACTAAAATAAGTTAACAAATCAATAAGTATAAATTTTTTAACAAAAATTTTCAAATTTTTAACATTATTTTCTTTTAATTGATAATGTAAAGAATAAAAAAATGATATTAGATATTTTCTAATAGTACATGATACATAAATAAATTTATTTAATTTATGTTGTTAATTAACACTTGAATTTATATATATCTTATTATTTAAGGCTTATCGCATGTTGTTTGTATTAAATTAAAACACACATTTTTTGAAATTCATAACATAAGATTTAATTATAATAAATAATTATATGTAAATAAATTTTAATTTAAAATATAAATATTGAAAAATTTATCAAAATGTTCAATACCAATACCAAGTCTGATTATTTATAAATTAGAATCCCAATAGCATTCACTCATAGACCTAGTTAACTAGGCCAATGACTATATAGTTAAACTTCTAATTACACATGAATTTAGGGTTAAAAAAGTAATTCTAAAAATTATTTCATAGCAAGTTTCCAGTTTTTGTAGGCTTCAAATTGATGAAATCTAACGTCTAGTATTTGACAAATGGTCAAGGCATTACTATCTGTGCTTTTACTTAAAGTATTATAATTATAGCCTTTCTATTTAGCCTAAAATTTATGATTTATTTCAAAATAACTCTATACCTTTTAAAATAAGAAAAATTACATCCTTGGAAACCTAAATATAGGAAAAAAGTATAAAACATTGTGCATATCAAATTCTTCGACACTTAGTATTTGCACATCTTCAAGCAAAATACACTTTATTCAAAACTAACTATAAACAAAAAAATTAGCATATCAATGATTTCAAGAATTTAAAACTAAAAGTAAGAAAATAATCAAACTCTCAAGAAACATATCACTTTATGAATAAATCTATCTTGATAACTCATACATCAATTTATAGAACAACTTCACTCAAAGAGATAAAACCAACTCGGTTGACCTTTACAAGATATATCAAATCTCTGACATTCAAGGATTTATTGTGATTTATTCACTCAAATTCAATCCATTAAAATGCATAAATATAAGTTTGCTTATTATCTAATCTCCTTTACTTAAAATCAAATGTAAAACATAAATAAAAAGGATTTTGTCCATGGTTGTAATATGGCTAGGAAAAAATAAAAAATAAAAAAGGATAACAAAGTAACCAAAAAGATTAATAGAGCATTTGGAATACAATATCGAAATATCATGAACAATACTAATTTTAAGGCAATATCCAACTTTAGATTCAAATACTCATCAACCATTTTTTTCTTATTTTTTTTGCTTATTCTTATTCTTTCTTTTTTTTTTAACTTGTTCACCTTTTTTATATTTATTTTCATTCATTTCTTTTTCAGTTTTTATTTTTTTAAGAACAAAAATAAAACAATTACTTATAACAAATCACTTTCTATAACATATCCCCACACTTACTCAATAACCTATCCTAGAAGCTTAAAAATGTTTTAATAACTCCTAAAATTAAGTAAAGATGCTTATCTTTTTTACTTTAAGGGCTTGAAATTAAGCTATCTAAAAAATTATTATTTAAGGTATAAAGGGGCTAATCAATGAAAAAATAAAAAGGAAGGTTATTTGGTTAAGTGGGCTCAAAACAAAGAATGTTTTTATCACATTTATGCATACATGTAAAAAATTATAATCTTAAAAGGAATCAAAGTAGGTTATAAGCACACGATTACGAATCAAAATCACACAAGAAAGAAAGAATAGCATGAATTTCAACATTAAGGCTTAAAAGCTCACAAGAGTCAATATCTACCAAAATCAATCTATTAATTTCAATCCATCATCATACTAATCAATTGTCAAGCAGTAAGATAATTTAATCAATTATGCTATGCACTATCAAGTTTAATTCAATCCCTACTTATAACAATTACACAATAAAAAATATGAAAAAGCTTACAAACACACTAAAAAATTTTTTTTACATTTTTTTGAAAGAAACATATATAAAAAATTCAAAACTTAAAGTCTTCTCTCACATTTAAATCATATATTACGTTAATATAAAACATATTAAACAAGAATATAAAAAATAAGTATAAAAAAAAGATAAAAAAAGAGATACCAAATCTGTAAAAATATGAATTACCTCTTAAGAAGCACGTTTTTTTATTGTCTTTAGTTAGATGTTTTTGCATTGCTTCGATCAGGCATAAATTCATAAGGAATTTCTCAAATGGTTTTAATTATACATCAAATGGTCATATGGTGATTCCACTTCTAAAAATGGTCTATGTATTAATTATTTTCTAAATGCTAATTTTAAATTATTCATTCTTTGAATTTCAAATTCATCATGCACTATAAAATTAACTAGTTTAATACAAAAAAGAGAATAAACTTCAAGAGGATTTTCATTAACCTTGGAAGTATTGAATTTTTCAATCACTTTTTTAAACACTATGGTAGGTGTCCTATCTTCCACATCAATCTTTTTTTAAAGTATATTCAATTCCACCTTGATTGAAGTATCTAAAATCTCTTTTTTTTCTTTCCTTTTTTTGGGCATCTTCAAGGCTATACGGAGAAAGAGGAAAAATAAAAAAATACATAAAATAAAAAATTAAACTCAAGTGTAAATTGTACCTTAATACCAAAATTTGTAGTCTCTTTTCTTCTTATTCTTTGATTGTTAGGTGAAAGATGGAAACTAATAGGCTTGTATATTAGCTCTCTAACTTGCTAATAAATGGGGCACATTAGCACACTTGTACTTTTGAATTTTTTATGTTTGCCATTGTTTCTTAGAATTGATGCTATTTTGTTCAAACTATATGGTATTCTGTTAAAATTACTCAATCAGTTCCATAAGTTTCATCCATGAAGTTCAAGATTCACACATTGATAAATATTCTTCAATGGAAGGTTGATATTGACAATAACCCACTTAGTTACCATAGTAAAAAGTTGAATGATCTTGCCATCCTGGTTCATAGGAATTGTAAATATAGAGTATAATAATGCTAAGGTTAGCTTGGAGCTCTCCCTAGATATGTTTAAGTGTTCTAAAATTGCATTACATTTAATTAACCAACAAAAGAAGTTAGTTCAAAGAGTTATTGTTTAATTCTATATACAGGTACCTTAGCAAAACCACTATAAAAAATATTTTTTAAAAAATATTTTAACTACTTAATTTATGAAAGTTCTTCACACTTTGGTAGGAATATTTCTTTAGGGTAGAATGAATCTCGAAAGGAAGATTAAAGATCCCACCCCTATTTTAGTAAATTATTTAAAAAATAAAATGATATCATTGGATATTCTACATTGGTTGCATACTAGAATCAACATTTAATATCCAATATTTCATGTGAAAATTTTAATAGTGAATGCACCACTTCTATCAAAAAATAACTACTATCTTATATAACACTTTGCATGTTAGTCTAGTACAAACATTAAACATCGTTTCATAATTTTTTATTATAGAACAAGCTCTTGGACATGAGAAGTATAGTTTAATACATTAGCTATTATAAAAAACTAATGTTATAACATAAACATGTCAATTCTTAGAAAGAAATTGACGTGGTTTATTTATTTTTTCACATTATATCAAAATATTTTGTTCTTATCTTAATGTTCTACTTTTCACACACTTGCATATAGAATAAATCAATATATTAAAATCTTTGAAACTTATATCGAATAATTATTTTAAAGGAAAAGAATAATATTTTTAACTCATTATGTATTGAAATGATTATCTATTCAAAAATAAAATTTTTTAAAACTTACGTTGAATAGTTATTTTTAAAAGTTTTAAGGAGAAGGAATAAAATTTTTAACCCATTATGCATTAAAATCAATACATATTCAAAAATAGAAAGTCATCCAAATGCAAGAAATTGTGAACATAAGAAAAGAAATGTATGAGAAAAGATACAATGATAAATTATGAAATTGTAATATTATTTATTTCCATAAATTTCTTTACATTATTATATTGATAAAATACAATAAACAACCAACTTTATATACAACTTGGTAATGCAAATGCACTAACACACAAATACAATAAACAGTTAATTTCCACAATTAAGGATGCCATCTCAAGAATAATAAGTACAATTAACATGTTCCTTATTACTAATTGTCTTTTGTTGAATATCCTCTATACTTGAGTTTAAAGGTTAATTATATAACATATATGAAACTTGGTAAAGTTAAGAAGAGAGCTTTCCATCACCTTTATAGAAAAATTGAGATGGAAGGAAGCTTCTATCTCACTAATAATAAATGCAAATGTTTAATATTTTAGCAATATATTTATCTCCATTATTAATATTAGAGTTTAAAACACATTCAATGATGGCCTTTCCTTCCATATCAAAAAGCCTATTTAGAGAAGGCTATAAATCTTATCAAAGAACTTAACTCTTTTCTAACATCTCAAGACTCACATATTTATCTTTAATTAAAGCACATGCCCTATGAGACTTGAGATGTCAAAAGAGAGACAAGTTCCTTGACAAGATTTGCAACTTCCTTTAGTCAGGTTTCATGTGGAAAAAGGAAACTATTTTTGAATTAGAACTAAATTCTAAAATTAGATAATGGAGGTTAAGACATTGCACAAATATTTCAAATAGAGACTAGAGTGCAATTTATAGGCACCATAGGACATTATACATTAGTTTTTAACATATAATTGATTTATTAAAAATGAATCTTTTGATGGTGGCTTCATTGATATACCTTTTATATGTTGATTATTTTAACAAATGATGTTGTAAGTGTTCATCTCTTGAATACCATAATATGTTTTAAATCAGTTAATCATTGAAATACAATAAACTTTATAGTTTTCAATAAAATCATAAATATAGACATGAACTAGTTGAAGATAACCTTTAGAAATTAGTTTTCAAGTAAAATTGAAGTTTAAAAGTTTATAGTTTCTAATAAAATAATAAATACAAACATCAATTGGTTGTTAAAATTCTTTTAAACATTAATTTCATATAAATCTAACATTTAAAATAGAAATGTTCTACACAGTCTTTGATAATATCGTAAATACAAATACTAATTATCTATCAACAATTTCTAATATTTTACATGGTATTTATTTTGATGATGATTAATTAGGAATCAATTTAGTATTCATATTCAACATAGTTAAATTTATAACCATCATTTTAAGTGTCCTTATGTCAAACCTTTCAACTTTTATTAGAAAATAAGGTTTTATAATACTAGCTTATTGTTATAATTGATATGATAAGTTGTACTTAATTACAAAAATGCCTCTATGTTATTATATACATTAGTTTTCACTTTAACTGACATAAACAGAGAGACATCAAAGAACAAATATGTAATAGTGTAATTAAATTTTATTGTGATATTATAATATTGCTATATAGTCATAGCTACTATTGCACCTAGTTATCATAGAGGAGATGGTGGAGCATATTTGCTGTGAAATCCTTTTTAACTACTAAATAGTTGTGAGATAGGTATTCTTCTATTTTTTTTATACATTAAATTAACTCTATTCATACATATATAGTACTACATTGCAATTATTTTTACAAGCTGCTATTACCTCAAGTGAGGCATAAATAATTTAGGTCACTAAACCTCTAAATGCTCATTCAAAAAAAATAGAGGTTAAAGTTTGACAAGGTTAGTGGAACTTGGAATCCAATCAATAAAAATCAAAATTACTTTTCTTGACTAGTAAGGGTACTTATGTGGCAAAAAAACATAGCCTTTCCATAGGACTTAGGTGAAAAAAACCTAAGGCTCAAAGAGCATGGTTTACTTTTAAACTTAAGGTAAGTATCAACCAACTAATTTTTTTAATTATTCAATTAATATTCTTCTTTTTATATACTTTTAACTTTTCATAAGTTTTTAGTTGTAGTAATATTTTCAGTATATTGATGTTAATGAGTGGAAGTTACCCTTTGTTCATTAAGGTATCGATCAAACTAATATTGATTGATACAAAGGAATGAAGAATGATCTAAATGCTTATTTTGTTAATAAGAACATGATTTTATTTAAGACATCAAAAAGGTATGGTAGGCTAAGGGAGAGGGTATGCTCCAGAAGTACTAAAACAAGTGCAGTAGGCTATTTATCTTTAATGATTATAGTCTTTATATATATTAGCTATGAATTTTTTAAAATTAACTTAAGATGAGTCTTATATTTGCAACATAGGTCAAGGGTAAATGCAGCAAATAGAGCATAAAAAAGTACAATAATAATCATAAAGCAAAGAGCATAGCAACATATCATTACAAGAAGGTATTTTAATTGGCATATTCTTACAATTGAAATTATTACTAACTTTATTAACATTGTATCTTGTATTTCAAAAATAGTTCAAAGAAACAAGATATGTGGATTATCTTTGACTTCACCACCGATGATAGGCATGGATTGTCTGTCAACTATGACATCTCTCCCAATTATTTATATATGGCTAGGAGCTTTTGTATGATGTTGCTACTCCATCTTAAAAATTACAAATTCGATGCAAAAGGGCATTGTTATATAATTGATGAAAAGATGAAGGATTTTTTAAATTACTAGAATTCTAATAAAAATTAATTTATCTTTCAAATAATAGTTACAATTTAAAATAAATATTTTATAAAGAGAGAATATTGACAAATACAAGAATTGAGATGAAAAATCGCAAGTATATTTGTGGGCCATATATGAAAATGGGCCTTTAAATTTGGAAAATATCAACATTTTTATCAAGGATTTTGCTATAGTTATGTGAAACCACATTTGAAAGTGCTATATGTTTATTACCTATATTTTCTTATTTACCAAAAAAAACATGTAAAATGTGCGAAACATAGTATAAAAGAATGTCGATTAGCATTTAACTTCCCTTTAATCTTGAATACAAATCTGTATGTGTAACTATAGCCGAAACCTTGGGCCTTCAAATGGAGTTTGTTAAATAAAAAAATATGTACACCTTAGTAGGTAATACACATATAGCACTTTAATTTAGAAAAAATAGTAGAAAGAGCAATAGATATATGTGCAATTCTCTTGGTGCTCATGTCAGATTATGCACATTCAGAGACCTCTAAACCACGAGTTTTACACTTTCTGACACTTTCATAAACATCTAGCAAAGCACAAAACAAGATTCTTCGGGTCTTAAAAATAGAAAGCCATCTAAATGCAAAAAATTGTGAATGCAAGAAAATAAATATATATAAGATACAATGACGAATTATGAAATTGCAATATTATTTGTTTCCATAAATTTATTTATACAATTACATTGATAAAATACAATAAACAACTAACTTTATATACAACTGGGTAATGCAAATGCACTAACACATAATTACAATAAACAATCAATTTCTACATTTAAGGATGATATTTCAAGAATAATAAGTACAATCAACATGTTCTTTACTATTATTTCTCTTTTGTTGAATATCCACCATACTTGAGTTTAAGAGCTAATTATATAATATATATACAACTTGGTAATGTTGAGAAGAGAGCTTTCCACCATCTTTATGAAAAATTTGAGATGGAAATAAGCTTCCATCTTATTAATAACAAATGCAAATATTCAATATCTTAGTAATATATTTGTGTCCATTATTAACGTTAGAGTTTAGAACAAATTCAATGATAACCTTCCCTTCCTTCTCAAAAACCTTATTTGGGGATGGCTACAAATTTTGTCAAAGGACTTACTTTTTTCTAACATCTCAAGACTTACATATTTATCTTTAATTAAAGCATATATCCTATAAGACTTGAGATGTCAAAGGAGAAGCAAGTTTTTCAACAAGATTTGCAACCTCCTCTAATTAAGTTTCATGAGGTGAAAAGGGATTATCTTTGAATTACAACTAAATTTGAAAATTAGATAATAGAAGTTAAGGCATCACACAAATATTTCAAATAAAGACTAGAGTGCAATTTATAGGTACTATAGGACATTATAATGGAGACTAGAGTACAATTTATAGGCACTATAAGACATTATATGTTAGTTATTAATATATAATTGATGTATTAAAAATGAATCTTTTGATGGTGGCTTCTTTGATATACCTTTTATATGTTAATTATTTTGATAAATAGTGTTGTAAGTGTTCACTTCTGGAATACTATAACATGTTTTAAATAAGTTGATCATTGAAATATAAATAACTTTTATAGTTTTCAATAAAATTGCAAATTCAAATGTTAATTAGTTCAAGATAACCTTTAAATATCAATTTTCAAGTAAAATTGATGTTTGAACTTTATAATTTCAAATAAAATAGTAAATACAACATTAATTGGTTGTTAAAATTCTTTTAGACATTGATTTCATATAAATTTAATGTATAAAATAGAAATGTTCTATACAATTTCTAATAATATTATATGTACAAATATTAATCATCTATGAGCATCTTCTAATATTACAGATGGTATTTATTCAGATGACAATTAATTAAGAATCAATGTTGTATTCATATTCAATGTTGGTTTAAAATATAACTATCATATTAAGTGTCCTTACGTTAGACCCTTCAACTCCTATTAGAAAATAAAGCTTTATAATATTAGCTTATTATTATAAGCAATATGATAACTTATATTTATTTACAAAAATGCTTCTATGTCATTATATAAGTCAGTTTTCACTTTAAATAACATAAATAGAGAGACATCAAAGAGCAAATATGTAATAGTGTAATTAAATTCTATTATGATATTATAATATTGCTACATAACTATAGTCGCTATTGTAACCAACTATTACGGAAGAGATAGTGGAGCAGATCTATTGCAAGATCCCTTTTAACTACTAAATGATTGTGAGACAGGTATTCTTCTATTTTTTATACATTAAATTAACTCCATTCATACATATATAATACTAACATTGTGATTATTTTTTAAAGTTATTACTACCATAGCAAAGCACAAACAATCTACGTCACCAAACCTCTAGATGCTCATTTAAAAAAATGGAGGTTAACCATTGTTGATAAAGTTTGACAAGGTTAGTAGAACTTGGAATCCAATTGATAAAAATCAAAATTACTATTCTTGATTGGCATGGGTACTTATGTGGCAAAATATGGAGCCCTTCTATAGGACTTGGGTGAGAGAACCTAAAGCTCAAAAAACATAAATTACATTTAAACTTAAGGAAAGTATCAATTACTTTTTTTTTAATTATTCAATTGATATTATTCTTCTTTTATTCTTTTAACTTGTCACATGTTTTTTGTTGTAGTAATATTTTCAATATATTAATGTTAATGAGAGAAAGTTACCCTTTGTTCATCGAGGTATCAATCAAACCGATATTGATCGATACAAAGAATACAAGAATGATCTAAATGCTCATTTTATTAATAATGCATAACATGACTTTGCTTAAAACATTGATAACGCATGGTAGGCTAAGCTAAAAGGTATGCTCTAGGAGTATTGGAACAAATGTAGCATGTTGTTTATCTCTAATGATTGTAGGGTATTTATGTCTTTATATATATTAGGTATGAATTTTTTAAAATTAACTTAAGGTAAGTCTTACATTTGTAGCATAAGTTAAGGGCAAATGTAGCAAATAAAGCATAAAAGAAGTACAATGATAGCTATAGAGCAAATAGCATAGCAATATATCATTACAAGAAGGTATTTTAATTGGCATATTCTTACAATTGAAATTATTACTAACTTTATTGATATTGTATCCTGTATTTCAAACCAGTTCAAACAAATAGGGAAATCAATAAGCTATAGCCTCTAATTGATAATTTTTGTTATTAGTATTCTAGATCATTTAGTCAAATGCTAAAGCTAATTATGTAAATAACTTTACATTTTTAATCTTATTTAATTAATTTTTATCATTTTAAACTGATAGTTTCATTCTCTAAACTTTAAAATAAGACGTTAGGCATTCAAGTCACTTAATTGTAGTCACAATTTACTTCAACATCTAGATCACCATTGTATGATTTGAGTGCTCTTAATAAGCTTGCTATTGTTGATGAAGTGTTAGGTTTTCATCAAGGGCATAGAAAAAGGATTAGTTGTCTTATTAGAGGTATTTCTTATATTACCAGTAGTAGAAGTTCAATGACAACAACTTATCCATCAAGCCAATATTAGCATAAGCTATTGGATAATGATGGCAATGCTTTATCATTAAGTGTTAATAAGCACATAAGGCATTGTAGTAGCATATAGCTAGATAAAATTTTAAGTTTGATTGGTAACAATAGTAACTATAAATGCTCTTGTCTAAATTGACGCTTATGACCGCTTCTCTATTACCCCTACCACATGATTACTTGCCACTTATACATACCTCAATGCTACTTGTTAGATTTGCTAATCGACTACCAGCTCCACTACCACCTTAACTCAAGATAACATAGAAGTATCATAGTTTATTGTATGAGATTTATTTGGTTTTTACTTTCCTTTACATAACTTATATTATAACATTTATTTTTATGCTATATATATATATATTTCTTTTTTGTTTAATATAGTATTATAATCTTAATAATTTTAATTCTTATATATTTATTTTTGTGTTAATGTTGAAAAAAAGTAGAACTTAAAGTGATAACAAAAGGTCATCACTTTAGACAAAAATTAATAATTTTAATAATAATTTCAATGATTATAAAGTCATGACAAGTGTCTTTGATACAAATGACTATCTAAAGTTATAGCTTTGTCATTTTTATAAGCTCAATGTCACATTATCAAGTTATAGTCCACGATATCAATTGTAATGACATGTTTGTAATTGTAAGTCAAGTCAAAGTGATGACATAACATATTGTCATTTTAGTGGTCAAATGCCAAGAAGATTAAGCAAGTGACTACAATGTCGTTACTATAGATTTAAAGCAATGACATCTTTTTCTGTATATATATATATATATATATATATATATATATATATATATATATATATATATATATATATATATATATATATATATATATATTTTGATAGTCTTAAATATGCAAATTTTTTATTTTAATGTACTTATTTATTTTAATAAAATTTTGTAATATATATTAATATTAAATAATTAAATTCATTAATTTTAACATTAAAATTTATTTAATATTATTTATGTATAATTTTAATATGTTATTAAATATGAATATACTCATGAATCAATTAAACTATTATTATTTATTGTATAATATATATTACTATGTTAACCTATTAGCCTAATAAAATTAGACTTAATCTAATAATTCGATGAGTTAATATTTACTAGTTTTGATCTTTTATCAAGTTGGATTAATTAATCTCAATCACTTATTAGGTTAGATTATTAATATTATTTTCCATATCAATCTCAATTACAAATTAAACAAAACTATATTGTTTCCAATTCTCAATTACAAATTAAACACAAATTATATTGTTTCCAAATCAACTCGTAAAATCTAATCACAAATCTACAACACATGCAGACCCAGAAGGCCGGCAGCGGATAGTTTGACTTAAAAATGAGTTTCTAATTCTGTGGATTGGTGGACGCAACAACTAGGGATTGCATACATGTTTGACTTCATGATGATAAAGCTGAATCAGTCATAACTTTGGTGGAGGCCATGACAACCTTATCTTATTTACCATTTATTTTTAGACAAGAAAGTATTTTTGCACTAAGAGTGTTGGGACTAAAAAGAGGAACTTTGACTTGCGCTTTCAATTTAATCGTTATCGATCATTTCTTTAACACATGAAAAATATAAGTATCGTGTTTGCTTTTCCTCAAATTTAATCCTACTCTTTTGGTTGGCATGGCTAGTTATATGCTCAGTGGCTCCCACTGTTGGCTATGATCTTATCGTGGGATTCATAATTTCGTGGATTTTCATTTTGATTATAATTATAATTATTAAAATGACTTATACATTAAATTAAATACAAATTTGGTTTATCGGATTATTCGTTTAACTTGTAAATCATTGATTCAATTATTTATGGTAAAAAATGTCAAACATAATAAAAAATATACATTTGATAAATAAAATAATAATGAATTCATATTATGATTCATTAAAATACGATAACAGAAAAAAATAACATAATGTCATACAAAATTTTATAATTAAATGAATTCGAATTTCTTTTTAAGGTTGATGGTTTATTATAATGTAGGGATTCAACTGGATTAATTAAAAGTCAACAATTAAACTAGTTTTATTCTGATTAAACTAACTTTTTATCAATTAACTTGTAAAATTTTTTCATGGTGCGACCTAAATGGGATCAACCATTGATTTAAACTCATTGAATTGATTCACTATAATTACTACAATTATAAATAAGGGTGTGCGAATCCTAATGTGTGAAGAGCATTTCTTATTCATCCCATCCTTTCTGATTTACTGATTTTCTAAATAACAAAAGCTGATTTTACTAGTTGAAAGTTCATAATTCAAATTATATATTTCTTTCTTGAAGGCTTTACCTTTGGTTGCATTCTTAATTTTTATTAAATTATGTTTTGTTTAGTAAATTAATCACTCAGATCATAGTGGCAGAAAGAAAAAATCCACTAATAAATTTACATTATGTGCTGCTCTAAAACACAATAGAAGGAAATGAGACAAGTATGGAGGGTGGCCTGAAAGAGGGAAAGAAGGGCGTTTGGAGTCTAGATATCTGGGTGGAATGGGAAATAAATCCCCTTCTGAAACCTAATTGGTCAAGAAGCCACCAATGAATTGTGAAACAACACTAATTTTAAGAAAATTTAATGCCATGAATTTTATTTAAATTGTGCTATTTCGTATATGTTGCGATGAAAAAGAGTTGTACATAAATAATGAATTTATTTTAATTTACTTGTAAAAATTATGAATACTTTTCAATTATCTGATAAAAGCTTTTAATCACTCTATCTATTTAATAGCGTGAGTATTTGATTTATTAAAAGTGAAAAAACTTATCACACTAATAATGCATTAAATTAATTTGAGCACAAAAACAAAATCTCAGCTAAAATATCTTTTCATGTAAAAGTCAGCACAAACATGACTTGTCTGGGTATTGTCAACTTGCAATCTGACATTGCTTGTCAGCAGTCCAAAAAATTAGGTAATATCATATCTCAAACTTTTGGCAAAATCTGAACATTAATTAAATTGATGATCAATTAATAGCTTTAATTATGCTAAAATTAGGATATTTTGTTCATTTTCAAAGGGGGTCCAAATATAGGCGAATATAGGAAAGTTGATTCCTATATTTGGAACCATTTGGAGATAAAACCTGGGTAATCAATCGGCAAGTCTTGCAACGCCGCCGTTGGAGCTACGTGTGACTTCGCCGCCGATGATTGACGTGGATTGTCCACCAACTGTGACATCTCTCCCAATCATTTATATGCGGCTAAGAGCTTTTGTGTGGCGTTATTATTTCATTTTAAGGATTACAAATTCGACGTAAGAAAGTATTAATTTGTAATTAATGAAAATGAGGAGCTCCTTAGATTACTAATACTCTAATAAAAATAAATTCATCTAATTTAAATTGAATATTTTGTAAGAAGAGAATATTGATGAATACACGAGTTGCGATAAAAAATCACAAGTATTTGTGGGCCACATATGAAAATGGGCCCTTAAATTTGGAAAATGTCAACATTTTTATCAAGGATTTGGCTATAGTTGCACAAAACCACATTTGAAGGTGCTATATGTTTATTACCCACATCTTCTTATTTATCAAAAAAATAAAACATGTAAAATATGCCAAACTTAGCATAAGAGAACTTTCACAAGCATTTAACTTCCCTCTGATTTTGAATGCAAATCTGTGTGTGTAACTATAGCCAAAACCATTTTTACCCAAAAAAAAGAACGATAGCCAAAACCATGGGCCCTCAAATGTGGTTTGTTAAATAAAAAATTATGTACACTTTAGCGGGTAATAAACATATGGCACTTTAATCTCCAAAAATAGCAGAAAGAATAGTAAATGTACGTGCAATTCTCTTAGTGCTCATGTCAGACTATGTACATTCAGAGACCTCTAAACCACGAGACTTACACTTTCTGACACCCTCGTGAAGCATCTAGCAATGCACAGAACAAGATTCTTCGGGTCTCAAAACAAGAATCTTCCGATATGTTTGTTTGCTATTGTTAAAAATATTTTTTTTTATTTTTAGAAATAGAAAAATTTATTTAGAAATTTATTTTTGAAATTTATTTTTAAAAATTATAATTTATAATTTTAAAATAAAATTAAAATAACTTTTAGATATTTTTAATTTATTTTTATTCTTAATATTAATTTTATAATTCAATAAAATATTTTTTTATTTATAACAACTATCACTTTCTATTTTTATTTTTCTTCGATTGGAAAATAATTTTTAAAAAGTAATTTTTAAAAATATAAAAATAAAATATATTCAAACACATTCATCCATTCTTCTAGAAAATCACAAGGGCATTTTATTCATTTCAAAACGACCCCTTTGTTTTCACTATAAATTGCATAACTAAACACCCCCCATCTCACCTCAATTTCACCCAACATACCCAAAAAAACCATGAGAGAAAAGAAAGGATGAGTCCTACAACGAGTGCATCAAGAAGAAGTGAAATAAGTGTATGGAAGTCTCCAGCATCTTACCTGTTTGGCGGCTTAGCCCTAATTCTGATTCTGATATCTGGGGCACTAATTATTCTTCTTTGCACTGAGAGAAAGAGATGTTCTCAGACTGAGTCACCAGATGAAGATATTGAAGAAGCCAAACAGGCAATGCGAGGAAACAACTATATTATTAAGTCAGAGCCGAAGGTTGTTGTGATTATGGCAGGTGATGAAAAACTTTCTTATTTGGCGAAACCAACAAATTCTTCATCAATTTGCTGCCACTGTGGTGCTGAACTGACCTCTTCGTTGGGCTCCAACAACATATATAAATTGTGATAATAAGTTACGATTATAATATATTGTAATTGATAAAACTATGGATGGATGGATGCAAGAAATATGGTTATTACAATGCAAAGTTGTGATGCGGTATATAACGATAATATTATACCTGATAATGTGATTATAATTTACTATGTATGCCACTTTTGTTTATTTTCCTTTGGATTTGTGATTAATTTTGATTTTAGAGATTCTTTAAAATAATGTCGTACATTGGGGTTAATTTCCTCATCTAATGAAGGGCAAACAACTCTTACTTTGGTTTGCGAGCGGAGCTTATTTAATATAGTAATAAAAATAAATAATTATTGATTGATTATAATTTGTAAGTTGATCTTAAATTTTATATAATTTTTAATTATAATTTTTTTATAAATATGAATTAGAAAATATAATTTATTACTTAATTGTAATTTTTCTTTTATAAAAAGCTTTTAACATCAATTCTTTATATATATATATATATATATATATATATATATATATATATATATATATATATATATATATATATATATATTATCACTAAAAATTGTGTGAAACATTAAATTATATTACATATTCAAATCTATTAATAATCAATCATTCCATCATTATATCAAATACGTATACTTACTCTCCCAAATGGAAAGGCATTTTTTTTTTGAATTTTCCTTCGTATTCCTTTGATGATTGTAATAGAAAATTTTATGATGTCATTAACTTTGTGCCATGGCTTAAATTGCCATTATGATAATTGCAATTGTGAAGAAATATAATTTCTTACAGAAAAAATTATGGCCATAATGAGTAGCACATTATTAATATTGCAATTATAAATTGCAAATTATAATACTATATTTTTTTGATAAATTGCAATTGAAAATCATGCATTTTATATGTAATAAATCTTTTCAGCAGTTTATCAAAATCTATAATTGCTTAACTTCATTCCATCTCCGTATGCATGTTACAATCCATTTAATTTGGTAGGAGCAGTTGACCAGCTAGTTGTATAATGCTGAGTGTAAAATATTGTGATTTGTGAGAAAACAACCTGCGAAAACTAATAGGTTTCAAATGTATATATGCAGCTATAGTGTGTATATACATATGTGATTTCGCATTTCTTTTAATGATAGAAAAGACGTTGTTTAAGTTTTGAACGTAAGATATTTTAGATCCGCTTATTTTAATAAAAAATATTTTTTTAGAATATAATTATAAAATATTAAAATAATGAATAATATTTTATTCATTTAAGATTAAATATGGAAACTATGATAACATTCTCCATTCAAAAAAATTATTTTTCTCAACTATCCTAGATAGCATAAGTATTCAAGTAATATACTTTATAAGAAAAATGTAATCTTCAAAGAGAAACGCCTTCCAACAAAATAAATGAAGTTTTGGATTCTCTCCTTTCTTCTTCTTCTTCTTCTTTTTTTTTTAAAAAAAGAGAAGGATGCAAGATTTTTTGGAGTTTTATTAGATATAAAAAGGATTTTGGATTCTGCCCCATATTAAAATCCTATATCTATCTTTTATCAATATAACAAGAAAATAGAATAATTCAAGTTCAAACCAAAAATACTAATAAAAGGAAAATTTCAAATAATATTGAATATCTCTATCAAGTTAATATCTTTACAAAATGTATAAACAACAAAGAAGCAAATAAACTAAACCAAACAAACACTCATGAACTTTCATTTTTACGATCATATATGATAAAAAATAATATTGTTATATTAAAATGTTGTCCACGCTTTAAATGGGTATTGGAATGTCCCTCTAAAATCAATTATCCGCATGCCTAGCTTTCATTCTACTTTTCATTTTCTTCAATCCGGTAGATATGCATGAACTATGATTCCACTAATTTAATTATCTGCCTAAAGATTCTCACTAAAGCACAGTAATACAAAATGTCACCATTACACAAAAGTGTACTTGGACTGAAAAGGGTGCAAAATTCATGAGTAAGAATTTACACAAAAGTGTACTTGGACTGAAAAGAGTGTAAAATTCATGAGTAAGAAATGACCAAACCCTAATTTTTGTACAAGCAACTTTCTAAAGCTCTTCCTAAATAATAAACTTTCTTAATCAAGCTAATTAAATTGCATACCTTGGTAGTACGTCAGAAGTATGATATTTTTAGTAGTTTAATAACATCCAATATTATTTTAGAATTTTTTTGATATCTTGAATTTATATTCAAAATTTTATATTTATATATTTAAAATGACTTATCACCTATATTATAAAAAAAAAATTTGAAGCGAAAGCTCCACCCCTTGTTTCAGCACACTAAAAGCATTCTTGACAATATATCTATAGAAAGATCCATCCAAATAAATGAAAGCTTCACCCCTTGTTTCAGCACACTAAGAGCATTCATTTATTTGGATGGATCTAGAGAAAGATCCATCCAAATAAATGAATTTGTGTATTGTTTCTTTCTACTTTTAACTTATTTTTCTGTTACATTGAAAGTGATAAACACGAATTTTAATACACAATGAGATCTAGAATTTCTTTAATATATAATGGAACTTATAAGAAATGTTCGTTACAATGTGACAGAAAAAATAATTAAAAAAAGGTATCCGAACCCCCAGTTAAAGTGGTTGTGAAGTCAACAAACTCTAAATCCAAACAATTTATATAGTTTTACCAAAAAAAAAACATTTTCTTTATTAAAAAAAATTCCTAATGGATCTAATTAAGAATCAAAATGGCCTCCTGATAAAGCAAAGGTAAAGAATCAATTAATTCCACAGACCAAAAACATTCTTATATATATATATATATATATATATATATAGCTAGAAAGATAAAAGGAGAAAAATTAAGTAAATATTATTAGAAGTTAACTCAAATTTTAATAATTATCAGTTTCTAATTATTTCTCAATTTAAATTACTTTTTTATTTAAATTAGAATTATTATTAATTTGTATTTATTTATTATTTTAAATTGCTTTTATCATGCAAAGTTTAGGTACAAGAAAGAGATTTTATCTGTAACTCCTATGGGCAATCCCACAATTTATTCTTATTCCTTTGGTAAAATCATTTGTGTTAAAAGTCAAGAATATATACACTATTTTTGAGAGAATATATTGTTGGTTGGAGGAAAATTGTAAAGTATTTTAAGTATATTTAAAATATAAATTTGAGAGTGATTAAAAAATTAGACACTTTATATTCTTTCTTTGATTTCTCTTATAAAATTTTCTATGCGTTAATATGTGGAGTAAACTAAATATTGAATCATATCTTTTATTATAATAAATTTTTTTCCAAAATTGCACCCATAGAGAGAGTTGTCTTTTTAATTTGCTCTCTCACAAATGTGAATTTTTTTAATTTTTATAACCACCCACTCGTTTTCTCTAACTCTTTTTTGTCAATTTAAAATTACACAAATCAGTTTCAATCACTCCTCTCCCATCAAATTTTAACTAACTTTATCTTTTATTTTGTTGTTTTTTTAACCAGCATATCTCTTTCCTGACCTTTATGAACATTTTTCATTTAAAATTAATTTTATGATAATATTGGATATCTTATTATGCTAAAAATTATAGTTTAGAAATCTATCTCACAATGTATTATTACTTTTAAACATTCCACTTTTTTGGTTTATATTATTGGTAGTTATTGATCTGTAATATATGTTAAAATTGTATGAAACTTGTGTTATAAAAGATGCTGTTAATTTCTATTGAACACAATGACAAATGAATATGAGAGTGTATTATGATTTTATTGCAATTATTTTTATCGTGTTTAAATATTAAAATTTTTTTATTACAGATATATAATAGAAAAATATTATTCTTATTGAGAATTTAAAAAAATTATTCACTTATTAAAATAAGATAATTATTCAACTATACCAATCGTGCATATTTAACTAGAAAAATACTTTGGCATTTATGTACTTCATTTAACCATATAAAATAAAATTTTAATTATTAAGTTAAATACTTTTGAATAATTATGAAAAAAAAAACATATCTATATATATTAATCTACCAATGATCTGATATAATATATTTTTTAATATAAAAATTTTTATGAATAGGAAAAATTACTCCACTTTAAGGTTAACACATACTACCAGCTTTGAGAACTTACTGTAATACTTATAAATTACTTTAATAATGGAGGTAAATATATTGACAAAAAATAAAAAATTTTACCAATTTTTTTTACCGATTTTTACCAAATGTATTAAAGGTGAATGTTATTTTACCAATTTTTTTTTCATTATTTTCGCTTCAAAATATATGTTTCTTATTTAAGGATTTCCATTTTTCTTGATAAAATATTTATCATTTAACTTACTTATGAATTATTGTAAGCTTCTTTGAGAGCTTACAGTAGTACTCATAAATTGCTTTAATAATAGAGACAAATATATTGACAAGATGTTAAAAGTTTTACCAATTTTTTTAACCGATTTTTACCAAATGTATTGCTCTCCCTTAAAGGTGAATGTTATTTTACCAATTTTTTTTTCGTTATTTTCGCATCAAAATATATGTTTCTTACTTAAGGATTTCCATTTTGCTTGATAAAATATTTATCATCTAAAAATTATGAGATAAATTTAAATAGGCTCAAAACTAATTGAATTAAGATAAACCCATACATATTCATTCATTTTGTTATCTTGTCTTCCTGGTAAATTCGGTCCCATTTGTTTTATTAAAAAATATTTTCATAAGAAATTTATTTATATATAAAGAAAGGAGTGACGTGATCATTTTATAATTTATTATTTTAAAAAAATAGAATTATAATCGTGTGAAAAAATAATTTTTATGAAAAAAATTTATTAAATATTAAATATATAAAACATTATTATCATATAATATTTTATAATTATTTTTTAAAAATATTTTTCGTTAAAATAGATAAAAGTTTAGCCCAATATACTAAATTCTCTCTCTCTCTCTCCCCCCCCCCCTCCGTGTGTGTTTTAATTATGACTAAAACCTTGGGCCTTTAAATGTGGTTTTGGTAAATGAGATAATATGTACACCGAATGGGTAATAAACATATCACACTTTAGTGTCGAAAACATGCCGAAAGAATAGTAAATGTATGTGCAATTCTCATAGTGCTCATATCAGATTATCCACTTTTAAAGATCTCTAACCCACTGCTGTCCTACACTTTCTGACACCCTCTTGAAAGCATTTAGCAAAGCACAAAACAAGAATCTTCCATTCTCCCTGAAACCCACAAGGGCATGTTAGTCATTTCAAAATGACCCGTATTTTCACTATAAATTGCATCGTTAAACATCCCCTCTTCTTCTCACTTCGACCTCACCTTCACCAAAGTACCCAAAAAGGCCAAAAATAAGAGAGAGAAAGAAAAGGAAGAGAGAGAGAGAGAAAAGATAGGATGAGTCCTACGAAGAGCGCATCAAGAAGCAGTGAGATAAGTGTATGGAAGTCTCCGGTGCCTTACCTGTTTGGCTGCTTAGCCCTAATTCTGATTCTGATATCTGTGGCACTGATTATTCTTCTTTGCGTTAAGAGAAAGGATTGTTCTCAGACTGAGTCACCAGATGAAGATATAGAAGAAGCCAAACAGGCAATGCCAGAAAACAACCATATTGATTCAGAGCCAAAGGTTGTTGTGATTATGGCAGGTGATGAAATTCCTTCTCACTTGGCCAAACCAACAAATTCTTCATCAATTTGCTGCCACTGTGGTGCTGAACTGACCCCTTCATTGGGCTCTGCCAATGAATAAGCTGCGATTTCTGTTATACTGCTAGCGGATGAGAGGATTGTAATTCTCATTTGAGTATAAATATGACGCACTACTGAATTTTATTTGTTTTAATGAAAAATATTCCCTATAAAATATATTATAAAATATTAAAATAAAAAATATTTTATTTATTTAATATTAAACATACATAAAAATAATAAAATGATTTTATTTTTTATTATTAGCTTTATAGTTTTCATATTTTTAAACTATTAATACAAATAATATAATATTTTTTCATTAATATTTATATAAATAATATTTTTTATGCAAAATATTTTACAATAAAATAAATAAGGTCATATAAAAAATTATATATTATTAATAAATATAAAAATGGTATATCATTAAAAATGTGATAGCAATTAAGGATTTTTACTAACAGCAAAAAAGTATTAATAGTTTTTTTAATCACATAACAACACAAGAATGAATAATAATATAGAATTAATTTATACTGATAAATCAAATTTAAATTGATTTTTTTATAAGCAAAATTGTGATGCAATCACAGCACAGTAACATACCTAACAATAGCTGTTTGCAAGATTAAAAGTTAACAAAAGTTATCAAAATTTTGAATTTTTTCAATGAGTAAATTTTGGCCAATAATTGATGACATTTTTTATTAATTTTCCTTTTGATTTGTGCTTAGTTTTGATTTTAGATATTCTTAGTTTAAACGTCGTATTGGGTTTAATTTCCAAATCAAATGAATGGCAATCGGTTCTAATTTTCATTTGCCTCTTACTCGGTAACTCTCAGCCAAACAGAAAAGCATTTTTCTTTTGCTTTTTGTTAGTTTTCCCTCTTATTTCTTTAATGATTGTAACACAAAATTTTATGATTTCATTAATTAACATTGTGCCGTGGCTTAAATTGCGGTTGAAGTTGCTATGTTACGATAATTGCACTTGTAAAAGAAATATTATTTTTTTAATAAAAATTATGACAGTAAAGAGTAGTGGATTAACAATATTGCAATTACAAATTATAATATTCTTTTTTGATAAATTGCAATTGAAAATCATGCATTGTGTAGTAAATCATTTCAGCAGTACATCAAAATTTATAATTTTGTAACTTCATGTTCTTCATAGGCATGTTACAATCCATTGAATTTGGTAGATTTTAACTTTAAGCAGGTTGTCCAATACATGGTAAAAGTGCGAAAGAATGTGAGAAAATACAATGTATATGATAATTCACATGGGCATAGCTATAGCGTGTGTGTGTGGGTTTGTGATTTAGCATTTTTTTCATAATGATCGGAAGTAAATTAACACACATTTCTAAATTTCAAATCTAAAATATTTGACATCCGTGTGTTTTAATAAAATATATATTCTATAAAAATATAGTTATAAAATATTAAAATAACAAAAAAATATTTAATTTGTTTAATTATTAAGATAAGGAATGAGGTAAAAAATAATATCATTTATTTTAAAAAAAGTTATTTTTCACTATTATATCTCTAAATATTATAATTTTCTGATTAAGATACTTAAGTAATATATCACTCGTTTTATGAAAATAAGAAAAGGATATTGGATCCTTCTATTGGAATTATAGCAAAAACTTCATCATAATAACTTAAATTTTTAGGAATGATCGTCATTTAAGGAGTAAAAAGAAAAAGAGAGAATTTAAATTCTAATAAAAAAACACTAAAACAACATTGAATATTAATAATTAATGTAAATTTTTAATATCAAGTTTGTATCCTTACTAAACGTAAATATATTTGATTAGGGGTGACAATTAATATTTATTTATTAAGTTTATATTGTATTAAAAATTAGTAATAATCTAAATAAGTTCAATAATAATTATATGATTTCAGATCAACCAGTTTATTAAATTTATCAAAATAAGTAAACACATCTAATCCATTTAATAATTTAATTAAAAAAATTTATATTATAAATTTATTTTTTAAATTTAATTGCTTATTATTTTTTGTAAAATATTTTTAATTATTAAGAAAATACTTTTTAAAATTTTTGTTATTCTTTTATTAAAACACAAATTTTTTATTTTTATTATATATAATTATTTATGATTTAATTACAAACTATTTCTCAAAAAATATTTTTAAAATTATAATATAAATATTTAAATAAGCTGGTATATCAACTCATTTATGGCTCTAACATATCTTATTTATTATTCATTCTAAATATATCAATCTTAACATGAATCTGTATAATTTTAATTTAAACATGTATAAGTATTTTATATTCACATGAAATTATGCTATCATCAATAATTGCGGACAAAGATGAAGCAAAGAGATTAACAAAGCATATACCCCATGAACTTTCATTTTTACGATCATATATAATAGTAATAATAAAATATCTTATGACTGCTGAAGCAATGAAAGCTTCTGAGGACACAAATGGGGATGGATAGTTAACAAGAGAAAACATCTAATGCAGTGACAGCTTTACAGCTCCCCTTGGTTTTCACTTTTCAGCACTGATGCAAAGAACCAAGGAAGTAGGTTCGACATTGTTTTCGCTAGCACTGTTCTTCGGAACCTCTTTCCAGCTTGAGATCTGCTCAGTTCAGCGAAACTGTTGCACTGATCTGCCGTAGTATGGGTCAATGGAATTTTGGCTGCCTATATTTGTACAGAATTTTTAATTTTTGACCTCTCTTTCTGCTTCCTCCCTCCTTCCCTTACCATTTTGAATGACACAACACCACTTTGAATGCAGTTGCCGGCCTGTTTTCATCATAGGATTGGTAATAGTGGACTAGCTTATTATTCACAGGACACTCTTGCTATTACTCTCTTAGTACATGACCCAATGAATTGAAGAGAGCAAATATTTCTACCACAGCTTGGGATTTTGTGGTGTTTCGGAAGGAATTTCTATGGCATTGTGGCCTGTACCCTTTTTTTCTACCTGGTTTCTTGTATGCACTTTATCTTCGGATGGCAAATTTTGTGGTTCCACGCTTTAAACGGGTATATTGGAATGTCACTATAAGTTCATTTTGTCTGCATGCCAAACTTCCATTTTACCCTTCCTTTTCTTCGATTTGGTACGCGTGCATGAACCATGATTCCACTATTTTAATTATCTGCTTAAAAATTCTCATTAAAGCATACAATTCATAATGTCATCATTTGAGGTTTCTTGGCAGCATTACGCCCTTCACACAAAAGTGTACCTGGACTGAAAAGGGCACATAATTCACGAGTGGGAAATGAACCCTAATTTGTATAAAAACAACTTCTAATGCTCTTCCTAAAATATAAATATTCTTAATCAAACTAAATTGCTTACCTTGTTGATAAGTCAGAAGTCAAGGTTATGACATTCTTTTTTTTTTTTTTTAATATTCTGAATCTGTATTCAAGATATTATATATATATATATATATATATATATATATATATATATATATATATATATATATATATATATATATATATATATATATATATATATATATATGTATGTATATGTGTATGCGTGCACGTGTTGTGTGTGTGTGTTAAATGATATCTCATTCTTATTATAAAAAAAAAAAAATCTAAGCGAAGGATTCATCCCCCTTAACACATCAAAGGCATTCTTAGACCCAAAATTCCCTTTTTATATGATAGAATTTATAAGAAATATTGTATTTATTTCTCGTTAACATGAAGAAAAAAAAAAAGGGAACCGAGACCCCAAATTAAAGTGTTAGAAAGTCGCCAAACTCTAAATAAAAACAATATATATGTTCTTTATGAAAAAAAGAAAAAAAATGATCAATTAAACTAATTAAGAATCAAATAATCTGAAGATAAAATCAAAGGAAAGGATCAATTCTAACTTGCAGAACAAACCAAAAACACTATATATATATATATATATATAAGAGAGAGAGAGAGAGAGAGAGAGAGAGAACTAAATTAAGACAAATCCTGGTTAAATATTATTAGGTTTTGAGTCAAATTTGAGTAATTTTAGTAATTGTCAATTTCGTAATTATCTTTTATTTTAAATTATTTTTGCTTTCTAATTAAGATTGTTATTTCTTATTTTGAATTATTCCTTTATTTAAATTAGAATTCTCTTGTCAAGGAAGTCTTTTAATATATAAATATTTATATTATGCAAGATTTAGGTATAAGAGAGAGTTTTTATTTGTAACTTTTATAAGGATTATTTAAAATTTCACAATTTGCTCTTACTCCGTTAACAAAATTATGTGCATTGATAGTGAAGAGTGGATATACCATTTGTGGGAAAATATACTACTAATTTGATTAAGATTGTGAGGTATTTCAGATGTGTTTAGAATGTGGATTTGAGAATGATTAACACATTAAACACTTTATATTCTCTCTTTAATTTCTTTTATATTATATTTGAATTTAGAAATTGAAGTTGGTAATTCAATTATCAAAGAATTTAAGTTTTATAAACCAAAATGTTTTATTTAGTTATAAATAGATAAAAATTATGAATTAATTAAGTATTATAAGTGAAGAATTTAGTTATCAAATTTGGCATTCTAAATTCAATCAAAATAGATTTCAATTTGTAAATTTTACATTTACTCTTAAAACACTGTATTAACTATTATACCTCTTCTATAAGAAATAAGTAAAATTACACATTTGCAATGCAAAATTTCAAAACCTCTAATATTTACTAAATGTTTGATCCAAATACAATGTTAATAAATTTGTCTATCATTTTGATTTGCGAGGTAAACTAAAGACCGAACGACTTCAAATATTTGTATCATGACATTTTTTTTAACTTCTTTAATCTTAAAGTACACATCACCCCCTTCCACATCACCTGAATTTCCCAACAAATACAAACAATTTTAAATGCTCCTAATAGAAAACAAACACTAATAAAGCTATCATTGACATGTTGAAAATTCAAAGATGGAGGTTCTACTCCTGTTTCTAGCACACCAAAAACCCTTTAATAATTTATTTAGACAGAGAAAAGAGCTGAATTAAGTGGAAAATAACCAAATAACCCTGAATACAGACAACTTTTGGTTTATCTGGTAAAATAACATAATTAACTCTGAGGCAAATCAAACTCATTTTTTAATTAAAATTTAATTTAATTACACTTGTGTTCATTTCACTTTTAAAAACATATGTTTACTTTAATTATTTTTCTAGAATAAGAATGGAGAATGTTTAATTGGTTAAAATGGAAAAAAAGAAATGTGAGTACAATTTATAAAAATAAAATATCTGTGAATAATTTTTTTGATAAAAAACAAAGATGACACTCCCCTTTTTTGTATTTTAGGAGTATTCTAGTGTAACTATATTCACATAGAAAAATGTGTGAATATATCCTTTCTACCATCTTTAATAGAAAAAAAAATGGCGTGGATATAACTACACTAAAACACAAAAAAGAGGAGTATAATTTGTGATTAATTTAAATAAAATCAAAGGTCACGTAATTTATTGATAAATTAAACGTGAAAGTGGAGGCTTAGTAATAATAAAATATCTAGAGAGAGCAAGAGAATATACCCTTGTTGAGTTTGATGGTCAAATAATCGTGGGCTAGCAATGAAGTCCCAAGGTCCATCAAAGTCACATAGAAAAGTAGCATTAGACAGCACAGCATCTAAGCATGTGAAAGTGGAGGCTTTTATTAAAGATTTGCTACGTGGAATTCACTTTGTAAGACCCTAAAGCATTTCAGTCTTTATCGGTGTGTAGCGGCGAAACGCACTTGTTTCTCTTTAGAAAGGGCGGCAATGTGAGTCGCGGCGGCTCGAAATTGCCAAACGGGTCATAATCGATACTCTATTTATTTTTATTTTATTTTTTGTTAATAAAGATAATTAAATTATTATAAATACATATATAAAATTTTAAGATTGAATACAAAATATGAAAGAAAAGTAACGTTATTTAAATATTATATATCATTTAAGTTAAATACGATATTTTATTTATTTTGCTGCAACACATTTATTTAGAAAATTTTGTTGAATCTTTACTTTAAATACCATTTGTATTCTAAAGGATTTTTATTTTCTCACTCCAAATTCAATTTTGATTTTTACATTTGTGCATTTAGGTTCCGATGCTTCAAGAAGTATTTTATAAAAAACATTATTTATATGTATTAATAAAAAAAGTAATATATTATTGTATTTATGATTAAAAAATGATATCTAAAAAATAGAGGAATGTAAATTTTTATTAAAAATATTTTACATTAAAATAAATGAATTTTTAGTAGTTTAATTATTTCTACCAATACCAAAGAAGAATATTACTAATTTATATATAAATAAAAGAATGATATATTCTATTTTATTTTATGATTAAAAAATAATATTTAAAATTATAATAGTAAAAAAAACTTCTTCTGAAAAAAATTCTTTGTTACACTCTATATTTAACGTTATATATATTAAATATTTTTTTACCATATTAATATCTTATTATAAAAATAAATGGAGTCTGAAATATGACAATTTTCTGTATGATATTGAATTCAATGCAAATTTTAAGAAAAGAATAAATTCACACTTAGAAAAATTTATAGACATATATGAAATTCATATTAAAAATTCAGTTTAATTTTTTTTCTTTAAATTTATGATAAATCAAGTTGATAAAAGAATTCTTGGTCGTTGCGGGTCTACGTATCTACTAAAGATATGAAAATAACCGAAAAATAATATAAAATCAAGAAAAAGGGAAAGAAAGATTGTATTTCTTTTCTTTATTGACTCTAGGTCTAGGGTAATGGGGGACAATAATGACCATTTATGTCAGACTATTTGGTAGGAAATTGGGAATGGAGAAGGTTGTTGGATGGATACATATGGATTGTGCTGAGGATATTCCAGGAGAAACTGTTGATGTTGAATATGTTTTATTGCGACGGCTTGAGACTACTCCGTGGCCATATCATATGATGCATGCAATGTGTCTATTTTTCTTACTTCCTAAGACTTAGAAATAAAATTGCCTAATATTTTTGAAAAAAAATTGTAGCTTTTTCATAAAATTTTAAATTATTTATATGAAATTTACAATTTTTTATAAAATCATACAAGTATTTGAGATATATTTAATATAATAAATAAGTTATAAAAATAGTCTTTAACTAATCTTGTTTATAATTTATTTGAGCTGGTTTATTGGATTATTGGATTAAGAAGTCATTTGTTCATATGCAAATTAAATTTTCGTGGAAAGTTAAATTTTTTAAGAAGTACAGTTTTTTAAAATTTTAAAGAAAGTATTTATAATTATTTGATTGACACTAATTAAGGAATTGAAATTTTTTAAAAATTAATTTTATGTGTTTTGTTTGATTTAACTAAGAACTTCTTAAGAAGTATTATCAAAATGACTAATATAAACTTTAAAATTATAATAAAAATAAAAATATTGATAAATTTTAATTATTTCTAATTACTTCTTTTTAAAATTGTATTTATAATCTCTCTTTCTATCATAATTTTTCTAAATTGATAATTTTTATTTTTTTAATTTACTATAAAAAGGAAAAATAGTTTTATATAAAATTAGAATGTATTATTTATATAATCATCTCAATATAATTATAGTGCAATATAATTTAAATGAAGATTATTAATTAAATAAATAAGTTTGTCAAATTTATATAAAATAGATAAGAAATACTAACTTTTTATTTTTATAATTAAATGCTAATATAATAACCAGTAAAGATTATCAATATAAAATAATATATAGATATAATTATATTTAGAATTAAAATTTAATTATTATAATAATAATGAAAGTTTATATTTATGATGTAATATTTAATTTTTATTTTATATAAATTTATATAACATTCATTCTATTTATCATATAATTAATAAAATAATTATATTTTATAATTGAAAATTATATATCATTTAGTAAATATTTATTATAGTTTTCAAATAATGAGAATAAAAAGTTAAAGTAGTCATTAGATAAATTAAATCAAGGCAGTTTTATATTATCATCTATAAAAGATATGGTAAGTTCTTTTTACCGAGAGGATATAGATAAATAACTTCTCATCATTTATGAAAAATATAATTTTTTGAGAAATTTTACTTTCTCTATTTTAATAATTAGTAAAAAAAATTTTATTTTTTGAGAAATTACACTTACTATATTACATCTACAAACCAATTATATAATTTTTTTTTGCCTAGAAGTAGTTACATAGATTTTAATAAATGTTTGGATGTGCTTATTATACTGGCTTATTGCTACTATGTAAGATAATTAGAGATTATTTTTTTAAGCTATCTACTGTAGCATACAAAAACAACTCTTATAAAAGCAAAAATAAGCTTAATCAAAATCTATTTTAATCAAAACTTAATTTATAACAATTTTAGATGTAAATACCTTTAATAAAATATAAAAATTTGAAAATATTTTCCTAAGGGAGGTGATACATTCTCATAACATAGATATGTTTTAATAATATAAAGGACAAATTATTCTTTTCTTCCCTAAGATTAGATATCACTACAACAAAAAAGACTTTTAGCGGCGACATTTGTCGTCGCTAAAAGGTATTCGGTCGTCGCTAAAAATGTCGTCGGTATAGGTCCGTCCTTGAAAAGGTCATTAGCGACGACAAATTGTCGTCGCTAAAAGTCCAACCTTTTGCGACGACAATGTCGTCGCAGAAAACAATTTCAAAATTTAAAAAATTTTGAAAATTGATTTTTAGCGGCGACATTGTCGTCGCTATAGGGAAAGAAGTCGTCGCTGAAGATCGACTTTTAGCGACGACTTTGTAGTCGTCGCTGAAAGGAAATCTTTTAGTGACGACAAAGTCGTCGCTAAAAGTAAAAAATATCAGCGAAAGTCTAATCTTTAGCGACGACATTTTACCCTATAGCGACGACAAGTGTCGCCGCTAAAGATTTTTTGAATTTTTTTAAAAAAATTTAAATTCAAATTGTTGTATATTATAAATAATATATTATCTAAAATATTCTTTATTTTAATTAACTTGAATTGTTTAATATTTTTTTAAATTTAATTTAATATAAATTATACAATTATAATATATTAGTAATTTTATTAATAATGTCTAACAATTTGATTCAACATAAAAAATTAATACTCATAAAGCAATGGTAAAAATAATATGGACTTCTTAGTTGTAAATTATATTTATAAATTTTATGCTAAGTTAAATTTAAATAAATAAATTTAAAATTTACAACATACAAAATTAAATAATATGAAATTTCATATTGAATTAAACATACTATCAATTCTATTAATTTATTACAAATTATTTGAATAAATTAAATATATTATTACACAAAAAAATATTATAACTTTTATTCATGTACCTCAATGGTAAAAATCTACTGATCAACTCTGAATACTCTCCACGAACTAAGCTAAGTGCTAATAATAACTAACAAATTAAAAGATGCAACATACAAAATTAATACATATCAACATATATAAAAAAAATAAATATATTAAAATAAAAAAATTTAAAAGAAAGAGAAAGTTCAGAAACTTACCTTAATTTCAAAAATTTTAAACGCGCAAATGAGGAGGGAGGAGGCGCCGCGAATAAATAGCCAAAACTTTCACCGACGACTAAAAAATTTCGGTCGTTGCTGAAGCCTTCAGCGACGACCGAGGAACTTTCAGCGACGACATTGTCGTCGCTAAAGACTTATCTCAAAATAGGCTCTAATAAATTTTTGGCGGCATAATTTGGCCGCGGCAAAATTTGGCCTTCAGCGGCGACAATTGTCGTTGCTAAAGATTCAAGACTTTCAGCGACGACAGTGTCGTCGTTGAAGGGTGGAGTGTCATCGCTGAAAGTCTTGGCCTTCAGCGACGACAATTGTCGTCGCTGAAGATTCAAGACTTTCAGCGACGACACTAACCCTTCAGCGACGACAGTGTCGTCGCTGAAAGTCTTGAATCTTCAGCGACGACAATTGTCGTCGCTGAAGGCCAAGACTTTCAGCGACGACACTGTCGTCGCTGAAGGGTGGACCATCAGCGACGACAGTGTCGTCGCTGAAAGTCTTGAATCTTCAGCGACGACAATTGTCGCCGCTGAAGGCCAAAACTTTCAGCGACAACAGTGTCGTCGCTGAAGGGTGGACCATCAGCGATGACACTCCACCCTTTTAGCGACGACACTGTCGTCGCTGAAAGTCTTGGCCTTCAGCGACGACAATTGTCGCCGCTGAAGGCCAAATTTTGCCGCCGAAAATTTTTTAGACTTTTAGCGACGACTTTTGTTGTCGCTAAAAGCCTAATTCCTTCTCGCCCTTTGTGCGTCATTTTTACCGACGACAATGTCGCCGGAAATACCTTTAGCGACGACCAAAATTTTGTCGCCGCTAAAAGTGTCGTCGCAGTTGCTTCTTTTTCTTGTAGTGTATAAATGCATGTTTATGATTTTTAAAAATGCCCAAATTCCATTTCAACTAATGGAAGATAACGTTATTTGAAGTTATGAATTATCTGCTTAAAATGTCCCTCGTCATTCTTCTTTGCACAAAAGCCTCTACATATTCAAAACAATATTTTTTGTTCATTGATCTGCATGATCATTTCTTCACATATGGACAAAAGAGCAAAGGCAATGGTAGATCTTCACCTAAACTTTTGGGAGGCCAAAAATTTTAGGGGAGTGAAATGATTTAAGTAATTTTTTTTTTTAAATGTTGCACTTAATTATATAATATTAATATATAATTTTAAAAATTTTGGAGAATCCTATGCATCAACTATCCTCTGCCACTATGTGAAGGTGTGGCAACAAGCAATGAAAGATTGTAACTTTTTAGTGATTGATCTAAACAATGAGCCCTCCGACAAAAAATCCAGCTAAAATGAAAAAATAATAAAGGGATTTTGGTGTTGTAGGAGATCATCAATCTAGATTGTTGTGGCAGATTCATTGATCTGCATTGTCATAACATATTCATCGATTTAGATCCAAGGATTAGGGTCTAGGTAATGAGGATAGGGAGATGTTGCCTATGGTTATTAGTCACTTCGTATCAAATTTGAAATTATGTAATGGAAAATTTGTGAATGAAAATTTGAAACTTATCATGTAGGTTTTGATTTTCATTGCTGTGAAGGCTTAAATTTAGTGCAAATTTCCAGCAAAATGGTGCTACTTATCGGTATTAAGAAACAGAAGAGTCAAAGCAGAGTTGTTGGAATGACAGCCCAAAAATAGTAGTATAAGGAGAGGAAGAAGGTGGCGGGGTGAAGTCACTTTGGAAACCAGAGAGAGAGAGAGAGAGAGAGAGAGAGAGAGAGAGAGAGAGAGAGAGAGGAATTTTCTTTTAAAAAATAAAAAAATAATCAGAAGACATTAATTCATTAATATCCAATAAAGATAAATTTTTTTAATAAAATACTAATTCCATTAATACCTAATATCATGAAATAAATTATTAATTTTAATTAAAACGAGTATTTTATCAATACACATTAAATCCTAAAAAATATTAAATTACAATTAATTATAAACATATCTTTATAATTTTAAATATATTCTTATAGTAAGAGTTTTAAATATAGTGAAAATTATGGTGAAATTTTTAAATAAAATAATTTAACTAATTAAAATAACAAAAATATAGATTAAATAATATTTAATCTTTTGTTTCTATTATTTTATTTCTAATTGAAATGTTTTAAATAATCATAACATAATAATATCTCATTTTCACAACTATTATATTGTTTTTATAGCTATGTCACTGAAGTAATTAGACATTTAAGAGGTTTATATAAGAAAATAATATTGTAATTAAAATTAGTATCAATATAATGCTATTTTTAGTGGATTATATAAGAAAAGTATATTCTAATTAAAATTAGAACTAATGTAACATTGACATCACTATGTAATCGCAGGTAGACATTGGGTGTTTAACATATTAGATTTGGATTTTCAATAACGGTTTATCAAGCATTATTATATATTAGTATTGACGTCAACTATATAACCAATGTAAAAAAATGTTGATTTCTTGCTAAAAAAGTAATGCTTTTTCTTACATTTTACGCTAGTTTTTAACTAATTTTTTTTTAAAAAAAATACTGTTTTCTATTTCTTGTTAATATTTAATAAAAAAACTGACGTAAAATGTTAGTGTAAGATTTTCTAATGATGATTTTTAGTTTCTGCATCAAAATATTTATAATAAAAATTAAATAAATTTAACATCCTATCAAAAACAAATATTTTGAGTTAAAAATTTTGAAATATTATAACTTTGCGCTTAATTATTCATTTGAGACAAATTATTTTTATTTCATGTAACTTTTTAAAATTTATTCACAATAAACACCAGAGGCAATTTGCCCTCTTTGAATTGCAAAAAATGTCTACTTTCATAGGTTTTTTTCATTTTTTTCCATTTCTCATCATTATTTGATTAACTTCAGAGTCCTCTATAATATTTTATTAAACACATAATATATATATAATTTAAATACAACCTCAAAAATTATATGAAGGAAATACAAATATAAGTCATTTAAATAACTTTCATAAAAAATTAAAGAAATGAAAGAGGTGAAAATTTGAGAAATAGAAGCAAGAAAAGCATATCTTATGTTTTGAACTTGTGACCTAGACCAAGGTATTTGTATTGTGCACAATATTCATTAAAGAAGTATCGGTAACTCACTAATATGTGATAAAGGATGGAGTGAGATGTAAGATCTTGTCAAAGATAAGAAAAAAATAAGATTTACTTTATTTGTAATGTAAAATATTACCATTCTCATGATTTTAAACATCGGTTATTATAGGAACTGACGTTTAAAATCTAGTGAGAAGAAAAACTTGTCACTTTTTTAAGAACTAACATCTAAAATTTTTTCATATTTTTAAAAATACCATAATTCCATTGAATATGGATGCCGGATTTTTTAGGAATTGAGTTTAAAGTCTTGCAAGATGAAAACACATTGATTTTTAAGGGGGTTTACAAAAAGAAATAAGGTTGAAATTGAAATTAGTATTTAATGGAATGCTATTTTAAGTAATTTATGTACCAAAGTTGCATTCTAATTGAACTTTGAATTGAGGTAATGTTATTTTTTGATTATATGATTTTTTCTCAAATTGAAATATTTTAAGTAATTAAAACAAATCAATAAATACATATTAAAATTCCTAAAAAACTTCAATATTTGTAATTGAAATATTCAAATATTTCAATTTTTTACTTTTAATTATATAAGATAAAATAAAACAAAAAAAATTAATATAACAATTTAACATTAGATTATATATTTTTTAATTTATCATAATATAAGTTATGAGGATAAAATGGTCTTTACACCTTGATGAAAAATATTAAAAATAGTCGATCCTAACTTTGGTTAAGTTGACTAGTAGCATTTTAGTCTAAGGGGAAGTGTAAAAAATTAACATCTTTTAAGAAATGTTTGTGGCATTTTCCAAAATTGGAGGGATGTGAGTATATTTAACCCTAATCACTACTACAAAATTACAATTCTATATTGGCCATAGGATTAAATGCAGTAATATTTTTAAAATTATCAAAACAAATAAGATGATAATTTAAAACAAATTGACATTTATAGTTAATCAATAACATTTTTTAAATTTAAATGAAAATTTAATACAAGGGTTAATTTAGACAAAAAAAAAACTTAAAAGATTATGTTAAAAGAAGATAATGTTACACATCAATTTTGTCATTAACCAATGTGTAAAGGCATTTAAAAATTTTCTTTAGGCAATAGAAAATTTGCTTTGAAATTATCAAGTTGCAATATTTTGTTACCAAAATTAGATTATGAGTTATTAAATAGTAAAATGAAAAAATATTTAGGAAGACATTTTAAATACCACACGAGTTACTAGACATGTCAATTTAATATAGTAAAAAAATTTAAGTATAAGTAAGGAATTCATGTATAAAGATATAGAAAGTTTGTTTCTAATTGCAACTAAACCTTTAATTTTTTTTTTGTATATAAGAAATTAAAGCAAACTAGCTATTAAATGATTTCTTTAGTTTACTATAGACATCAATATATGATATGTAACTCGAAGGAAAAAAAAATGCTTTCTAAGGATTCTTTCATTGGGAAATAAATTAACACTTAATTATAATGAAGCAAGCTTAGTACATCGATTTGATTTAATAATCAACATTTATAGTTTAGTCAATTAACTATATATTTTACATTCACTCTCCATTTAGAAACATCTTGATGATATCTTAACCTCAATTATTTGACTCCAACTTATGTTAAGGGTGAGGAACGCAACTACTTCTTTATCTCATCTAACACTTTTGGAAATGTAATAGAATTTGATTATTTATGTTTTATCCATCATCATCTCTAAATATGTCAAATGTGATGGTGGGGAAACTTTGTTCCTCCTCCTTAAGTATAAGCTAGTATTAGTAATAGAGGCAAATATATTATTTAGATCCATTCTTTAACAATATCCAAATTTGATAAATGGTTATAAGAACTAGCATTGAGTTTGGTAACGATAGTGAAAGACCAAAGTTCTCTTTCTTGTATAATTATTGTTGTAAATTTGCTTTTATTGATATGATGATATATAGAATGAATAAGATTGTAGAATAAAATTTTCTTATATCAATGTCTTCTTTCTCATATTTGGGTATATTCATGTTCAATGTATTGATATTTGCATTATTGTAAGCCAAATTTATGATATTTAATAAAATTGATTAAACATTCTTTATTAATTTTAAACTAACATTCTATTATTTCAAACTTAGAAATTAATGTTTTTTAAAATAGAATAAACCTCTCATCCTATTTATGCAACTTTCATATTTTTTACACTTAATACATCTCTTACATAATTTGTAAAATGGTATTTTTATTTTCTAATAGTCAAAATAATTTTCTAAAACTCAATATGGTATACAAATTGATTAAAAATATATAAGATAAAGGGTGTTAATTATCTAATACAACCGATGTTATTTGTAAAAATTAGATTCCTATACAGTGGTAGTTTTTTTTTTATCATAATTAGTTTCTAACATGTAATGAATCTTTAATTAATTTGTACCAATATAATAAATGACATTTAAAATTCTATAATTAAATGATGTCATTTATTTAAAATATTAATTTTTTAATTAGCAATCGATGTATAATGTTTTGTACTACCTATAAATTACATATAAATATTATTTTCTCTTCCACTCCTCTTTTCATTTTAGGTTTCACTCTATAATTTCTTTTTCATTTCATTTTATTTATGTGATTTAAGAGGATAAAACAATATCATTGTTGTAAGTCATAACTCCTATATATAATTATTTGCAAGTCTTGCATTATTCATATAAGGGTACTAGTATCAAGAAGGAGTAGGTATATAAGTTTTTATTGATAAAAAAATTTATTTACAAATCTTGTATCATTCATATGAAGGATATACTTTATTGAAATTTCCCTTATATATGAAAGTTAAGGGAAAGGATTGCTTTATGGATATACTAAAGACATTTGCCACCATTTTTCTTCAAAGTCGTGAGATTAAATAATTAATTGTATTGTTATTATACAATATTTACTAGTTAGTGTTAATAATATTGTTAAAACAATGATCTATTATTGTATCTATTTTTAGACAAATTTAAGGATGTAGACGTTAGAAAAAATTAAAAAAAAATTAAACCATGTTAGTTATTTACTATGAAATTAATGTGATTATAATTAGATGATAACATATTATTTATTTGACTAAAATGACTATAAAGGTATAACATTACCACCTAACTCTAATTAATCATGGTAATAAGCATTTACCAAGGATATAAATGATGGTACAAAGCATAAGGCATTGGTTTCTTAACAATTGATGTACAAAACATGGCATATGACATGATATTTTTTTATTAATAACAGACATCTTAAGTTTGATAATCCATTTCAATTATCATGATGATTTATTTGCATGTCCTGATGCTTCAATAATTTGTACATCATAATAGTTCATCAATAATTTACACTTCGTGATGGCTCATTATCAATTTGCTCATGCCATATAAATAAGGCTCTCCTTTCCTATTTGAAACAATTATCAAGATAGCTTTTCTTGTGCTATTTGATTTCTTCATTTACTATGAGTGTATGACTATTCTTGTGTTTTAGTGAGAGAATCAATATGTTTAACTCCTCTAAGTGGTGTCTCGAACTTTGATATATATATAATATATATATATAAATATATATATATAAATATATATATATATATATATATATATATATATATATATATATAACCATTCTCACACTAAAATACAGGAATATTCAAATGCTCAATAATTAATCAGGACTCAAAATTGATAAATACAAAATTGCGATGTTAAACTTTGACAAGTTGTAAAGCAATGACAAATTATTATGAGAAGAAGCAACATCTTTAGTTTTACATTGGTAGGCTTAAATACAATGCAAAATTCTTGATATTATTTTTTTTACTATAATTTATCATCAATTTAGAACCAATTACATTATCTAACTCAAAAGCCCTTAAGTCGTATCCCACTTTGAGAAAATACAAAGATGATAAAAATTGATGAGCAATTCTAGTTCACTACCTAAAACATAACCCAAAAGCTCACTTCAAGTAATATAAAAGAATTACAAGAAGGATATCCCACTTTTCTTTTCATTTCAAATCAATTGTTCATTATTAATTATAATTTCTTATAATTTGTTAGGTTGTTCAATTTGTTATTATTTCTACCTATATAATTATATAAGAAAAATGTTTTGATTCATGAAGTTTTTACATTTGTTGTTGTATCTATTGTTATTTGTTAGACTATTAATTTAAAGTCTTTTTATATTTGTTCCTATTATTGTTTATATATGCATACTTATATAAGAAAAATATAATTATTCAATGCAAAAAAAAAATTTAATGTTACCAATCTATAAAATTATAAAGTTTTCACTTAAAACATATTTTCAAACGAAATATTTTAGTTTATAGTGTTAATTATTATCAAAAACTAACATTTAAACCTCTAAAGTTGAATGATATCATTTTACTATACACTAATTTTTTATTAGGAATTGACATTTAATATTAAAATAGTTCAATTACAAGGGGTGAGATAAAAATAAAAAAGGTGAAGCTATGGTATCATTTGTAAATTTCATTGCAAAGCTTTTTCAACCTTAAAACAATTATCTATCTAATAAATCATGCTCACATTTTAACCTTAAGATAATTCTCTTTATTTCTTTTTTTGTTTATGTGCACCAATTATTTTGTAATATTAAAGACCCATTAGCTTGTTGATAAACCTATAGAGTTATGTGTTCACTAGAAAAGCACAAAATATATATATAAGAACTTTCTTAACTTTTGTATTTTGTTCTTGCAAATTAGTCTTTTATTTTGAAGTTATACTTACATATATAATTGTTTAATTCTTAATTTATATAGTATGTTGAAATATTTAGATAATGCAGGTCCTATTTGAAAGATACATATAAACAATTAATTAAACATATCTAAACAAAATGATAACTATGACAAATTAGAAGGAGATTTTTCTTTCACCATGGTAAACCTTTCCTTTATAGTTGTTGCAATACTCAAATTTCCATTTACTTTGTAATACTTAAATTTTCATTTAATTACTTTGTTCACTTGCAGTAACAAGGTTATTATATTTGTTATGAATTACATATGTTAAATTTGAAATTTTATATTGTAATTAAGATGAAATGTACATTGCTTTTTGTTTAATATGGCATCTATATGTATTACAAAATTGTAGTATTATTGTTTTGGGGGTTCTATATGTATTTCAAGGTGATAGTAGTGCAGTAAGAAGTGTCATGAGATACTATACAGAATGAAAATAATGTAAGAAACCTTCTTTTTAGATGGGGAATGTAATAGATGTTGATTATATGAACCACTAAAGTAGTAAATAAAATATTCCATGTTAATTAATAAAATAACCTAGCTTGTTTAATTACAGTTTTCAACAATGGTTATAAAGATAAAATTGACATCATTAAATATAACTAGTTACTGAATGAGTGTAACATAAAAGAAATGATGATCATTTATTTATTAAGAAATTGACATATTATTCCTTTCTATGATTGTTTTTTAACTATTGTTTTAAAATATTTACTACATCAATTGATAAAATGACAATTTGGAACCAATGTCTAATCCCTTAAATAGCTAGTATAGAATTGCTATTTTATAATAATAAACCTTAAGGAAAGGGAAAGTAATTTTTACTAATATAAAAATATTATTTTGCCTAGTCTTCCATTAAAGACTTATCATAATAACCCACTTTAATCTACCATTACCTATTACTGCTTACCTTTATCTACCACTATCTATCACCATCACCTATCGCTATTAAGCACTACTTACAATTATTGACCATTGTTCACTATCATTTATTATTGTTGTTCACTCATAATCACCTATTATTATTGATTACTACTTATTACTACCTTTACTCATCGCTATTGACCACTGCCCTACCATCATTCACTACTGCTAATCATTCATTATCACTACTTATTATCATCCACCATTATTAACTATTGACTTATCATTTGCTATCATTTATTGTTGCTAACCATTACCTGCCACTACTCACAATCATTAATCATCATTTGCTACTACACAATATTGTGAACCTCTAAACACCATTATCCATTATTATTAACTACTGCTTACCTCCATCCATTACAGTTAACTATTATTCATAACCACCCACTATTACTCATCACTATCCAACCTCACCTTACCCATTTTCATTGTGCACTATTTACCATAAAATACTCTTATGATATTATAAAATATAATAATAAGTATATTTTTATTTATTTAAGATCTTATAATAATAAGTATTTACCATTTTTCTTTTTAGTAATTTTAATAATTATAGGAGCCTTAATAATTGTACGCCCAAACAAATAAACATCAATTATAAGTGCTTATTAAAGTGAGTATGCAAAGGAAAATTTAACTTATTTTAGTCAATTTTTATAGAAATAAAGTTTATACAAGGAACTCTTACAATACAAATTTTTATTTAAACTATCCATCCAAACAAGATTTAGCATATAGTTTATTGAAAAAAAATCTACTTTCATAATTTTCACAAGGTAGTTTATAGCAATTAGCTTATAACTCATACTCTTATAATTAATTAAATTTTAGATAACTACATCATTATTTTGAACCCTATATAAATCAAAATAAGTATGTAAGTAAATGTACAACATCATAGAATATAATTCATTATATTTTAAGTAATTATATTCTTGTTTTGAATAATAAATAAATAATAAGTATATAAATTAATAAATAAATACGTAATGTGATAAAATATAATTAATTAAATTCTAGATAATTACATTTTTAAACCTTGATTGTATTAATACAATTTTATCCCAAAATAAATATGAATTAATTTAATTCATATATTAATTTATATTAATATATATTTTTTATAATTTTCTACTAATTTGATAGTTAATTTTATTAAAAAATTCTAATACAACCAACTGCTTTATCAATTATAACTTATCAAGGTATACTAAATAAGTACTAAGAGTAAGGGATGCATCTTTTTATATGTCTTATAATTCTTCTGCCTTTTATTTGAAATATGAACACCTAATCTTTCAATAAAGTATTTCAAATACAATAAGTATTACTTTTTATATAATAATAATAATAATAACAAAAAGGAAAATTTTGCAGTGGACTGCTAATATACTATTAATAGTATATCATAATCTCTCCCTAATAAAGATAAAAATAAAGATAGTGTTTAGAAAATAATTTTTTGATAATTTTTTAACTGATTTGAGTGTATTTAACTGTTTGACTAAATTAATCAATTGATTTGAATATTTAGTAAATTGCTATTTAAGTCAACTTATTGGCCTTCATACAACTATTTTGAAAAATCTTAGAATAGTAGTCTTTTAAAATAGTTGATTCATATTTAGTATAAAAAAAAATTCTTCTTGCCTATAATTATAAATTTTTTACATTTTCATTCTCAATAAATATGATAATATTAAATTGTATTTATTTATTTCTTAAAGAAAGATCTAATATATATAATAAATTATGATTATTTAATTTTTAAAATAAAAATTAAATAAGTATAATAAATTATATTAAAATATTTACATAATAATAAAAAATTATATGAATATAATCATATATTTTTATCAAATCATATAAAAAAGAAGAGAATATATATTTTATTTCATATTAAATAAGAGAAAATATATTGAGAAAATTATTAATTTTTTGTCAAATAATATCTTTTGAATTAAAAAGCAATACACATTAAGAGGAAAAGGAGATAACTATATTACTTACTACAAATATATTTTTATATTTAAAATGTGCAACTCATTAATATTTTTAATGATAAATATATAAATTTTAAATTTAATTTTATAAATAGTAACAAAATAAATTTCAATAGTTACTACATCTATCAAAATATTATAAGCATTTCTTAACTAAAAAATTATAACTATTCATTTTTAAAAGAAAATCATATAAGTATAATAAATTATAATAATATAATTTTTAAAAGATTTAATATAATAAATAATATATTATAATTATAATCTAAAATCTTGTTTAAATAAAAGAATACTTAAATTAATTATAAAATATATACATATCCTTATATATCATCTTACATATAAACAAGTAATAATAAATAATTAATTTTATTAAACATCTTTATATAAATAACTAATGTTATTAGATAATCAAATTAATTAATATAATTAATTATCAACTAATAGTTAATTTAATTAGTTAGGTACTGATGATCTTTTTAATCAATCTAAGTCGACATTAATTCCAGGAGTCTATCAAATCGGAAGTTTAATTGTTTTCACAATGTTTTACCAAATTTTTTTCTATAATAATCTTTCCATTTATTCCATTAAAGAAACACTGCCAGGAATTATTATTTTCTCGATGGCGGGACAGTTTTCATGTCCCATTTGTTCCAACTATTTACCAAATTACCGATTGCAATTTAGACCTCAAATCTGCATACATTGACCCTTTCTATATTTTGATTGTGGTTCTCCTTGGAAAATACCGTTTGCTGTTTGTTAGTCTGTCTCATGTCTGGATGTTATGTTTGTTAATAATGTTTCCCGGGGTGGAAAAATGCATCTATACTTCAATTATAATTTTTTTTACTCTCAATATTATTATAAAATTATGGTATAACGTCATTATAATGATGTTGGCAGAGGGGGAGCTAGCGGGTTGGGGGTGATCTGAATCCTCCAACTCTCTATATTTTTTGTTATATATGTATGTTGTTATATATTTTGACTACTTTAAAAATTTTAAAATATATGCAATTATGATAAAAATATATATTTATATATTAAAAATAAATTTTATAGAAAATAGAAATATGATTATAAGGTGTAAGATCATAATACTTCTATAATTAATTAATTATAAATATTTTATAATTTAATTTTTATCATTTCCTCTTCTTATTAAATATGAACTTTTTTTTATTATATTATACCTTAAAAATACTATATGTTTGGTTCAAGTGAAAAGCTTACATGACTTACAAAATATTTTCCTATCTTATGTCTAATTCAAATTTTATTTTTTTAGAATAATATTATGTGCACTAAAATTGACACTGCACTTTTTTATATTACAAATATAATATAATTGCAATAAAATTGCTACTTATATACTATTCATTTTGATTTTATCATCCTAAATTTTCATTATTCTTTTTATATGTAAATATAAACTTCATTAATTTAATTACATATTTTAGAATTTTACAATTTTTTAATTTTTTATAAGAGTTTGAATAATTTATATATTACAACCCTTATAAATAACTTAGATAATTTTGTTTAATGTTTCTTGATTTTTTATATTAACTTTGTAAAAAAATTACAGTACATCAAATCAAAACAATAAAAAAGATTACAAAATTTTTAAATAATTATAAACTTTTTAGTACATATCAAAATAAAATTTTTGTCTAGTTATAGTCAATCCCCAAGCCAAAATTCCTTACTTAGCTGCTAAGACACAATGAGAAACTTCTCATGTTGACTTTAGTTAACAATTTACATTTTAAAATTATAATATAAGTTTTACATAAGTTATCAGTGGACTAACATCTAATGGGAGATTAAGAGTTAATTTAAAAAATGAGTTCTGTTTTTAAGAGAAAAATCATATCTTTCCATAGCGGATGTTTAATAAAAACCAATGTGAAAATATATAAGTGTTGGTTATTAAAAAAATTGACAATAGAAATGAAAGTAAATCATTAGATTTGAAGATGGAGCTAAACATTAGATGCCAATTTCTATATACAAATGATGTTGAAATCTTGCCCAAAGTGATAGCTTTGCAACTATGCGTAGAACATTAAACATAATTTTAGTTATAACTAATGTGAAAATATATTGACATTGATTATTTATTAATAATTAATGTCAAAAGCATTGCCACTAGCATATCTTCATCTCTATTTCTTAGAATCATAGACAAATTTGTTTTGATGCTATGATTTGCTTTGTATTTTTTTCATGCTCTCCCCTCCATTTTTTTTTTTTTTTTGCATTTGTTTGATGACCATGTGGCATTAACCTTCTACATCTTTAAGCATTTACTCTACATTTTCTAGGATATTTTTCCTAATTCTCTTTTTTCTTTATGAGCATTTTGTGTTTTGATTGTAGTTTTTAGGACTATGTATTTAGCATTGTCATATATTTTAAAAAGCTTTGAGTGTGCTTTAAATTACTCTTTAAGAGTTATGAACATGGTTTAGAAGCATTATTTAATACGAAAAGTTGTGTACCTAAATACATATCTTGTTTTGTATTCATATTTTAAAAAATGTCATTTTCACTTGTATGTTATATTTTTAAAGAAACTTTTTACATTGGTATGCCTTTGTTACTTGGATGTTACTTTCGAAAATATCATCTTGTTGTAGGTAAAATTTTGTTTTAAGATTAAATTGAATATAATAAAATGATTTCTAATCATTCCTTATGATTTAAGTTATCACATGTATGTACTTAGAAACTTATCAAATATTGCTTGGCATATAAGTTAAATATTTATGTTGCTTTTGTTATAACTCTTTAAATAGAAGTGACATAAATCTAGGTTTCGGTGAAGGTGATAACAAAAGGAAAGGAGCTAGCAATCCTATAATTAACTTACTTTATAGAATTACCAATCACATAGGTTGGATTACCATCAATGTTAATTTCAAATTGGTTTTAGTATGGCCCACTCCTCTTGATGTTTGTTTGTTTATTTCCTTCTCAAAAATGAATTGTCCAAATTCATTTCAAAGGATATAATTCCATTGTGATTGATCAATCATTTCATATCAATTTCAATTGAATATTTTGATTTTTACCATTGAAAGTTTTAATCTTAACAATGGTCATTGTTACTTAGGACAATCATAACATATATATATACTAAGGGCATTAATTTCATATCCAATAATATGTCTTTTTTGCTAAGAAGTTCATTAACCACTTAGTTCACATTCCCAACCATCTCAAGAGTCAAAATTTGACTTTGTCGTGGAATTAATGATAAATATTTCCTTGAATAATTTTCAAGTGGTTACATCATTAACAATGAAGTACACAAAACTTTTGATAAATTTGTCATTATTATTCATGTACATTTAATACAATAGGAAATCCACTTTATAGCATTTCATCAATCATGATATCTCACAAAAATTCATTAATATAATTAATGAATTCCAACAATTTATTATTACTCAATCTATATATAAAATATATATTATATTCTATGTTAAAAAATTTATTAAATGCATTGGACGATAATCTAAGGATAACCAAATTAAGTAAAATAAATACCCAAATTTTGTTTCATAATTGAGTAATACCCATAGGTATTAGCATATAGTTTTGAAACTTCGTTTTCCTTACATACATACTCTTGTGACAACATTTTATCATAACTTTTATCATATTTTCATAACAAAATTATAGAGCATTTACTATGTAAAGCAATACAAATTATGGTCACATAAATTAGTCACAAGTTATTTCATATAAAATTTTCTCTCACAAATAAGAGATTTTTTCTTTGAAGGAAGTCATTCATAAAAATAAAAATCATGTCTTCAAATTACAAATATAATTATTGCATCTCATACTAATAAGAATTTCACAATTTTTTAGATCACAAAAATAATGTCTCATTTCAAAAGGGACCCTTTAAATAAAAAAAATTGTTGATTTATGACTTAAGTATATTCACAATTGAGGGATTAAGAAAAAGCACATTTTTATTTGTAGATTTGACATATTTACATATGAGTCTACTCATAAATATTACTCACAAATAACAAAATAAAATTTTCTTTCTCCACGCATATATACTTATAAACATCTCTCTATATATATAATAATTAAGAATTTTCTTAAAATTTTTATTTTTATCAAATAATATAATTTTAAATAAACACCTCACAATTTCAAATAATTAAGGTGGTTATCCTTAAACACAAAAAATTAAAAAATAAATAAATATATATATATATTTTCCAGCTTCACCAAACATAGTCTTTGCCTACTCAAGATTTTATGTCATGTCCAGCCCTTCATGTATCAACAAGGGAGTACAACTTTTATCTATAAGCACCTGCAAAGCCACAAGAACTACCTATGTAGATGTGGATAAGTAAGATTTGACGATTTGAAATTCCAAAGGCAACCCCTAACCATCAAATTTTGAAATTCCCAGGCATAAAATTAATATTTTCATTTTTGTTATACCTAATGTATAAAGATTAAGGAAAGTAATAAATAATCTTAATTTTAAGAGAAATAAATTGTAATTTATTAATATATCTTTTATTAAAAAATAATAAAATTATTGAATATTTATTTAAAAAACAAGGATAATATTTGAAACAAAATAATAAATGTAATCTTGATTTGTAAAATAATAAATAAATAAAAATAAAAATTTTCTCTAATACGTCATTTAAAAAGGAATGAAAAAAAGTAACTAATAGGCATTTTAATAAGGAGCAATAAATTAAAGCACTAACATAGAGCACTATTTTTATGCCGTCAAAGCAAGTAAGTACGTAATACTCCTGCGTAACAATGTATCTTGCAATTATACTTTTTGAAATTTCAATGAAAGCATCTCAAGCAATCCATTACCACATCAGATAAAAAGAGTTTAAATTTACTACAAACTTTGACAATATGTTGTAAATTCACACAGAAAAATACATGGGTTATAAAGGTTAAGCATGAAATACTGATCTTATTCAAGACAGGTAGAGTGCTATTTTTATTCACTGTAGTCTTTCGCGCACGTGTGTGTATATATTTTATAGTCCTCAGTTCAAAATATTCCATATTCCGTGCTTAGAGACATGAAAAAGTGTGTCATGGCTTATGGAAACCATCAAATATCATATCCTAATCACCGGCAAAAAAAATTCAAATAACTTAAGAATTTCCAATTTCGTAGTTCAGGAAATTTGAGATTCAAGGACACACCAATTATATTCAGATTCAACGCTAAACTAGGAATCTTACCACACTCAAACAGAACAAACTCAATGGAAATTTCTTAGGAATCAGACACCAACAGAAGACATTCCATTAATGTTTAGAATAAAACAGAAGGCCTCATTGCAAGAAATGTTTCCTCATTACTTAATGATCCCATAATTGAATGGCAATTTTAGAACCCTAAAGAATGTTGTTGGTATCCCAATCACATTATAACATAATGATCCCATAATTGAATGGCAATTTTAGAACCCTAAAGAATGTTGTTGGTATCCCAATCACATTGTAGCATAACTTCAACTAAGTTCAGTTTACTTATCAAGATTTTCTCATAATGCTGCAAGGAGTAACACAGGCAACACAGATAGAACATTCTAAACCAACGAACAAATCAAAACATGTTCAATTTACACTCAGGACGTAGCACCCACTATAATCAAAAGCATCGATTTTGTTTCAATCAACTTAACTTAGTAAACAAGTCAGTTCTTAAAAAAAAAATATCAAAATGCCCAACAATATGAGAAAATGTAATTGGTTCATTTTGTTATTAAGTGGCATTCAAATTTATCACAGATGTACAAACGCAACAAAAATATTAAATAGAATAAGGTTCATACAAGCAACCTTATTCATCTTCAGCTTCAACACATCTCATCGGCCATCATTATAGGAAGCTGCATTCCGATATATGCAAACTAACCAAAAGTAGCAGTAGCAGGTGGCCCTTCTGGTATTTGGTTTATAATCCTTAGTGTTAGTAAAAGACTCTATCCTCTCAACATTTGTTTTGGGCACTGAGATTCCTTGTGATAGGTCTCAAGGTATTCTTATTGCACTGTGTTGATGAAATATTACAACTTTTTTACAAAATATCGTAAGATTTCAATGATAATGGCAAGTTACACTATTTATGTGAAGAGCTGTGAGTATTTTTTAAAAGAAATTGCATGATTTTATGTAAAGTTTACTAGACTACATTATTTTATTGAAATTAAATTTAATAACAATTTTTTTATATAATATTAAAACTTTTTCATGAAAAAGTTTGCAATTGGAATTTTTCATGATCAAGTTATAAAATGAATTAATGAAGCATATTGCCATATTTAAAACAATATTTATAATATTTTATGTTATATTATTTTTAAATATGTTAAATGAAATATCAAATAAAAAATGGAAAAAGGAAATATCCACACTTCGCCCACACGCAGTAGTACGGAAGAAAATCCCTAAAGTACAATGACGATGCCACGAACACGATATAGCTGGGTAGATTTCATCGAGAGCAGGGCCAATAAATCCTGCTCGTTTAAAATGTTAATTATCTGTCAAAAAATGGGATTCAAACCCATGCCCTTTCGGACCAGTACCTGAAACTGGCGCCCTAGACCACCTCGGCCATCTTGACTTTAATTATTAAAATTCGAAATCACTTTATTTATCATAGTTTCATAAGATTCATTCGACAACAAATTAATGGAATAATTAACTCCCATTATTTTATCAAAAAATATTTTTTAAAAGAATATTATTTATATATATAATAATTAAGGAATAATATATTATTTATATTAATAATTAAAAAATGATATTTAAAGATATGAACTTGAATAAAAGTAATTTTCTTTTAAAAATATAAGAAGTTAGTTTCTCTAAATTTTTTATATTTAATATTAAGTAAATAAAATAATTTTTTATTTCAATATTTTATAATTATTATTTATAAAAAAACTCTTTTTTTATTGAAACAAATGGAACACAAATAATCTTTGGGCCCCATTTTGTTTTCCATTTTGGATAATGAAATCTTTTTGCAAGAATTGAGCCCCCATTTTTCGGCCGGAAGCCCCTTTTTAATATGAGAAATAAAAACGAAATACTACGGCCTTGGAAGACAGCCCATTTTATAATACAGGGGAAGCATCAACCTGCAAGGTCTTGTTATAACTTTGAAATTAAAAAAAAAAATGCCTTGTGAGATAAAATACCTCTGAAAAAAGTAAACGCTTTTATTAGGGAAAAAATTTTAGGTCTGTTTGCTTTTTATTTTTTTAAAAAATAGAAACAAATTGTTTGGTAACCTATCTTTAAAAACTATTTTTAAAAATTATTTTTTAGATATGAACTTAAAAATAGAAGAAAGAAATAATTTTTAGTTATATTTTGAATTTATCTTTTCATTTTAGATGTCAATTTTGTAATTAAATGAAATATTTTTTAATTATGATATTAATTATCTTTTAATTTTAATTTTTCTTCAATCTAAAAATAATTTTTATTGATAAAAAAATAATTTTTGAAAATAATTTTTAAAAATACAAAAATGAAAATATATTCAAACACACCCAACCCACCTACAATATCACCCACATCCAATCTCTTTTTATTCCGTTTTATACTAAGACAAGGGTTATATTTTCATTTTTCATTATTTCTTTATGCTACGTGTCAGCCTAATAGAAATTGTAAAATTTAATTTCCTGCCTAAGTTTGGTTTAATACTTCCGACAATTGCTATTATAATAGAAGATAGGCTACCTCTTTGGATATTGACTATTTTGTACGGGCTTGACAAGCAAATTCTTTATTGGGCTTGAGCGTGCGTTGCTTCCCCCCGCCCCCCCCCCCCCCCAAAAAAAAAGGCTCGAACGGCCTTTTATTTTATTATAAAGATATTTAAAAATTAAAATCAGACTTATTTATTTAAATTTGATAAATATATTTTTAATACTAATTTTTAAATAATATATTTATATTAAATTTTATCAATTAGTATTTTATCAAAACTTTATAATTTACACAGTGTTCCATTTTATTTTATTTGTATTATTGTACATTTTTTCATGCCCAATTTTATTATTACACATGTTGAAATATCTAAATAATATAAATATAATATAATATATTTTATTTTTATTGTAAATATATTTTAAATAAGTTATAAATATCTTATTTAATTGAAATACTTAATTTCATATTCTATTTTCTCATTTTTATATCATTTTATTGTACTCCCAATATTCATTTCTTTCTATTTATCTTATTGTATATTTTAATTCTTTTTTATGTTTCTTCTTATTGTTTACAATTTAAATGTTGATATTATTAAAAATATATGCACAACACGATATGTTTTATATTTTTGCAAAAATAATTTAAATAATTTTGAAATTTTAATCGAATTAGTTATTTACATAATTTAAATTTAACTTTCATATTTCTTTACAACTCATTCATTATTTTTCTTATTATTGTTTGTTTAATTACATATTTTTCCTTTTTCATGCATGACTATTATTATTTATAACTTAAATGCAAATATTATAAATTAGTAAATAAAGTATAATACATTTAATTTTATTATAAAATATTTTTAATAATAAAAAATTAAATATAGCATATGTTAATTAAAAAATAGTTACATAGATTATTATTTACAAAAATATTTGAGAATTAAAATCAAATTATTTGTTTAAATTTTACAATATTTTTTAATTTTCTAATATTATATTTTAAATTAAATATATATTAGTTAAGCATTTGTAAATTTACATATCGTTTTAATTTTTTTAGCTACTTTGTTGTATATTTCTTTTATTATTCTATTCTTATTATTTAGAACACAGATATTAATAATTTTAATTAGTCTAGATATAATATACTTTACATAATTTATTATAAAAATATTTTTAAAAATTAAAAAATTATTTTAATTAAATTACTTGGCTGCATATTTTAATTTACCATTGTATATTTTTCCTTTTTTTTACTACAACTATTTACTGTTTATATGCTAATATGAAAAAAGAATATAGATAGAAAATGATAAATTTAACTTTTTTATAAAAATATTTTACATATGCTAAAAATATTATATAACTAATATATTTAATTACATATTATATTTTTAACTCTTATATTATTTAATATTGGAGCCATATCATCTTTTTATTTATTGCATTATATATTTTTATTTTTTTTATTTTTTCAATATCACCCTATGTTATTTGCAACTTATATTCTAGTATCATTAAAATATATAGATATAACATGATATATTTTATTTTTTATTTTTATTTTAAATAAGGATGAATTACAATTTCTATCAAAAAAAAATTGGACACTAATATAACTGTGTAGTGTGTGTGTATATATATATAATATGATATATTTAATTTTATAATAAAAACATTTTAAACAACTTAAAATTTTAATTTAGAAAGCACCAACTAAACTATATAATTAAATTTTTATATTTTAAATAAAATTATAAAAATAAAATTTATTTATTTAAATTTTTTTCAAGTAGTATATTTTAGATTAAATATAATTTTTTATATTTAATAAAGTATTTCTAGTTTTTAAGGCAAAACTATTTTAAATAAGTTAAAAATATAATTTAATCAAATTGCTTAATCACATATCATAATTTTTAACTCTTATATTACATTTGAAAATTTTTTATTTATCAATTTGAATATATAATTACAAAATAAACATGTATATTACATTTTAAAACTTTATAATTTTTTATTATATATTTTTATGTTAAAAAAAAAACACTCCCACATCGCACAGGATAAAAAAGCTAGTATCATCCTATTTGGAATTTATTCACATGTAATTAATAGCGTGAGAAAAAAAAAGGGGTCACATATGATTTATGCTATTAATAATTTCTCCACATATATTAAAATTTATTATCAATATAGAATATTTTATATTATTAATAAATAAAAAGAAGATATACCATTAATAAGAGTAATACTAATAAAAAATGTTTAAATGCAGTAAGGATTTTTTATACTTTATGACTAAATCTATTTTAATTTCTATAAGATTGAATTTTTAATAACTTAGTCCTTGATTAAAAATTTGTAACAATATGGTCCCTATAAAATTAAAAATCTTTAAATTTTTTAATCTTTTATATTGCAATTCAACATTTCATTTTACATACAAAACAACTAAAATTTAAGAATTTTTAATCTCATAGAATCAAATTAATACAAACTTTTTTATTATAGGTAAAATTAATAAAAATTCAATCTTACAAAGGTCAAAATAAAATCTTAGTCACAATTTTTTATTAATATGAAAACACATATGTGAAGAATAGTGTAAAATTAATCTACAATGACAATAAATCAAATTTAAATACTATTAATTTTTTATCCAAATTAACTAAACAATCACATGTGCTAGTCACATGCAAAATTCTTAAACAACAAATCAAATTTAAATACTATTAAATTTTCATCCAAATTAACTAAACAATCACATGTGCTAGTCACATGCAAAATTTTTAAACAACAAATCAAATTTAAATACTATTAAATTTTGATCCAAATGAACAAAACAATCACATGTGCTAGTCACTCGCAAAATTTTTAACCTAGTCTAACATAATTTTACTTTCAATTTATCCCTAACTTTTACCCTCAACGCTCTCATCATCGTGTTCTCTTCCGCCTAATGCACATATAATTCATATGAAGTTTCTTGCATACGTGTTAAACTATACCTTCGTTTCCCTTGCAATTTTTTAAAAATTGATCTTATTTATTATAATGAAAATAATCTTAATATATTTATAAATAAATTCTCTTGAATTGTAAATTTTATCAAAAATTATAATTTCAATTTATTTGTAAATAAATTAATTTATTTAAAATGTATTAAAAATTTATGAAATTCAATTAAAAATATATTTTGATATATCATAGTAAATACAATATTAAAAAAAGAATAAATATTTTATATAATATTTTTTAGATCAAATGAAATAAGTTCTAATAAAATCTTTATTAAATTTAATGAATTTTATAATTGTAAAATAAATAAATAATATAAAATCTATTTTCAATTAAAAATTAAATACTATTTTAAAAAATTATTTAAAAATTGTGAAGTAAAATCTTATTTTTGAGTACACAAACAAGGTACAGGAATACAAATGAGGCGAAGGTTTCATTTTGTATAAGTAATTGATAACTAATAAGTAAGTTAGTCATTAATAAATTAACTGATAATTAATAATTTATAATTAATAGTTGATAAGTTAGTTGATTGTTTAAGGAGTATTTTGCAAAATTAATTCTTGAATTAGTTGAAATTAAAAAATAACATAAAAGACATATTAATAGAATTAGATATATAATTAAAATAATTCATATTTATTTAAAAATTAATTTATATTAATACAATTAAAAAGTTTAAAATAAAAATATAATATTTAATATTTAATTAATTATTTTATGAACTTATATATTTATTTAATTACTTAATTTTTATTTTATTATTATTTATAACAAAATTATAATTACTTGAAATATAATTAATTATATATCATGATATTATTTTTTATTCACATACATATTTTTATATATTTATAATTTAACGTTAGGATATAATTATATTAAAATTAAGTTAATTATATTTTTAAAAAAATATATAGATTTATATTATAAAAGGTATAAGTTGTAAAATAAAAAAAAATAAAAATAGATTTGAAAAGAATTTAAAAAAAAGTAACTTATCTATAAGGTATTTTAGATAATTTATTAAATCATAATTTAGTTTTCAATAAATGTTAATTTAATAAGTTTGTACAAAAAATACTTTTAAAAGATACCTTATAACTTATCAACTAAAATGATAAGGTATAAGTTAATATATTTATTAAGGTATAAGTTAATATATTTATTGTACGAAATGGAGCTAAATTCATCCCTGTATAATTTGGAACTTCTGTACCCTTAAATTCTTCGCATATATGTTCTTTTCTGTTTAATTTGGCAAAAGGTCACTGTATTCAGGTTAAACCACAAAATTATCTCATGTAATATTTTTTTTTTTTGGTTGACTTTGTCTTTTAATCTGCTAATTAAAAAGTTGATTCTTTTTATCAATTTTTTTTTCAATTGTGAAAAATAATATATGGAAACAATCGATCTACAAAATACAAGTGGGAAGAAGAGCCGATGGTAACGGGAGTGTTGGAATAAAAAAAGGGATAAATTGTGGGTGAGATTAGGTCAAATTAGAGTTAATAATTTGGCTTGTGACTTGCATATAATTAATTATATTAATTTGGATGAAAATTTAATACATATTAATAAAATATTAATGGTATAAATTACATATAATTTTTTTTCATATTTTAAATTACATGTGAGTAATATATTTTTTCCATTTATTATTATCCTAAAATATTTTTAATTTTATGGTAATACTCCTTGCTGGATATTATTTTTAACAAATTGAAAAATTACCTTCTTAAATTTAATATTTACTCAATCATAATATCAAAATAATTGATTTGTCAAGATATAAAAAGCAGTGACACCAAACTCTCGCTGCTACGTTAGGAACAAATATTCCTATTGAAATGTAATACTAGGAATACATGCTTAAGCAGTTAAGCATAACAGGTTGAATTTCATTTTTTTTCAAAAAAAAAAAACTCATTTAAATGCAGTTCTAAATAGGTTAACTTATTTTAACCCTTGATTCTTGTGGGCTAATTTGTGAACTTTGCGGGCTAACCCATTTGCATTTTAAGAAGATATTTTTAAAATAAAAATATAAAAATAAATTTATTTTTATAAAAATGAAATGAGTTAAATTGATTTAATATAATTTTACAAAAATATAATGTTATATAATGCTGTATTTATTAAGGACAATATATATTTTAATATTTTTACATTTTTTTATTTTTAAATTTTTTAATGCTTCAATTTTTACATATAAATAGATTTGCTCGCAGACTAAGATTGAGTTGGACATTATAATGATAAATCCATTTAAATATGGGTCTAATTGAATTAGATCGTGTAAATTATAAACTTGCACAAATTGATACGAGTTAGACTGAGTTAGCTCCCTTTTCTAATACTATTGAGAAGTGCTTTACTCATTATTTCATCCTTGACTGATGAGTTTGTTACAGGCTGTAAATACATTACTGGAACTCAGGCGATGATAAGCTATGTTTTGAATGTTCGTAACTCTTGACATTTATTACTTGAAGAATAATATATAAGGCTTTCTCCAAATTTTATTACATCTTGTAGAACATTAATTTTACCTATCCCTACTATTTGTGGTTGAAAATGCAAGAAGCAATACTAAATTGATTCTTTTTTAAATGTGGGTGATTTCACAGCAAACAACGCGGTTTTCTGAACCTTTTACACATAGCAATTGCAAGAAAGCAATAAAAAGGTTTTCTGAACCTTTTACACATAGCAATTGCAAGAAAGCAATAAAAAAAGTAAGTAATTATAAAAAGCATAAAATGCAAGAAAGTTTGCATTTATAGATATGCTTTTGTAAATAGCAATCAAATGTAAATGTTACTATTAGTGTAAAGACCACAATTTGAGATGCATCAAGGATGCAAACAGGCGTAGTCGAGAATCCCAATCACTTGCTTACACTCACAAACAAATATTTGATTACAAAAGATAACTACAAATGGATAAATGGGTTATAGTAGATAGTGTAATGTGCTTTGTAGCAAGATTGGCCAAATGAACCCTTAGCTTAGGGACTTGAGGACATTTATAAGTCTTGATTTTGGAGGTTTATGGCTGCAACGGTTGAGGGCAAGTATTCCCACCATATCCGATCACATATGTTATTGAGTAAATGGGTATGTACTGATAACTATCTTGATCAAACATGACTCCATTCCTCCATAAGTTACATTATTGTTTCCTAGGTGCTGAGCATGTAATTGCCCTGCACGTTCCAAGGGATAACTCCGTGAGAAGTTTGCTATTAGTGTCACTATTTAATGATACCATTTTTTACTACTAATAGAAAGTCGACCTTCCAAATGAAAGGTAAGACTTTCTTTTTGCAAATTATATGGGAACAATATGGTTGCCATGAAAGTGAAAATAAGGAACTGCTTTGAGGAGAACATAATGTAGGAGAATTTTCATCACTATTCATTTTCTCTATCACTTTTGAATACTTAGTTATTTGTACCTTTTCTTCAAGTAGCAAGACCTACACCAAGCTCTTTGGTTGCTTGCATTATAAGCATGTAAAAGTGCATCTTCCTCCCATAATTTAGCAACCATTAAATAATCATAGTGAAATAAAATAAAATACTACTATGGTAATAAAAAATATATATCATTAGTAACTTATATTTAATGTAGAAGATCTCTAACCTATAAAAGCATCACTTTTTTCAACTTAAATGTGTTGTTCCATATCAAGCTATGAGTCAACTTCTTCAGTATTGCTTTCCCCACACCTTACATTTTGTTAGGAAAAGTTGTGTTAACAACACCTAATATTTTCATATTTGATGATATAGGCTTTTAACCATTTTGTTCTCTTGAAAAAGAGATTGTACCTCAGCTAATTTCGGTGGTAGTAAGAAAAAGAGCTAACCCAAGGTCCTCTTCAAGCCACTTATGGATTGCACTTAGTAGCTAATAATATAAACTTCACATTGTTGAAGAGTAACTATAATCCAAAAGCAATCCAAAGAGGATCTTGAGTTAGCCCTTATCCATACCACCACTAAAGTGATAGATGTACAACTTCCTTTTTAGAAGAACTAATTAGGAAAGAACCTATAGGATTAGATATAAAAATACTAGGTCAAAATGAGATGACTTCTTTTAGGAAAAGGGAGGGAGTAAAAGAAGTAATAGTGAAAGAGGTGGCTTGTTACCTAATGTGGAACAACACATTCAAGCAGAAAAAAGAGAAGTAATACTTTTGTGGATCAAAGATTTTCTGCACTTTGTGTAAGTTATAAATAACATATTTTTAATTACCTTAATACTATTTTCTTTTACTTTATTATGATTATTTAATGGTTTTCCTAGTTTCGGAAGGAAGAGTCAGTTCTACATGCTTTTAACACAAGGAGCTTAATATGGGTCTTATGACTTAGAAGACAAGGTGCAAAACAACTAAGTATTTGAAGGTGACTACATAAATAAGGAAATGAATATTGATGTAAATTTCTAATTATGATATCCTTGAAGCAATTTCTTACTTTGATATCCATGATAGTGATTTTAATTCTTAAAGCAATTATTAGTGAACCCTTGTTAAAATATAGGTTTATTTTTCTTATTGGTACTTTAAAATCCACTTCACTACATTGGTAGTGAATGAATTGAAACATAAACTATTAGTAGATAAGCATAAGATATTAGTGTTAATAGGAAATTTGTTGTGAATTTTATCTTAGAAAATTGAACTTGTAATTACCTAAAACCAAAATAATGTGGATCTTTAGTATCTACTAGAACAAAACACATCTATTTAAGTAAGACAATTTTTCATTCATAAAAAAAAACTAAACAAGGTCTAGAATTTGAAATCCACAAAGGTAGGGAAGTTCATTTAAATTCAAAATCCATAATGGTAGGAGAATTTCACACTCAAGAAAATTTTTGACACATGTTAACTTATTCATTAAAGTAAGTAATTAAAAAATCACAAAATGTAATGATAAATAAGAGATCTAATGGTTTATATCAAGTTTATAGAAAATAACAACCTATATACTCTTCATATCATTAAATTTTACATATGAAGAATAATGTAACTTACAATAGAATGAAAGAATTTTGGCTAAAAACATTTACCTTAAGTGACATTTGATGCCTCTTGAAGGTTTGGTACTTTCTACTACATTCAAGTTTTGATCCCTAGTCTTTGTATGTATGCATCGAATAGTATAACTATTCTTCTATTTACTAAAAAAAGAATGGAAACATTCTTGTAGCATTAAAATGAATTAGGAACAAAGAGAACAAAATTCCTTAACTTTGCAACCTTACTACAATAAATCATCACTTGTGTCATGATTAAAATTGTGGCATAAGATAAAAAATTTTATGATTATGTTATATAACCATGAGAATACTAGTTAGATAAACTATGGTACAAGTAGAGGTGGTAAGGAAATTACTAAAAAAAAGTACTTGTGGCATTTTTTTTAGGCTATGAGTTTACCCATGGCTAATAAATTTTTCTAACCATAAATACAAAACATAGCAAGAAAGACGCATCTATAACTAGTAACTCATACTACCACAAACAAAATTATAGGAAAAAATAAAATAAAATTGCAATGGAAACTAATATACCAAACTAAAATAATTTTTATATATCAAAATTAAACTGATTGTCTAAATGATTTAACGAAGTGCTAGCCTATCATTTATTGAAACTAGCTAATACTTTTGATCCATATCAAGTTAATGTAAATTGTTAAAACTTTATCTATTTAGAAACCACAAATTGCATTTATAGGGAATTAAACTTAAATTTCTAAACTAAGGAATGCAAAGTCTTACCATCACACTAGTTTGCTTCTTTAGTATTATAATGTTATATATTTTATATAAACTTTTAGTTAATCAATTGGCTTTACAAATAAAAAAACACTCATGTACTACTAATTATATAATAATAAAATAGTATATAATAAAATATTATAATATTTATTCTATTAATCTATATTAATTCTATTATGTAAGTTTAATTAATGAAAAGTTAAATGGTTATTTATTATTTATGAAGAATTGTTACATTCTTATGTATACATGCATATATATATATATATATATATATATATATATATATATATATATATATATTAAATTAGTACATAAATAAATAAAGATCTTTAAGAATGTAATAGTTGAGTTCTCTCTTCTATATCTTAATATTTAAGGTTTAACTTATTTCTTTATTATTTTAACTAAAATAATAAATCTGCATAACTATACAATTTATGGGTAGTTTATTTTTTTAAAATACATTCTATGAATCAACTAATTAAAAATGTTACATTTTATAACTTTTTTATTTTAACTAATTGGGGGCTAATTATATGATCAAATAAGTTGTTTATTAAACATCTAAAATAAGTATTTAACTTAGTTAATCTGCTAAAGGCTTCCTCACTTAGCTAAAAGATGATGAATCAGTGATTTGCCAAACATCCTTAACATACATTTTAATATTTGTATATTTTTCTCTACTATATTGCAACATATTGCACCTATTATAATTAACCTTTTTATTTATATATTTTTCACAAGAATGATTTATTTGGCATTGACTTTATTCATATAATTAATTCGTAGTATAAGTAATACTTTACCATTAGTAAACTTTTCCAATTTATATAATGGTACATATGATATTTTGTCACAAGAGATATATTTTCATAACTTAGTTTGTTGTATAAGTAATATTTGCCATGGATAAATTTCTTTTGGAGCACAAATAATACTTTGAAACAGAAATATGTTTTTGTTGTTAAAGGTATCAAATAAATAATACGAACTAGTCTATATTACTTGTAAAAAAAAGATTGAATATAAGGGGGTCTAAGTTCAGTCTATATATGTACAAATATAAACTAGTTCGTATCCTCATAGTCCACATGGACTAGTTTATATTATTTATGAAAAAAATAAACTTAATTTTAGAGGTCTAAATCCATCAAAGTCTATAGACCAATCTACATTATTCGTGGATTAAAGTTCATTTTACTATCACACCCATAGCTTAATTCATACCATAAGTGATATTTTGTTACAAGTGAAATTTTACTATGGCATAAATGCTTCAAATTTTTTGTACATTTATTTACATTTTTATTGCCATGGTAAGCGAGATATAATAGCTACAAATTTTGAATTTTCATGGTATAATTTAAGACACAAGTATTAATTTGTTGTAATACTTACTACATTAGAATGAAATACCTCAACCTTACAACCCACCAACCTTGTTGTACCTTAGGCAAACTTCCAAATATAAAAAAAGTAACAAGTAAAATATTTGAATCCTTAATCAAGAATATAACAATCAAATATAGAAAAATTCAACGATACAAAAATATTATTATAATACATAAAATAAAAAATAAAAAATTAGATTCCAAAAAATTGAAAAATTCTTTTAAAATGAACCTTTTTTTAGAAGATAATCAAGAATAAATCAATGAAACAAAAAAAATCAACAATACAAAAAATATCCCTAAAATAATAAAATAATCACAAATCACAATACTAAATCATAAAAAATTTATAAAATCCAAAAAGGGTGAAATTTTATAAAAATAATAAAAATACAATAATGAAACATAACAAATTCAATATTAAAAAAATATTAATTTACATAAAATAATTACAAATCACAAAGCTAAATCTTAAAAAAATCCTAAAAAGTGAATTTTTTTACAAAATAATCAAGAACATAACAATAAAACACAAAGAAAATTCAATAATAGAAAAAAATCATTACAATACATAAAATAACCACAAATTACAAAATTAAAACCTAAAAAAAATTCTAAAAGTGAATTTGTTGTCACAAAATAATTGATAATACAATAATAAAAAACAAGAATACTATTTCACTATGACAAATATCATTAAATGCATAAACTACACACAAATAAAAAAACTAAATCCTAAAAAAAATATTAAAACTAACAAAATAATGAGGAACAAAGAGAATTCACTAATTAAAATACTTTCTAAAGTGAGGGGAACATAATGGCAGCAGCAGATGTCATCCAGAATTTAGTGCAATGGTATAAAAGGAGGGAGTGAGAGGGGAAAGGAGAAGAGAAAAATAGAGGTTTGGTGTTAAGCTGTTAATATATAAACCAAGTTAGTGATGAAATTATTAACAAATTAATTCATCTCTAATTATATTTAATGAAATGATGTGTTTTATCTATTGATAGAACTAGCAACAAATTCTCGTCACTAATTTCATCATTAACTTAAAAAAATTCACTTCATCACTAAATAATTTTTTAAATTTTCATGCAAAATTTGTTCGTAAATCTATCAATAATTTGAAACCTTAATTTTTTTCATTCTAATGCTAATTTTATCAATAACATTTACTAATGGATAAAGCTTTAAGCGGAAAAATTCTAGAAATGTAAAAAAAAAATAACAAATTTAGCAACAAAATGGAAATTTTGTTGTTAAATTTAAAAGATAAATATGACTCATGAAGTCCTATTTATCAATGAAAAACTTGTCTTTAAATATGTCACTAAATATGGATTTTCTTGTAGTGATTAATTCATGTTTTGAACCTTGGTTCTCTGTTTAGATACTGCTATCCTAACTAAGGCCCCTAGTGTTGCTTCAAATTTTACTAAACAAATGGTAAAGGATGTTTGTTGAGGATGAAGAAAAGGTACTTCCTCCAAGGACTAGGAAAAAAATATAGTGGAAAAGGCCAATCTAAAATAGCTAGTAGTTAATTGTGTTAACCTCAAGAATATATATGATAAGTTTTGATGATGATAAATAGATGTTACAATAGTATTGTATGTCTTATGCTAAAATGATACATTATACAAGCCTTAATAGACATACTATGTTATGGTTGATGTATATACATAATATAATGATTATACTTTTTCTTATATATGCATGATAACACTAAGTGTTTACAATAGCATTGCATGTTTTTATACTAAAATGTTATAAAATCCTTAATAAATATACTATACTATAGTTGAAATAGCAATGCTTGATTATATGCTAAAAGAGCTATACTGTAGACAAGCATTACTAAGCATATGATTAATCAAGATGTATAAAAGGATGATTATGCATGTTCTTATGATAATTGATTTTATATGAATCACGCATCCATATCTTGATATATTAGATTGGACTAACTATATTGTTTGCAAGGTTTATGAACTTGTATATAGGAAAGTACAAGATAAAGGAGAGTGAGCATTGAAGCAAAGAAATAAAAGATCACATTATGCTCAACTCAAGAACAAGAAAGAAATACAAGAAAGAAGATTTTATCTAAGTATTGAATATTTAGAAGATTAAAAGCTTGGAAGTATCAAGTAAAGCCAAGGAACTTCATTAGTATAGTTTTTCATCTTAAGACTTAAACTTTCTTGTAAAATAAAGTATTTCATGATATAAAGCTCAAGCATACTTTTCATAATCTTAGCTTGATCAAAATATTTTAAAAGATAGCCCACAATCATGATTTTACAAGATAACCTATGGGGACATTTCAAAAACTAATGAAATATAAGTTCATGATGTTTTCAATATTGACCTTTGGTCATTCTTTTAAACATATCTCATAAAATACTCATGATTTGATTGTTAAACATTTTCCATACAAAAATAAACTCAAGGAGATTTTCATGGACATATCATTTGCTTAAAATGATTAATATATGAAAAAGATATGATTTTTCCAAAATGAGGCTAAAAATTAATTTTTTGCATTCTAGCCTTTTCTGATGTGTGCTCTTTTTTTATCATATCTTAAAAAATACAAATGATATGAGCATGAAATTATTTTTATATGAAAATAGACTCAAATAGCTTTCTATACATTTGTTATTTGCTCAAAATTACTAATATATGAAAGATTTATGAATTTTACAATTTGAGTTTCAAAATTAGATTTTCACATATTCACTGTTTCTGAACTTTGCTCATTTTTTTGAACATATCTCAAAAATGACATTAGATATGAGCATGAAACTAGATCCATTTGAAATTATACTCAATTATCTTTCTAAAAATAGATTATTTTCTTAAAACGAACTTAAAATGAGAAGTTATGATGTTTTCAAGTTGAGTCTGCATTGTTGTTTGGGTGAATTAATTCATCAATCGATTCTGGACATTGAAAAAGCACTCTAGATATCCTGAATCGATTCACTAATCGATTCTAGCTATTTTGGTGCATGAATAATGGCTAATAATGACTAATTTTCATTCTTAACAACCCCAAATTACTATAATACTTTATAAGTTAAGAAACATAAAATATAATTAAGAGGGAGCCTGAACTTCATTTCTTAACATCATTTTACACCTTCTTTCATCACATCATGATTTGAGCTCAAATTTGTGAAAATTTTCTATTTTTAGTACTTCAATTGTTTCATCCACTCTTTAAGAGAGTATATTAGAGTTGATATTCATCTTGTATCACACTAGAATTGTAAAAGGTGAGGAATCTTTTGTAAAGAGAGATTTTGCTCAAGAAAGAGCAAGGATTATAAGGCTTCTTCAAGTGGTAATTGAAACTTGAAGGGATAGTGGATTAATACACAAGCTTAGAGAGCTTAGAGAGTGGATGTACACCTTGGTGGGAATATCCAAGGAAAGAGCCATTATATATTCTTGTGTTTAATCTTTATACCCTATCTCTTTATAGTTTCTGCATATTGCTCTATTTTGCTGATTATATACGCTATTTTTGCTGTTGTTATTTGTTAAATGCATTGTGCTATAATGCTTATGTTATCACTTGAGTAATTGAATAGTTAAAAGTGAAATACTCCCATATTGATCTTGATATTTGAATGATTGAATAATTGAAAAGAAATCCATTTATGATTACTTATCTATGCATATGAATCATGATTATTTTATCTATGCGTAGTTGATGAACTAGTTAAATGAATTATGCTTTAATGTTGATCTTGTTGGTTCAATAGCTAAAAAAGAACTCAATTTATGCATTGGCTTCTTGATTATTATTTATGCATAATTGAATGAGTTGCTTTGCACAAGTGAATTGAATTGTTATATCTTAAGTGCAAACATATTCATAAAGCTTTCTTGGAATTCTTTTAAATCAAATTTATTCTCATGACTTCCTAAAATTAAAGGATTTTCAAAAGGAATTGTAAAAATAAGAAAAATTTTAAAAATACCTAATTCAACCCTTTTTAGGTGTGGGTTGTCAAGGCCAACAAATTAATGAAGAAGCAACCATGTAAAAATTGAAAGAAGGACTATAGTAGCTAGTAGGTCTATTATTCCTTATATGCTTACTTTGGCTAATACTTTAGACATCTTTTAGCTAATGAATTCAATTATTAAACCAATGACAACAATTGGTGTGGAACAATTCAGAAGTTAATGCAATATCATGTGAGTCTTTAAGTCTCTAATTTATAATCATTTTGAACTTTTTCTCCTTCCAATCTAGCTAATGTAGTAATTCTTTTTCAACATATTTAAGAAAATTTGGAGCTTACACTTGTCCTTTTGATCCTTTAACTTATAATCCAGCTTAAGAAGATAGTCCTTAAACTTTCCATACTTTCAAGGTTCAAATATTGTCAAGCCACTCAAGGTCAATTTACTTAGGGTCCAATAAGTTAACCAATATTGATGAAATGGCCAAGATACAAGTCAAGTTAGATGCAACCTTGGGACTTCAAGATTAGGCTATCAGCGGTGATAAAGCAAAAGTAAAGTCTTCTATTGGTGCAAGGGATGTCTATCTTAAGGAGAACCTAGGGTAGGAGGTAAAAGTTGAAAACCTAAAGGTAAGAAATCTAAGCATGTGAAGAAAAGCAAGAAGAAGGACACCAAGAAGGAGATATCCGTCTATGTGAGACAAAAGAAGAAAGATTTCTAGGAAGAGAACAAGAATGATAAAGATCCTTTTATTGCTTTTTAATCATTTATCTTAGTAAAGGACTTTAGGTCTATTTTAGTAATACAAAAACAATTAGTGGTAGAGGACATAGAGAAGAAGAAATCAAAAAAGTCATGGTTAATTTAGCATCCTTTTTAAACTAAGAGCTGGAAAGCTATATGCTTGACTCAAAGGCCAAAGAAAAATTGAATTCAACATTAATCATACTATAAGGTACCACTTCTTTAGATGGAGCTATTACTATTAGGCCAAAAGACTTCATCCTATCTTTGTTGGATGCTTTTCTAGAGATTATTAGAACCATAAGTGCTTTCGCCACTAAATAAGCTCACCAAACCCTTATTCATTGATGAAATGAACTTACTAAACTTTACAAGTTTGGCAATTAGCAAAAAGTTGACATTGCAACCAAATGAAGAACTTATATGAAGAAAATGGAAAAAAAATGCTATAAAAATTTCTAGTTTCCAACAAAAAAAATTTTAGCTTCAAACATAACTACAATTTGCTTAAGGTATTTAGCCTAAGTTGGAAACCAAATTCAAATCTACCAATAAGGAAGAGTAGGCATTATTGCATTAGGATAAGTTGACATTAAAGGATTTTGAGGCTACAATTAGTAAGATTTTAAGCATGAATGGTAAATGCTAAGCAATGCAAAAGTAAAAAAACAATGCAATGGCTAAAAAGTACAGCTTTAAGAGTTCATTGTAATCTTTCAAAATGTACTGTTAAGGTTGAAATGGTTAAGATACTTTGTAATGGTCTTTAAATGTTATTTTAATGTGATTAACTTTGTATATAATTTAGGATAATTCAAACCATATTTTAGCTTTTTTTAAATGAATATAATATTTTGAATAATTCATTATATTTGTAATATAGTTACTTTATGTATACTTAACTTAAAGAGCTTTAAATATTTATAATTAATACTCTTAACTTTATTGCCTTCGACATTTTCGAATCTTGTAATTATTCCTAATGAAACACTTGATAATCTCAAATGGTCCTTCTACTAAGATGACCATTTTTCATAACTTGACTTAGCTTACATTGACAAAGTAACTTTCCACACTAATTAGCTTCATGAAAAATTCTTCTCCTTAACATGCTTGTTATATTTTTTAGTCAATTTTTATTTATTACATACTAATGCATCCATTGCATTCTTGTATAATTCATCCAAGTTCTCTAATTCGCTAATTTTTAAATTATACTAATCCCCTTATGACAACTTATTTTGCTTTTACACCTTTAATGCTTGTATCGTCACCTTAATTAGAAGTAATACATTATATTCGAAACTAATTCATAAGGCATGACTCCATTCAACTCTCATGGAAAGTTTCAAACTACCTAAACATTGTTCTCAAGCATTTAATACCATTTGTTAGGGTATTAACCAATATGTTTCTCAACCAAATCAATAATAGGCTTATTAATAGCCTCGACCTTGCCATTAGTTTATATGTAATAAGGAGTGAATGTGAGCATTATAATTCCTTTTGATTCGACATTGTTTTGATTTTTTGGCCCATGAATATGGTTTTATGGTTAGTTGTTATTGTCTTGTGTAAGTCCAATTTTCTTATTAATTTATTCTTTTAAACCCAATTGCCTCAAACTATTTCTTAAAGTAGTTTATAGCCACTAAAATAATATGGTGGCCTATAGTTAAAAAGGTATAGTTCTTGCTAATAATGTTAACAGCTAACCTTTAAATGGCTATGATTTAACAATATATTTTAGTTTAATGGCTAGTGCTCTTTGAATTAGGTTAGGTTTTTTACGTTTTTGGTATCTCTTAGCATAATTAATGCAATCTTTAACTATTTTTTGCTAGTAGAAATCATTTTGGATTAGTATCCATTTCATTTTAATTCTAGCTTGATAGGCATCTTATATAACCTTATGGATTTCTACCATAGCAAAAATAATTTCAATTTCGTTTATACATCTAAGTAATTGCCCTTTAAGCCTTTTTTTTATGTAATTTACCATTATGGAGCACAACTTTAAAGCTTTTATCCTAATAGTTTGACTTGCACTATTAAATGGATTATTGATATATTCTACTAATGGTGCCCTCTAATTGATTGAGGTATTACTTATATTTGCACATAATATATTTTTTAATTCAACTAGCTCAAGATGAACTCTATTTATAAATTATTGAGCCATTTTTAACTTATGGATCTTATACCTTGAAGCTATCAAGATTGGCCTTTTCATTTTCAACTTATGGTATATGCTTAATGACCATATCATCACACTCATATAACAAGTTGGCCAAAATTGCCAAGCATTTGGACATATTAGAATTCTTACACTTATATTCTCGTGAGTTTTATTTAATAATCAATTATGAATCACCATAAATTTTTACATTATGTGCTCTTTGTTCTAATAATAATTCTAAGCTAATAACCTTTGCATTTGGCTTCATTATTTGAAAACTTTACACTTAATGTGAATAAGAACTCGATTGGCTTGTTTTGAGATGTAATAATTAATAAACTAACACCATCTCTATTTTCATGATTCGGGTTGTTAAAATACAATCTCAAATATTTTAAATTGACAAAATTAATTTGTCATTCTTAATATTTAACTATGAAATCATCCATAACTTAGCCTTTCATAGTCTTTAAAAGGAAATATTATGATACAAATTCTATTAGCCCTAACACCCATTTTCAAACTTAATATTAAAGGCTATGATAGCATGTATTTTAAGATGCCAACCTTTATTAATACTAAAATAGTAGTTAGCAATAAATAATATCTTAGCTTAATACAAACCAAATATAAAGAAAGACATAACTATTCAATTGTCAAATTTTTTTGTTTAGTTACATTTAATATTTTGGATAAACTATATATTGCCTTTACTTTTTCTTCGTCATTTTCTTAAGCAAGGACACATCTAATTATATCAAAAAAGGTCAAAATATACAATTTCAATGGTCAGCCTAAGACTAGGGAATACATAACTAGTAGATTAGTTAGATACTTTTTTATATATTCAAACATTGCTTGATGTTCACTCTACCAAATGAATTGTTCATTATTCTTCAACTTTAACAAAGATGAAAATACTTTAGTTTGGCTAAATAGGTTTGACCTTAACATCTTATTCATATTGAGTCCACTATTGACCAAAATCTTGTTCAATGGTCAATCATTCATTTAAGTTTTGGCATATAAAAGCCTCAACTTTTTTTTCATATGCTTTATCAGCCTTTTAAACTCACCAACTACTTATTCATTAAGTTTAACCATTGTTACCTATGAGTCATCATTAAAATCCTTTTCCACTTCATTTCCATTAGTGATTACAAATGATGATGGTAGGATACTGACCATATTAGCATCAAGGTTAATTTTCTAACCTTGGATTTTTAGCTAGTGAAAGATGGTTTCTTTATCTTTTTCCTTCTTCGCATTACTCAACTTTCCTAGGTTGAATGTGTTAGCCAAGATTTTACCCAAGAAAGGGTGAAATGGATTTTAAAAACATTTTACAGTTATGCCTAATTTGAAGATAATGTGAATAAGGAATAAGTGTTAATGTGAAAGTGAATGCAAAATAATACAACAATATGATGAAGAATGTAAAGAACAGAGCAATATGTCAGGCAAGTAAAGAAATAGGAAAAAGAGATACCAAACACTGCTATTTATAGTAGTTCCAGCCTTGAAGATCCAACACTCCAAGGTGTACATCTACTACTAAGCCTCTCTGACTTGGATTTGAAATCTTATTCACTATCATTTCAAGTTTGAAGGCACTTGAAGAAGTCTCAGTACAAACTTTGTTTTTCCTTCACTATTCCTTTGAGAATCCTCTCTCAAAGCACTCAACAAATCCTAAGAGATTCACCACTCTTAAAATCTCTAGAGATACCTCACCCCAGTATCAAATAAATGAAAGAAAGTAATACAAGAATACAGCTCACAAAACTCTAGAAAGTGGATTATACAATGAAGCTTAATGAGAGGATTTTTTCAATCAAGTAAGCTCAAGGGATTTCAGGTTATGAAAGGATGAAAAAATGTTTCTTGTGTCTATGTAACAGTGTAAGCTCTTTCTCTTGTGAAATAATTTGAAAAGAAACCTTTATATAGGAGTTAGAAGAGTAAAAAAGCTGTTACTCAGTAAATATAGCCGTTATGAAGTTATTAGTGCCCTGTGAATCAATTTTGGAATCGATTCAAGGGACCTTGCGAAGAATTTGAAAAAGGTTAATGAACTGATTTGAAAATTGATTCATACTTGAAAAACTCTTTAGTAAATCAATTGTTGAATTGATTCACTTTAACCTTATTTCGACTCTGGATGAGTTGAATCGATTCGGGAATTGATTCAGCCTCTTTCGAAACAAAACTAAGAAAAAAAATAGGATATAAAGAGTAGGTTAACCAATTGATTCATTTGAAAGAAAGATCAAACTTTTGAAAACATGAATCGATTCAGCAATCAATTGATTTTTCTTTGAAAAACTTTCTGAACCTTGAGAATTAATTGTTGAATCGATTCGGGCAAACCAGTTTGCTCTCTAGATGCCTAGAATCGATTCGGGAATTAATTCAGGCAAACTAGCTTGCTCTTTGGATGCTTGGAATCAATTCAACCTTAGAAACAACTTTGAAAATGTTCTTACAGAAAAATTCTAAGGGGATTAACTAAGAACTAACTAATCTAAATATGATCTTCTTCTCTTTATCTTCAAAACTTGTAGCAAGTTCCTTGATAAAGAGGGGCAAATCCAAAAGTCATCAAAGTGCTTTGTTATCATCAAAACTCTTTAGAGGGGCTAAGGTTAACAAAATGACATCTTGGGCTAGTGGCCTTCTTTCTATTTTTTTTTCTATAAGCAACTTGTCTTTATATCCATTTCTTTAAAGTTTTTGTTGAGAAAAATTTTCTATTAGAGATTGTACAATTTGTCACTGCATTCCATGGATCTTGGCTTCTATATCCACTTTTCTTTGTCACGATTTGGTTTATTTCTTATCCATTATTCCTCAAGGTGGTCACCTCTTAAGTTTCTAGTGCCAATACGAATTCTAGTCTCCCTTCTTGGCTAGTCATATTCTAATTTGTAAAGGATAATCTTTCTTTTTCCTTTCATTTCTTAAACTTTTTTACTTTCTTTATGGCCTTTTTTTATCATTGACCAACTTTTGAACATTAAGGCTAATTTGGTTTTTTGATTGCTTACCATATAACGTAATTATTAGTTCATCATAGTACTTTTTCTCACTTAGGTTATCTCATTAAAATTTCCCTTTTTACACTGGATTCTTTTAATGATATCAATATTCAACTTTCTCTCATTCAAGTATACTTCAAGGAAGAATAGTGTATCTAGAGGGTCATTGCATTTATAATAAGCAACCATGTTAACCTCTATGTTAAATAGGTTAAAGTTATCCATTGGCTCAACATAATTAAACTAACTTGCGAAAGAGTCATTATTTATTGATATATTTTTTCCTTATCAACAAATCTTAATCTTTTTTGCTTGATAGCTTTATCAAACATATTATGACATTTGTAATATTTTCTATCTTTTATCTCTTCTTTTGATAGAATTTTATGATTTTTAGATGATTTTATCTATTTATCTTTTAATAAAGGTTAAAAAAAAGTTAATTTACTTTGTTTATATCAAAGGAATAAACTTTTTTATTCATGTGATCCATTTTGTCTTTCTTTTTAGCATTTTTTAGTAAGGAACAAATATAAGGAAGGATAGGCTTAAGTTTGGCTAGACGGATCTCCTTTTTCACTTTCTTCATTTGTTTCATTCTTTTCAACATAAGTAATTTTCTCTTTCTTAGAGTGTGTTCAATGTATCATTCTATCTTTTTCTTACTACGGATACTTTATTTGCTAAACCTTTTCAACTATGTAGGCCATGTCAGTAATATTTTGATTAACTATTTTTTATGAATGGTAAATTCAAAGCTTATATTGCTATTTTCATAATCTCATTCTCAATAATTTGAGTGAAACAATGGCTTCTCACATACTGAAATCTATCCTAATAATCTTTGACCAATTCCATAATATTTTTGTTTATGTTAATTAAATTAGCCATTCCTATCTTTATATCCTTTTAGTAAAACTAATTATGAAACATATGTTCCATTTGGACCAAAGTGTATAGAGTTAAGTGGAAGACATAAGTACTAAAAGGAAACAATACTTGTTAAGGATAATCGAAAATGCCTTAGCTTGAGGAATTTATTATCGATCAATTCTCTACATTTAGTTTGAATCAAGCTAGATGTTCAATGGTTGATTAGTTATCTTTAATGAATCTTGAAATCCCTAGGTAGCCTAATTTGGTGTATCCATTCTAGGAATGCTCCTTTATAATTTATATATGTATACTGATTGTTTAATTAGTTCAACAACCTTTCAACTAAGAACTACATGTTTTAGACTTGGCCTTGGCCTTGGCCCTGATTCACCTTTGATATCTTCTAATTCTGCTATTGTATGTTGTCTCATACACCTTTATTCCAATGCTTGTTCAGCTAATCCTTATAGGCATATCCACCTCACCTTGTGAGTCTTAGTTGGTTATATTCTAGTCTTTTGACCTCATTATATTTAGACTCAGTCTCATTCTCAATCTTTTTTTTTCCTTTGAATCTTGCTTATTACTTTGTTAAGAACTAAGATACTATGCTACCTTTTCTAAGGTTTAGTTCATTCTTGCTTAGCTTATAATTATATCTTCAAGGATTAGCCTTAATATAGTAACTGTTTATTGGGAGAGCTTGTGAACCATGTCATAATTATTCTTATCCATTTGTTATCTGATTATAACTAGACATTAAGGAATTAGATCATGACTGTTATTCTTTTTTATCATTTTAGTTACCTAGATGTTTAACCTCTCGATCTGAGTATTCTGGCCATTTTAAAGGATAACCCTATTGTTTTCATTAGTATATGGCATGCTATAAGACACTTTGATAAGCATTCCAAAAGGCCCCATAACATTGCTTCTTCAGCTATTATTCATCCTATTATTAGTTTATTGTTGTTTGTAAGAGTATTTCTATTATAATTATTTAAACAATCATTTCTTGGATTTTAATTTTGATTTTATCTTGAATTTTGTATAATATTCTAATTATTTTGATTCTAATCCATATTAACATTTTTTATATTTTCAACTACAATTTCTTCTTAGTGAGCCTTATCTATATTTTTTATAAACTTTTTTTGAAATAATGGATTATAATGAACAACCCTAGAATTAAAAGTTATGTTTATATTTATATTAAACAATAGTACAATAGTATCACTTCCTAAGTGCATAAATAGTAAAGGTTAATCAAAACTTGATACCTTAACCATGTTCCATAAGGTGTGCTAATTTATTTATAGTTGAAAATGCAAGAAGCAATATTGATTTGACTTTTTCTAAATATAAGTGATCTTCATGACAAATAATAATTGTTCCTAATCTTTTGCATGTAACAATTGCAAGAAAGTAGTACAAAATGAGTAACCATAAACAAGAACATAAAACGTAAGATAGTTTGCATTGTTATGCTTTGATGACTCTATTCCTTTATAAATTATGCTATTGTTTCATAAGTGTTAAGAAAGTAACCTCTTTGCAAGTTCTAGGGCATAATTTCTTAAGAAGTCTGTTAGTTGTGTCGTTATTGTGTGATACCATTTTGACTAGTAATGAAAGGCAAAACGAAAGGTAAAGACCTTTTTTTTCTTAACAAACATTTGACTTCTTCATTTTTCTTTTGTTCAAGGTTAAACAAGGTTGAGAAATTTCCCTAGTTGAACATCAATAGTCAAAACTTTGAAATAAAGGGTTAATACTCACATAAAAATTCATAAAAGTAAATATGATAAGCAATTTTATTTATTTTATATAAGTAATTTCATAAATTTAAATGATCTTTAAATATTAAGAAATATTTTAGCAAAAGTGATAATATGTTTTATTCTAGAAATAAACAAATCTATCTTACTTTCAAACTTTGTCTTTAATTTTTTTTTAAATTATAACTAACCTTTGTTGAATAGGCCAAATATAAAAGAATAAAGCTTTAAATAATTGTTTTCATCACTTCTTATATGAGTTAGAATGAAATATCTCAACAAATATTCTTTAAAACATTCATTAAATTTGCCTTTGCAAAGCGTTTATTCAAAGAAATTAATTATAAAACAAGTGGTTTTCTAAATTTTATACAATATTTGACTAAACTACTAGTTCATAAATAAAAATTGGAATATGTTTGATTTGTGAAAAATATTTTTATATTTTATTATTTTTTTGAAATAATTTTCATTTTTAAATTTTTATTTGCTTTGAAAATGTGTTGTTGTTTATTTAAATATCAATTTCATCTTGAACATAATAATTATGAAATGATTGATAATTCAAAAAATGAAGGGTGATTGTGGCAGTGGAGGTAGTTGTAGTGTTTTATTTGAAAATAAATAATTAAAAAGAGGCTTGGGAATAAATATGATTTTTATAAAAACTTAGATTATAAATGGATAGAATGACTTATGGCTAAGTGTGATTAAAGATAAGTATGTAAGTTTGGAAAATTTTAAGAAAATACATTCCTAAATTACCTTTGAGGCATTTTTTTTCATATTTTCCCAAAAACCAACCCCAATCCTCATTTTCCCTTAAAACACAAACCATTTCTCTCTTTTCTCCAATTTCAAGTAAGATCTCCAATCCTCCTTAACTCCATTCTTCTTGAGATTAAGCAAAGTAATAATCCTCACATTTTGATCTTGTGACAATTTCTTTTATTTCTCCTTGTAGACTTTTGATAATTAGATTTCTTTAAGAATAAATATAGTTTTAGAGCTTTAATCCCTAATTTTCTGAATCGGAATATTTAGGAGTAAATCAATCCTTAACTTCATCACCAATAATCTCTCGCACAACCAATGACTAAGACTTCTAGCAACAATTTGTGAGATTTATTGGTTTAATTGATTTTAGGATAGATTTTTCCCTAAAACTTCCTTGAAAAGTTTATTAATGCTAAAGAATGTTGTTTGATGTGAATTTCCTTATAAGATTGTGTTATATGATGTTGTTTTTATGCTTAGGAATGTTTAGTTTATGAGATTGATAAAAGATAAGTTTTGAATGAAAATTTTTACAAAAATGCATATTTGAATTAATTGAAAAATTAATTCATCAAGCTCAATATGCAAAAGTTGCAACCCCAAATCAATTCAACCTTTCTAGAACTAATGCTTGAAAAAGCTTAATTGATTGGTGAATCATTTCAGTAAGGATTTGAGGCTACCACCTCTGCACCAAATGAATGCAGGCCTTCCAAAAACATATAAATTGACCTAAATCGATTCAAAACTTGTGGAAATTTACTAGAAGTTTTGAATCGATTCTCATCTTGAATTTCATGTTTTGATTCTAAAACCAAGAAAAATTGAATATTTAAAGCGTACTCATGTATTAAAATGAAATGAGGGTATTAAAATAGGAATTTTAACTCTTTTATCATGTATGGATATTGATTGTACTATAAATTATATGGAAAGTTGATTATAAAACTTGTAAACTAATATTGATTAATCATTTTAAGGCCATGCATTAAGGCATTGTGATGTCTTGAAAAATTAAAATAGTTGTTGTGATATTTGAGCTTATTATACCTTATTATTCATAAGGATTAAGATAAGAATGATATAATACTCATGCAAATTGAACATCAAATCTAGTTTTTGCTTGTATGGGATAAGGATGAGTTGGAAAGATAAAGATGAACTTATGATGGATAAGGATGGATGAGAGATGCAGAAAGATTTACTCACTTTCTATTTTTGTATTTTCTTAAATTGTAATGGTATACTTTGATTTGAGATATGAAATGGTAGAAATTGATACTATTTGCTTATGTTTATGATATATGATATAAATATTTAAATTGTTAAACTGTGTAAAGCATAAGATAGGTGGAAATGGGAGTAATTTAGTCGATAAAGCTAATTTTGTCTACTATAAATTGTTTTCTCTTTTAGAATGCTTGCTCACAAAGTTTCGAACTTACTTTTTAATATTTTGACATTACAAATTTTTAGATTAAGCCATCACCACCATAACATGGATACATGTCCTTTAGATTTTTCATTAACATTCCTAGGCAGCAATCGATTATGTTATCTATAGATAAATATTTCTCCTAGGCCTTAGACTATTGGAAATGATAATTAGGCAAAAATTCATTTGTTTATTAGGATTAGTTAAACTAGCTTATTCTCATATTATGTGAATCAAACAATGGATCTAATTTATGCTTGTAAAGAATAAAGATAAGTTAGAAGGATATGGATGAGCTTGTGAGAGATAAAGATGGATGAAGTTACAATGAGATTTACTTGATTTTTATGGATGTATTTTGTTGAATTTCAATGGCATATTTTGATTTGAGATGTGGAATGGTAGAAATTGATAATATGTGCTTATGTGTATGATATATGATAGAAATGTTTAAATTGTTAAACTATACAAAGTGTGAGATAGATGAAATAGGAGTAATCTAATTGGTAAGACTAATTAGTCTACTATAAATTGTTTTATATTCTAGAATATTTTCTCACTAAATCTCAAACTTACTTCCATATTTTATCATTATATATTCTCAAATTGATCCTCCACCACCATAACATAGATATAGGCCCTCTAAATTTTTCCTTGGCACTCATAGGTAGTAATTGGTTATTTTATTTGTAGATAAATATGTCTTTTGGACCTTGGATTGTAAGAAATAGCAATTAGGAAGAAATTCTTTTGTTAATTAGAATTAGTTAGACCAATTTATTCTTAATTATGTTAGAGGTCATAAGTAAGTCTAATTTTCTTTATTTTGTAGAAAGTCAACTAGATGAAACTATTGTTACCCTTAGCTATTAAAGCTAATCATATTATTAGTTGTATATACGTTAATTCATGTTTCCAAATAATGATTATGATTAGGGAGATTTGGGAGGCTAGTGGAAATTAGAAAATGGGTTCATGCCAATCATAGCTTAAAAAGTGTCGCGATAGTAGTAGAGATAAAAGATGGGATGGTGGTAATACGGGTAGTGGTAATAACTATGAAAGTGAAAGAAGTGGTGATGGCAATGGAGATAGGAGTAATGGAGGTGGCAATGGGAGGGTAAGGATGAAGGTGACAATAATGGTGATGATAAAGACAATAATTGTGTTCAAAGCAGTTGTGGAGTTAGAGCTAGGCAATGATGGAGATAGAGTTAGTGGCTGTCATGGGGGAGGTGATAACAATAATGACAAAGGCAAGTAATTAACTTTATAGTATATATATTATTTTTTGCTAAATATAATTATTAATATTATATGATGATTATATTAACACTTTCAATAGATTTGATAGTTACAAGAAAATTATATTGATAAGTAAAATAAAATTAAAAAATATGATATCTAATTTATTTGTGAAAAATGAGATTTTATATGCCTAAATTTAGGTGAAATATCAAACTATTCAGTTAAGATTATATAAACTCGATCTAGAATTCAAATTTTCAAGTTTAATTAAAAATTAAGACCTAATAACATATTATTCGAATAAATTCTTATAAACTCACTTATATTTGAATTAAGCTCAAACTTAAGCTTGATTTTAAATTATTTAATCTTAACAATGTTCAGCTCAAATTCAAACTCATTTATTTTTTGTGAGTTTGAGTTTGAATACATAGATTTTAGCTTGACTTAATTCATTTACACTCCTAATTAAAATGTATTATATTTTGTATTAATAAAAAATAATTTTTGTGTATTAATTAAAAATTTATTTTCATCTTAAAATATATTATATTTATTTTTTAGTAATTAAAGTACAAAAAATAGATTATAGATAAAATATAGAACAAAAACAATTTTAAAAATAGGTCATTTGTAGGGGTGAAATTGATTTTTTTGATTAAAAAAATGTCATTTGAACATACACAGACGAAGAACTTAATGATTGGTGAATGGAAAATTTTAAACCGAAGGATAACGTAATGAAAATCGGTCATTCATGAGAGGTAGGTTTGAAGAAAGAGAGAAGATCCTTATATATTTTTTATACTTCAAAAAGGTCTATATTTTTCTCTTATTCAAATGTACTTAATAACAATCTACTGGATTACCATAAAAAAGAATTGTGTAGAGAAAGACACTGATAAAATCAAAACTATTTAAGTTATTTCTCCAGGTTACGCTATGTATTAAATTGAAGAGTTGAAATTTAGAAATGTGGGAAGACACACTGAAAAATAATTAGAGAAAATTAATAATTTCATTTTAAAAATTGTAAAAAGAGAAAAATATTTCTTAAATTAAATAAAATTTTAATTTCATTTTTGAATAATAATCCTTACATATAATATCATTTTGTACAAATAATTTTATCTCTGAATAATATGACCGATGAACAAAATTATATGTATAGACCATTATCTAGAGACAAAATTAATTGTAATTTTATATATTTTAAAGACCATTTTATTAGCACCCTACAATTTTAGGAATGAAATTGTTAATTTTGTCAAATAATTATGGAAGCCTATTTGATCATGAATTCATTGCATTATAACAACAATAACAATAACAACAACACACAAAATTGTACGTATGGACCATTATCTAGAGACAAAATTAATTATAATTTAAAGACTATTTAATTAGCACCCTACAATTTTAGGAATGAAATTATTAATTTTGTCAAATAATTATGGAAGCCAATTTGATCATGAATTCATTGCATTATGACAATAACAACATACACATTAGTTTTGCTTCTCATGATATATAATCAATCCATTTGCATGCAATATGATTGCGCGCGCACACACACACACATTCACACGCACGCACATACACATATTCATTGCACTAAAATTGCTTCTCATTAAAATATTTGGGAAACAAATTGGTCACACACACACACACATTATTTTTGCTTCTCATGATATATAATCATTAGAATATTTGGCAAACAAAGATTAAAATTGCAATCCGTATCCAAAATTTTGCATGCAATATGATTGCAGACCATTTATTTTAAATTGGTTTCTTTGGACTTCCCATCCAAGTAAGTATCCAATTGATAGAGACAATTTCAAAGCACAAAAGTTTAATTGATGGCGGTAATTCTGGTTCAAAGAGACTGATATGGGTCAAGAAAATGAAGCAAGAATCAATGTAGATCAGTAGATGTACTCTAGGACACTAGACAAAGATCCTAAGCAGGATTCAAAGCCACAGACATGGTTTGTAAGCAAACATGATATTAATTTATGGAAATTATTTAAAATATAGTCTTCTAATTCCATATATATTATGATCTTCAAATTGAAATAATACAATAACATGGTTGAAGACCTTTTAATTGATTTAATTTTCATCATTGCAAAAGATTCTCATTAAATTATTGATGAAAAATTGCAATAGAGTCAGTTTATCGAACATCGACTTTTGGTAAGTTCTAATTTAAAGCTTCATGTTAGCTTGTCGATTAATAATAGAACAGAGAGTCTAAAGAAATTACTAATTACTAATTAAAGTTATGCTAATTAAATTATTACGAAATTAAACTTAAGTATTTTAAATTAATAGTTTAAATTTAATTCATTGTTAGTGTTTTACACAATTGATGACAAAAGAGAAGACATAGCATTAAAAAATAACAATAATTAAAAAATTTTAATAATTTTTTATTAGTTTAATAGTACATAAACTGGTGATAATATAAAGTTAATCAAATTCAAGTCCTTAAAATAATAGGACCAAAATTGTTGAACTTTAAATTTAGAAAAACTGAAATCGCTTACAAGGGTAAATCGCAATGAGATAATAGGAGAGCATTACATAGATCGATCTCTCTAATTAAACCTAGATAATTATTCAAGTTGGTGTTAATACCTATTCGAATGGTTGAAGTTCAAAGAACTTGAGGTCTTTACCCTCTTTTTATTAGGCTAATTTGTTTGGACTGCTACTTAATTATGCAACTATCATCGAAGTGCTAATTATTATTATTGTTGTCGTTGTCATTGTCGTCGTCGTCGTTGTTGTTGTGGACGAATATGGTAACATGCGCTGATTATTATAATATCTATGGTAACTTACACCAAAGACTCTAAAAGAAAATAATTAAATTATTTTTAATAATAAGTGTGATTAATTTGTTAGATATACACACTTAAAAAATTTAAATTTAAATTTAGAATATAAAGAAATGTGGGCATATTTGCTTTAGCTGATTTTTTGTTTTCATTCTCATCCAAACAAAAAATTTGTAAGAAAATGTGGTTAATTAGATGTATTTTACCATTTTCGTTTTCTAGGAAACAGAGTTCTTATTTTCAAAAATTTTAAAATATAACAAAAAGATATTTTCTCTATTTTTATTTTTATGTGGTGATTATTTGAAATTACTTAAATAGATAATAATAAATAATTATTAACTTTCACTTCCATTGTTGCCACAGTCTTTATCATTATTGCCACATCTATTGCTATTGCCACCTCCATTGTTATAGTTGCTTGTTGGATCATGGGTTCGGGTCATCCAAAATAGATCCATAACCCGATCTATATCTCAACCCAAGAAATATCTATAAATAGACAAGAGGAAAAGAGTTTTTGATTAGTTAACAAATTATTCCTCATAATCTCTTAGAAATACTCTCTCATTTCTCTCTGCACTAGAAAGGGAATTTATGCTGTGAACGGATTGTCTTTTCGAAGTGATTGCCAATATAACTAGTGAAAACAAATATCAGATCCTGAATATTTTCGCTGCGTACTTCTGATATTTGGTATGTATGAATCCAATTTAATATTCTTATTTTAAATAATCTGAAATTGATATCAGAGCGTATGATTATTTATTTTTCTGGTCTCTTTTAAATCTATATATATATATATATATGTCCCTAGTGTTTGAGGAAATGATGATAATTTTTTTTTTGAAGATTTTTTTTACTGCCATTGCCATTTGTTTTGTGTAATTTATTTGTCATGTTTATTGGCAATTTATTTTTAATCATGACTTGTGTCAAAATGCGTGAATGGATTTTCTTTGCCTATATGATAAAGTAGGTACAGTTTTAAAAGAAAATTGCATGATTTTCTCTCTCAGTCGACTTTACCATCTCCCGGAACAATGATAAACGTGGTCAACAAATATGTGTAGGAAAGCCATAATTTAAAAAGATTATTTGACCATTATAAAATTCTCCTTGCTATTAATGATGCCAACGTTGAAGACCGAGACGGACAATGCAAGAATAGTCACTTTGGTTTAGTGATAGTATGTTCAATAAATTTGGATTTCGTCCTTTTGTGGTGTCATTGTATACAAATCCATATACTTCAAAAATGTTGAACCCTATTCTGTCTGGTCTTGCAATGATATATGTTAAAAAAAAATCATAATATCATGTCGTTGGTTATATAGTCTTCTGAATGGAATTCTATATGGAGAAATATGCAAAGCCAAACATTTTAAATGCAGAGTTAGATACGTGATAAATATATATATATTCCTAACAATGATATATTTTTTTATTTGTTATGGTATGTCTTATATAATATAAGACAGTATATAATATAAGACAGTTATATATATAAAATTCTTGACCTTTTTACATAAAAATACTTTTTTTGAAAAGACAGTTAAATAAAAAAATTGTCAAAAAGGACAGTTAAAAACAAAATCTGTACAATTATAAACATTTTTTTTTGAAACTGTTCAAAAAAATTGTATGACAGTTTTAATTTTTTTTGAAAGGCAGTTAATTAATTAAAAAAACTGGACTTTAAAAAAACTGTCTCTGCATAAAAAAATTGAACATTTTTTTTTAAAAAGAAAACTGTAGTAAGGCATTTTGATTTAAAAAAAACTATAAAGATAGTTACAAATAAAAAAAACTATCCAAAAAAAAGGAAAATTATCAAACTGTCCAACAACAAAAAAAAAATTTGAAAAAGACAATTAAAAAGAAAAATGCCTTGCATGAGATATGAACCCATGCCCCTTTGAATTGATTGACCTTTAAAACCACTTAAACCAAATTCTATTTGGTGTCACAACCGCCCATTTATCTTGATATGCCATTTTTTTAGCAAAATTTTTTTCTCACACTCTGAATTTATTTTTAAGTAATTATTGTGAGAATTTATTATAAACTATTTATATGATGTACAAAATTATTTTTTTTTATTTTTTAGCATATTTTTTATACAAATTATTACCTTGAAGATCTAATTGAGTTCTTTATATTCTATATATGTTACAAAAAAAATAGTGAGACTCATACGTACACTACGAGTCATACAGACTCCAGTACAAAGAGAAAAAGTCAATAGGTTGACTATTAAACTCAAAAATCTTCAAACTGATCCAAAAGTTTATAATAATCATGTACCTCTTGTAAATCATATTATCAAGTTTCATGAAAAAGTTTAAAACTTGATATGGGCTGGTACTTTAAAGATGAACTTGAATTCAAAGAAATTAAAGGCCTTACGAAATGCCTTATCTATAGATTACTAAAGGAATATATTAGATTTTCTATTAAGAACAAGTGGATGCAAACAATATAATAATATTGTCCATAAATTTATATTACACTATTTAGAGTGTAAAAATCACCAATATCACCTAAATATTTATAACCCCTATCAGCTAGATAGGATATTTAGTATCAAAATTGAGTTTCTCCAAGAGTTATATGATAGGTTCATTAACTTTTTTCTACAAAGAATCAAACATTTGAAAATATTGTAAAATTTAGGTAGATGTTTGATATTTGATACTTTATGTAATTTCTTTTATGTATTGTATTGTTGAAATATGTTTCAAGTTATGTAATTATTATTATTATTATTATTATTATTATTATTATTATTATTATTATTATTATTATTGAAATTGCATATCTATAAGTTCTTTTATTTAATGTACTTTGCTTAATTAATTATTTTAGTATTAGCATCACAATAGGAATTTAGATGATGATTGGAAACATAGTGACATTTTGACTCTAAACCCTACATGTGAACTAGTCCTAACATAATTAATTAGAGCCAAAGTCGATATATATGTAAGGCTAGACATTAATTACATGCAATTCTATCCACATATAGAACTTTGTATTTCTACAAACACAATGATTACTGCTTCCAAAAATATTGTCGTTGAACTCAATAAGGGTGAGAAACTTGATGGTGATAATTACGAAATTTAGAGTATGAAAATTGAATATGTGCTAGAAGAGCAAGAGGCTCTAAAAGCACTCAATATTATTCTAGATGAACTTGAGACAGGAAATACGGCCCAGTATAGGTAGGATCAAGAGGCTTATGAAGCCTGGAAAAGGAAGAATTCTCTCGCTCGCATTACGTTGCTGAGTAGCATGGAAAATGATATCATACGAGAATTTAGGAATTATAACTTGGTTAAGGACATGTGGTCCGTTCTAAAAAATAAGTTTGGCGGAACATCTGTGACCAAACTAAGATTCTTCACAATCAAATTTGAAACTTACAAAAAGAAACCTGAACATTCAATGAAAAAATATTTACAAGAAATGTCAAATATAATTTGTGAATTAAAGGATGTAGGTCATGTGTTGACCGACAAGTAACAAGTCCAAGCTGTAATTCGCTCCTTCCCTCATTCCTGGGAGCATATGAAGATGCATCTAACTTATAATGAAAACATCCAAACAATGGATAATGTTGTGCGCCACCTTGAGCTAGAAGAAGAAAGGCTTGAGGCACTAAGCTTAATACAGATGTGTATATAGCTTCATCAAGCTCAAGAAAAATTCTTGGGAGAAAGCACAAATATAAAGATGGGTCCTAGGAGAAAAGAAAGAAGATGGCTCATTTCAGCAAGAAATCGACAAATAACCAACATAAGAAAGGAAAACATCCTTTCAAGAAGAACATGGCTAAGGTTAAATGCTTCAATTACAATTAGAAAGGGCATTTTGCTAGTGACTGCCCTAAACCTAAGAAGGTATTAAGCTATACTCAAGTTAGTGAACTTTGTGTAGCTAGTTCTATTTTTCTAATAGATTCTCATCCTTTGTAGATTGTAGATTCAAGGGCAACAGACCATGTAACGAAGGATCGAGACACCTTTGTGGAATTTTGGCGAATAACACATGGAGCAAAATGGATCTATGTGGGAAATAATGCACGAGTTGCAGTTCAAGGAATTGGCACATGCAAGTTAGTTTTGCGAGGCGGTCGAACTCTACTCCTGCATGATATTTTATATGCACTTCAAATTTGCCAAAATTTAATCTCTATGTTAGTTTTATTAAAACTTAATTTTAATTTGTATCTTACTAATGACAATATTGAATTATCTTTAGGGACAACTCATTATGGATCTGGTTATATTAGAAGTGGTTTTATTATCATGGATACTGATCATTTTGAATGTAATCTTAGTTATTCCATGTTTACATTGTTGCATAATTCTGAAATTGATGCGAATGTTTAACATGCTCGACTTGGCTATATTAGTTAACATTGTATGGATAGGCTAACTAAAGAAGGGTTATTGCCTAATTATGATAAAGTAGATCTATCTATTTGCGAGCATTGCTTAGTTGGCAAAAGTACCAGAAAATCATTTGGAAAAGGAACCAGAGCTGAGTTTCATTTGCAATTAGTCCATTGTGACATATGTGGTCCAATGAATGTAAAAGCTAGGCATGGAGCTTTCTATTTCATCACATTTATAGATGATTTTACATGATTGGGTACTGTCTATTTGATAACACACAAATCTAAAGCATTAAATTGCTTTCAAAGCTATATGAGTTTAGTCGAAAATCAATTAGATAAAAAAAATAAAAGCATTACGAACTAATCGTGGTCGTGAGTATTTGTCTGATCAGTTCAGACAATTATGTGATGAAAAAGGGATTCAACATCAGTTGATGAATCCACGTACTCTTAACAAAATGGTGTTGTAGAGAGATGAAATCGAACGCTCCTAGAAGTGGTTAAATATATGATGACACAAGCAAATTTGCCTATCACCTATTAGGGTGATGCACATTTAACTGCCACATTTATCCTTAATTGTATGCCTAGCAAATCAGTTCCCATTACGCCATATGAATTATGGACAAAATGAAAACCCGACCTAAGTATTTTATGACATTAGGGATGTGCAGCCTATGTTCTAGATACCTCGAACCCACATGGCAAATTAGGTCCTCGAGGAAAGAAATATATCTTTATTAGATACTCGGAACATTCAAAAGGCTATATGTTCATTGGTGAACATGATAGTAGGAGTCTTATAGAATTTGAATCAGGAGATGTCACATTCTTAGAGAATGATTTTCCTAAATAGGGCGATATAAATAAGGACTTATTCTTATACGAGACTATGAATACAAGTACTCAAGACTCACTTCCTTCGAGTGGGAGAATTTTAGGAAATATATTTTCAATTTCAAGTACGAATGATAGTGATCTTGATCAACATAAGAGTAATCCAAATGGGAATACTTAAACAATTAATGATCCCAGTTCGAATGGGAGCAATTTGAGGATCCTTGAGAAATATGTTTCTCCACAACCCAAATTGCGACGTAGTGGTAGAAAAAGCATTTATCGTCGTCATTTTGACATTGAAAGTGATGAAGCCTTTGTAGCCATTACACAAGATGAAGATGAGCCAAGAAATATCACAGAGACTCTCTCTGGCCCTAATAAGGAAGATTGGATAAAAGCAATGGAAGTAGAAATGGAGTCTATGAAATCAAATCAAGTTTGGGAACTAGTTGATCTTCCAAAAACACGTAAGGCCATTGGAAACGAATAGGTTCTCAAAATCAAGCATAAGGCTAATGGCACTGTTGAAAAATATAAGGCTAGACTAGTAGCAAAAGGCTACACACAACAAGAAGGAATAGATTATGAAGAAACAGATTATAAAGAAACTTTTTCACCTATTGTTAGATTCACCTCAATCCATTTGCTACTAGCTATAGTTACGAGTATGGACCTTAAATTACATCAAATGAATGTAAAGACTGCATTTCTCAATAGAGATTTAGAAGAAGAAATCTACATGCAACAGCCTGTAGGTTTTATCAAAGAAGGCCAACAAAACAAAGTTTGCGGGCTTTTGAAGTCTATATATGGCTTGAAACAGTATTCAAGAGAATGGTATATTCACTTTCACAATGTAATTATGTCAAATGATTTTATCATAATTGATAAAGACCATTATGTATAAATAAAAATGTCCAAGGATAAGTTTATAATTTTATCGTTATATGTTGACGATATTCTTATAGCTGAAAATAGCAAGGAGTATGTCAATGAAATTAAAGGATGGTTATCATTTAATTTTGAAATGAAAGATATGGGTGAAGCTGCATATATTCTTGTAGTTAAGATTTCAAGAAATCATATCTCTATCACAATAGCATTATATCAATAAAATTCTTAAACGATTCCAAATGCAGCATTGTAAACCCGTAGACACTCCTATTACTAAAGGTGAAAGTTTAAGCCAAAGGATGTGTCCTAAGACTCCAGAAGAAGAAACATATATAAGAAAAGTTTTCTATGCAAGTGCAGTTGGATGTCTAATGTACGCAATGATATGCATAAGACTAGATATCTGTTTTGCTGTTGATATGGTAAACCGATATCAATCTAACCCAAGCCTGGCACATTGGAAAGCAATTAAAAGGATACTAAGGTATCTAAAAGGTACTGCTGACTATTCATTGTGTTATAAAGGAAATGATCTGCAATTAAAAAACTATAGTGATGCTAATTGGGGAGGAGATTTAGACGAAAAGAAGTCTACCTCTAAGTACATCTTCTTACTAAATAATGGCACCATATCTTGGAATAGTAAGAGGCAATCATGCATAGCTTTATCCACAATGGAAACTAAATTTGTAATATTTTCAGTAGCAGTACAAGAAGTGGTGTGGCTTAAAAGATTCTTGGATCATTTAGGTGTAAATGCTAACATTGTTGATCTAGTTTTAGTAAACTGTGATAACCAAGCAATAATAGCATGCACAAAAGATCCCAAATATCATTGCAAGATCAAGCATATAGACACAAAGTATAACTTTGTAAGAGATATGATTGCACATAAAGAAGTGAACGTGAAATACATTTCTATGCATGAGATGGTAGCAAATCCTATGACTAAGCCTATTCCTCATAATGTATTTATAAAACATGTGAAATCCAAAGAATTGCATAGATGTTGATACAATTATTGTAACTTCTTTTAATAATGTTCATAGAATATTAATGTCTGAATAATAATTATGTTTATTATAAGCCTACATATATAGATGTAGGACAGATAGAAGATTAGCCCTCTCACACGGGTAATCACTTCTCATTAATTTTTTTTTTTGTAATTGATAAGAGATGAGACAATTTTAAGCTTCTTATCTAAGTGATAATCGAGAGCCAAGCTTAAAATATGATTGTCACCTTATTAACGAACAAGATAAGGTTATATATATAAGACCATAAGTAAATAATGGATTCACTTCATCTGTCTAAATTGCCAGTTATGAGTTCTGATAGGAATAAGAAAGAGTAGATTGACGAACTCAAGTTAAACATTAAGCATGTCTGAACCATTATTTGTACAATATTAATATATTATGTAAAGACATATGCTCCATAAGAAAAAGGAGAAAATACTGTAACATGTGTTTTATACCACATGTGCAAATTATGACTAATAAAGGTGATCAAAGTTTAGATCTCAACTTTGATGTGTGAGACCTTTGAGGGAATAAAGTCCTCATACTTGTACCCTTATGACTTTATTCTATTTTTTGATATTCAAATTTAATTATTGCTATTTTAGAATATTTCCAAAAAACTAAGAGATTCAGTCTAATGGGACATTACTAAAAAAGCAAATTAATTAAAATCAAGAGATATGAGAAAAGAGGAAGATCATTAAATATATCACATTATGTTTATATTCACTAGTATACCAGTTATAGAGTGTCTATAATTGTGAATACAATATTTAATGCATGTGATACATATGAATGAGATCATTTGAGAAATTCAAATGTGATAAAATGATCCATTGTATTGCATACTTAAACTCTACTCAAGATTCATTATTTATCGAGATGTTATATATTCCTAATAGATGTATAGCAAAAAACTCTCAAAGTATGCTGGTCACACAGCCTATTTTCTTGTATGATATGTTGCAGAAAATAAGAGATAATATTCTCTATGAAATGTTAAGAGAGCATGGATCCTATTATGTGCAAGTAGGAGATGTTGGATCATGGGTTCGAGTCGCCCAAAATGGGTCCATACCTGTCACGTCCTGACGTCCTTTAGTCGTGACCGGCGTAAAGATATCCAATCAGCATTCCACACTGATAATATATCCTTACTAGCCCCCAAAGACAACACAATATCGCATATACTTATAAAAATAATATGAAGGCGTGCTGAAAGAAAGTAGATAATAAAGAGTTAAAATACCAAAATAATATACATATAACAGCACAAAAATATTTACAAAGATAAGTCCATTATAACTTTAAATACATTAGATCTAGTCATCTGACTCACTAACCCGATTAGGGCCTTCCTCCTCCGGATCAAATTCTGGAGGAGAACTGGAACTAGATGTTATGGGCCCTAACGGTGTCACATTACTCTCGGAATCATCATCCGGGGTGACCAATACTAATGGGAAGAAAATTTTGAGGACATTTGGCTCCCTGTCCATGGGCCAATAATCTGTATGATACAAAATATTTATTTCGTTAAGAGTGACCCGGATCTCTATGTGGAACTCTATTCCATACGTCCCAAGGGGTGTCGTGGCATATCTTCTGTAAGTATTACTGCGCGTCCACGGATCCATGGTCTTTACTTGAAAAGACAGTTTAAAGAAAATACGAAATGAGTATAAATATACTCAGTGAGTAATAACCTGTTATTGCCCTTTTTCGATTTTCCCATCTAAGGTTGCTTTTCTAATTAAAAGTCCAAGTTTAGATATTACGTTGTTTGAGGAATGGCATTAGTTAGTATGTAATGTCACCTTATATCTTCGGTCCAACCTTATCCCCCGCCACCCTAGGCCTGAGGCCACCAAACTTTTCCCTCCACTACTTACCCCTCCTCTCCTTCTTTGTGAAAGATGTTTTCTCCTTCACACATTTTTGTAAGCAGAATAAATAATTGTGGGACACCACATGCATCAACCACAATTTTCCTCAATGAATATATCAAAATACTAACTATGTCATAAGTGTTTTATGCTTAATTTTTCCTTCTATGCTCATTATTATATCAAACCCTAAAGGATATTCATGTATACAAATCAAATAATTCATATGCCATGTACACAAATCAAACAATTCATGTCACACAAAATATTTTGTATGTAGACCCTATCTAGGCAGCATAAGGGCAGGAATTATTTGAAGAACTAAATAAAATTTACTATTTCTAAAATTTTAACCCATACTACATCACAATCAGAGTGATTCATACAAATTTTTCAGAATTTTTCTCAACCATTTGATACTCCTAAAAATTTCATAAACAAGACTGGGCATATTTGGATTTTGTCATGAATAGCTTTTTTTCACCATTTTATTGGGTGACCAATTCATCTTTGATTGCCCTGAAAATTTTAAAAAATATTAATAACACTTTGATTGGTATCCCTAAATTTTTTCACGATTTTTCATGATCATTTTAGGCCCCAAGAAATTCGAAAACAGAAGCCAACGAGAAAGTGCCCTGTTCTTGGACAACACTGATGACCTGATTTAGGAAATTCTTCTAAAATACCTAAAAGTTTCTAAAAATCCTCAAAATTTTCAGAATTCAACCTCATATCATGAGAGACATTAAGATATCAAAAATCAAATTTTTTAATGATAAATCACCTAGGTTTCACGTGACTATTCACCAACCAGAATTTCAACAGCATTCTTCACCCTTTTTGATACCATTTCTAACATAATATTAACAATTTCTTTGCAACAGCCAAAACCACTTCCATTCTCATTATTCATGATCCAAATACTCACTTCCAATAACATCATCACATGTTCAAATCATGTTAAACTAATTATCACAGCAACCAACACAAATCATGTCCAAGGAATCATATTCATCATGACCATCCAGCATTAGAAATTCATAAAATATATAACAAGCTATTACTCACCTTAAATCCTTACTTCCTCTTTTCAACTCTGAATTCTAAGGGAGAGGGAGATGAATTCAAGAAAATAAAAATCAGATTTTAGAGTTAAGAGGAAGAAGAATTTCACAAGAAATTAGGGGTATTAAAATCTACCTATTTAACTTGCCAAGTTTCTCTTGAATCTACTTTGTTTAACTTTCCTTGTTTCTTCTTCTAGGTGGTCACGTTTGGTTGGAGAGGAGCAGCAAATTTGCTGCTGCTAAGCCTCTTTTATTTTATATAAAAATTTCTTAAATAATTTCTAAAAAATTCTATAATTTTCATCAATTTCAAAAATTAAATTTGCCTTGAATTTTGGGGACACATGGAGGGCTACATGGGACGTCCAAGTAGCTGGGATTTCAGACCAGCAAATCACCTTTTAGCCAATAAAAATGAGACACAAATAAAAAATTTTCAAATATTACTCTTTTGCCTCCAAATTTTATCATTTTCTCTCATTTTGGTCCTTGGCTTCCCTTGGAAGTTTGGGCTGGTGTTAGATCACGAATTTGGGCCTTAATTTTTCACATTTGGTCTGAAAAAAACTTGGGCCAACCCAACCTATACAACAAAAAATAAAAAGGCCAAAAAGATAAAAGAATTTATTACAATTCAGCCCCGAATTACTTATTTTCTTTACATTTTCACCCTTAAGCTTCTAAATATCTTAAAATTTTTATTTTTACTTTCCATAACCATTTTTTAGCTTTGAAAATTATTTTTTATCATCCATAAAAAAATTTAATTAATTTACTATAATTTTAACTCATTTTCTCACTTTACCAGGTATAGAAATTCAATGAATTTTTAAGCGAAATTTTCTAAAATATATTCTTAAGTTTCTAATTAAATTTTCACTCATTACAATCTTAATAAAAATAATATATATATATATATATATATATATATATATATATATTGTCACTATTGTACTAATTCAGGGTCATTACAAGCTCTCCCCCCTTTTAAAAAAATTCGTCCTCGAATTTGCTCAGGATAAGGTATAAACTTATTACTGACTGGAGAATGGTTATAAGAAGAAAACTTACCGAATATATAGGGATATTTTTCACTAATTTCCTTTTCTAATTCCCAAGTTGCCTCTTGGACTCCTTGTCTATCCCATATTACTTTAACCCTGGGGACTTCTTTAGGAATGGTAGATTATGATATGATATTAGGAATAGACTGGCTCTTGAAATATCATGCTTGTGTTAATTATTATCATAAAATGGTCACCTACCAAATAGAAGAAGGGGTAGTCCAAATTTTCCAAGGTGAAAAGAAGCCTAGATTGCCAACCTTTGTGTCATGTACGAAAGTTCGAAAATTGATCAATAAAGGACATGTGGCATGGGTCGCTTCAGTGATGGAAGGGGAAAGGGAGGAAAGAGTATTGGAACGAATCCCAATAGTGAAGGAATTTCCATATGTTTTCCCAGACGACTTGTCAGGATTACCACTAGATCGAGAAATAGAATTCGTAATTGAGACAATTCCCGGAATAGACCCGATATCAATTGCATCGTACAGGATGGCACCAGTAGAACTAAAAGAATTGAAGGAGCAATTACAAGATTTATTAGACAAAGACTTCATACATCCCAGTACGTCGCCTTAGGGAGCGCCGATATTGTTCCTGGTGGTAATCCTGACAAGTCGTTTGGGAAAACATCTAGAAATTCCTTCACTGCTAGGATTCGTTCCAATACTCCTTCCTCCATTTCCCCTTCCATCACTGAAGCGACCCATGCCACGTCCTTTATTGATCAATTTTTGAACTTTCGTACATGACACAAAGGTTGGCAATCTAGGCTTCTTTTCACCTTGGAAAATTTGGACTACCCCTTCTTCTATTTGGTAGGTGACCGTTTTATGATAACAATCAACACAAACATGATATTTCGAGAGTCAGTCCATTCCTAATATCATATCATAATCTACCATTCCTAAAGAAGTCCCCAGGGTTAAAGTAATATGGGATAGACATGGAATCCAAGAGGCAACTTGGGAATTAGAAAAGGAAATGAGTGAAAAATATCCCCATATATTTGGTAAGTTTTCTTCTTATAACCATTCTCCAGTCAATAATAACTTTATACCTTATCTTGAGCAAATTCGAGGATAAATTTTTTTAAAGGGGGAGAGCTTATAATGATCTTGAATTAGTACAATAGTGACAATATATATATATATATATATAATAATAATAATATAAAAAATTTTTTATTAAGATTGTAATGAGTGAAAATTTACTTAGAAACCTAAGAATAAATTTTAGAAAATTTCGCTTAGAAATTCATTGAATTTCTGTACCCGGTAAAGCAAAAAAATGAGAAAATGAGTCGAAATTATAATAAATTAATTCAAAAATTTTTATGAATGATCAAAAATAATTTTCAAAGTTCAAAAAATATTATGGAAAGTAAAAATAAAATTTCTAAGATATTAAAAGCCTAAGGGTGAAAATGTAAAGAAAATAAGTAATTCGGGGCTGAATTGTAATAAACCCTTTTATCTTTTTGACCTTTTTATTTTTTGTTGTATAGGTTGGGTTGGCCCAAGTTTTTTTCAGACCCAAATGTGAAAAATTAAGGCCCAAATTTGTGATCCAACACCAGCCCAAACTTCCAAGGGAAGCCAAGGACCAAAATAAAAGAAAATGGTAAAATTTGGGGGCAAAAGAGTAATATTTAAAAAATTTTAATTTGTGTCTCATTTTTATTGGCTAAAAGGTGATTTTCTGGTTTGAAACCCCAGCTACTTGGACGTCCCATGCAGCCCTCCATGTGTCCCCAAAATTCAAGACAAATTTAATTTTTGAAATTGATGAAAATTGTAGAATTTTTTAGAAATTCTTTAAGCAATTTTTATATAAAATAAAAGAGGCTTAGCAGTAGCAAATTTGCTGCTCCTCTCCAGCCAAATGTGATCACATAGAAGAAGAAACAAGGAAAGTTAGACAAAGGAGATTCAAGAGAAACTTGGCAAGTTAAAAAGGTAGATTTTAATACCCCTAATTTCTTGTGAAATTCTTCTTCTTCTTAACTCTAAAATCTGATTTTTATTTTCTTGAATTCATTTCTCTCTCCCTTAGAATTCAGAGTTGAAAAGAGGAAGAAAGAAGTAAGGATTTAAGGTGAGTAACAGCTTGTTATACATTTTATGAATTTCTAATGCTGGATCGTCATGATGAATATGATTCCTTGGACATGATTTGTGTTGGTTGCTGTGATAATTAGTTCAACATGATTTGAACATGTGATGATGTTGTTGGAAGTGAGTATTTGGATCATGAATAATGAAACTGGAAGTGGTTTTGGCTGTTGCAAAGAAATTGTTAATATTATGTTGGAAATGGTATCAAGAAGGGTGAAGAATGCTGTTGAAATTCTGGTTGGTGAATAGTCACGTGGAACCTAAGTGATTTATCATCAAAAAATTTGATTTTTGATATCTTAAGGTCTCTCATTATGTGAGGTTGAATTCTGAAAATTTTGAGGATTTTTAGAAACTTTTAAGTATTTTAGAAGAATTTCCTAAATCAGGTCATCAGTATTGTCCAAGAACAGGGCACTTTCACGTTAGCTTCTTTTTTCAAATTTCTTGGGGGCCTAAAATGATCATGAAAATTCATGAAAAAATTTAGGGAAACCAATAAAAGTGTTATTAATATTGTGTAAAATTTTCAGAGCAATCAGAGATAAATTGGTCACCCAATAAAATGGTGAAAAGAAGCTGTTCATGACAAAACCCGAATATGCCCAGTCTTGTTCACGAAATTTTTAGGAGTATCAAATGGTTGAGAAAAATTCTGGAAAAATTTGTATGAATCACTATGATTGTGATGTAGTATGGGTTAAAATTTTAGAAATAGTAAATTTTATTTAGTTCTTCAAATAATTCCTGCCCTTATACTGCCTAAATAGGGTCTACATACAAAATATTTTGTGTGACATGAATTATTTGATTTGTGTACATGACATATGAATTATTTGATTTGTATACATGAATATGTTAGTGTATATGCCCTAAAATCAATCATATTGGTGATTGTAATTTTGAATCATGTTATTTTAATAACAATTCCAATTATTATATTTATATATATTGTCTGCGTAATATATTCAATTATAATAATAACCTTAGAATAATTGTATTCTTAAATGTCCCTAGTCATATATCATTGTGGATTAGGTTGCTTTGATATGTTAAGACTAACATGTGTGAAGACTTATATGGGATATTAAGTTTACACATGAGTACAAGTTAGAGAACTTGTATACTGAACCGACTCATATTAAGAACACTAGATGGATCGTTATATGAGTGTCATAAGTGGTTCTTAGTGATCATTATTAATATGGTCCTTTGACCTAAGATCACTAAGGTTCTCTACATGTGAGTTTCATATTTTGATACTATTCTATATCACTAATGGTTAAGTGAATGTAAGGGTAGATATTGGATATGTCACATATCATGCGGAGGGGTTTGTGTGATCAAGATGGGATTTGTCCCTCTTATATAACAGGAGTAACATCTATGGGCCCCTTGATTAAGTAAAGCTGAGAAAATGCATGGCCATGCTCAGATGAATTGACATGAGATGTCAATTACATTTGTTTCAGTTAGCTTACTTAGGAATCAAGAAACCTTAAGGTTGGGCTATACGGGAATGACACGATCCATGTCTCGTGCTCAATCTAGATGTATAGGACAAAAGGACATAAGTAATGGTCACGTGTAAAGGTTTAGTCAAATCACCGACTTTCTTATTACTTAGGTAATAATGATGTGTTGCTAGACACCAATCATTGTTTATGATCATTAATATGATTAATGGTCATTGCCAACGTAATGAGAGCCTGTAGGGTCGCACACTTTGAGCCAAGTGAATTTGGAATTAATGGACCAAATTGTTTGGGCTTAATATTTGGGAATTCATGTTATAATTATAAGGCCCAATAATAAGCCTATAATTGTACATGGAATAAAGCCCAAATAGGTTAGATTTTTCTATGCACCTATTTAAATAGGCTTGTTGGGTAATAATAGATTTATTATCATTATTCACGCACCCCAAAAGGCATAGAAAACCCTAGCACCTCTCCTTGACCAAAAACCCCTAAGGAGACATAGCTAGCACTATGAGGTGTAAGGAGATCAATTCCAACCGGTGTGTGTAGTGGACATTCATCGGTGATTCACGGGTTCGTGTGGATACCATAGAGGTGCAGCCACAAAAACGCTGTACTGGTGATTTGATCTTCTAGTTTCTTCTGGTTCGTGATTTGGAGAGCAGATCGGATTTGCTGTGCAGCGGACAAAAGATTTTTTGGCCGAAAGGTATAAACCCTAATCCCTAATCTATGGCGTTCTAAATTCGCATGGATCCTTGATGGAAATCGTGCAAAATTTTATTCCGCTATGCATGTATGATACGCGATTTCCAACATCCTTTAGGGTTTGATATAATAATGAGCATAGAAGGAAAAATGAAGCATAAAACACTTATGACATAGTTGGTATTTTGATACATTCCTTGAGGAAAATTGTGGTTGATGCATGTGGCGTCCCACAATTGTTTATTCTGCTTACAAAAATGTGAGAGGGAGAAAACATCCTTCACAAAGAAGGAGAGGAGGGGTAAGTAGTGGAGGGAAAAGGTTGGTGGCCCCGGGCCTAGGGTGGCGGGGGATAAGGTTGGACCAAAGATATAATGTGACATTACATACCAACTAATGTCATTCCTCAAACAATGTAATATCTAAACTTGGACTTTTAATTAGAAAAGCAACCTTAGATGGGAAAATCGAAAAAGGGCAATAACAGGTTATTACTCACTGAGCATATTTATACTCATTCCGTATTTTTTTTAAACTGTCTTTTCAAGTAAAGACCATGAATCTATGAACACAGGGTAATACTTACAGAAGATATGCCACGACACCTCTTAGGACGTATGGAATAGAATTCCACATAGAGATCCGGGTCACTCCTAATGAAATAAATATTTTGTATCATACAGACTATTGGCCCATGGACGGGGAGCCAAATGTCCTCAAAATTTTCTTCTCATTAGTACTGATCACCCCAGATGATGATTCCGGGAGTAATGTGACACCGTTAGGGCCCATAACATCTAGTTCCAGTTCTCCTCCAGAATCTGATCCGGAGGAGGAAGTCCCTAATAGGGTTAGTGAGTCAAATGACTAGATCTAATGTATTTAAAGTTATAATAGACTTATCTTTGTAAATATTTTTGTGCTGTTATATGTATATTATTTTGGTATTTTAACTCTTTATCATCTACTTTCTTTCAGCACGCCCTAATATTATTTTTATAAGTATATGCTATATTATGTTGTCTTTGGGGGCTAGTAAGGATATCTTATCAGTGTGGAATGTTGATTGGATATCTTTACGCCGATCACGACTAAAGCACGTCGGGTCATGACAGAGTTGGTATCAGAGCATGATCCTGAATACTTGTGATTATTTGTAGTAAAGTCTGCTGTGACCCAATTAAATTCTGGGGTTGTGAAAGGCATATGAAAAAGTAAGTGTTAGCAGCTACAGATCCATGAAGATTCCAGTTAACATTTTATATTTTTAAATTTAATTTTAATCATTAATTAAGTTTATTTTAGATAACTATGCCCAGGAGAAGGCAAGTTCAACTTCCAATGCCTCGTTGACCTACCAAAGCACATCTGGAAGTGTCAGAAAATGAGGCATCTGTAAATGCGCCTACTGAAAATCCAGTAAGGATTGATATCAATTGAGACAATTCCCGGAATAGACTCGATATCAATTGCGTCGTACAGGATGGCACCAGCAGAACTAAAAGAATTGAAGGAGTAATTACAAGATTTATTAGACAAAGGCTTCATACGTCCCAGTACGTCGCCTTGGGGAGCGCCGATATTGTTCGTGAAAAAGAAAAATGGATCACTACGACTGTGCATTGACTACCGGCAATTAAACAAAGTCACCATAAAGAATAAATATCCTTTACCCAGAATCGACGATTTGTTCGATCAACTGCAGGGTTCCCAATATTTCTCAAAGATCAATTTATGCTTAGGGTATCATCAGCTGAAGATACGAAAAGAAGATGTTCCGAAGACGGCATTTTGAACCCGCTACGGACACTACGAATTTCTCGTGATGTCATTTGGCTTGACAAATGCTCTTGCAGCATTCATGGACTTGATGAATCGTGTTTTCAAACCTTTCTTGGATAAGTTCATTGTAGTATTTATTGATGACATTCTGATTTATTCCAAGAATGAAGAAGAACATACACAGCATCTAAAGATAACTTTGCAAACGCTAGGAGAGCATAAGCTTTATGCTAAGTTCTCAAAATGTGAATTCTGGATGAAAAAGGTACACTTCCTAGGCCACGTAGTATCGCAAGAAGGAATACGAGTAAATCCTCAAAAGATTGAAGCGGTACTTAAATGGCCACAATCATCATCAATAACAGAAATCCGTAGTTTTCTTGGTATGGCTGGATATTATAGGAAATTTATCAAGGATTTCTCAAAAATCATAGCTCCCTTAACTAGATTGACACGCAAAGAAGTCAAATTCAAATGGAATGATGACTACGAAAGGAGTTTTCGAGTACTGAAAGAGCGACTTACCTCAGCTCCAGTATTAACTTTTCCTGATGGTGCAGAAAAATATATAGTATGCTGTGATGTGTCTAGAGTGGGTTTAGGATGCGTGCTAATGCAACAAGGAAGGGTAATAGCATATGCATCTCATCAACTAAAGAAACATGAAGTTAACTATCCTACTCATGATCTAGAAATGGCTGTTGTGGTGTTCGCTTTAAAAATATGGAGACATTATTTGTATGGAGCCACTTGCAAGATTTATACAGATCATAAAAGCTTGAAATATATTTTTGAATAGAAGGAGTTGAATATGAGACAAAGAAGATGGATGGAATTCATAAGTGATTATGACTGCTCTATCCATTATCATCCGAGTAAAGCTAATGTAGTAGCTGATGCTTTAAGTCGAAAAATCCTGAGAAGTAAGGATAAACAAATGGATGGTGGTGTGAACAAAACTCTAACCTGCATAATGGTGCATTCTACCATAGTGGACCAAATTAAGGCAATTCAAAAGGAAGACCCACAATATGAGCAGTTGAAAGATAAAGTCACAATAGAAAAAATGACAGATTAAGAATTGATGATGAAGGAGTAATAAAATATGAAAATCGCTTATGGGTACCTACTGCTTTAAGAAAGGAAGTGTTGAGGCGAGCTCATGAATCATCCTACACGATGTATCCTGGTGCAATGAAAATGTATCAAAATCTGAAAATTGTATATCAGTGGGATGGAATGAAACGAGATGTGTGGGAATATGTAATGCAATATTTAACTTGTCAACAAGTGAAAGCAGAACACCAACGCCCGGCAGGTCTCTACCAACACATTTATATCCCTGAATGGAAATGGGAAAGTGTTACTATGGACTTTATGACCGGATTACCACAAACCAGCAAAGGATATGATTCCATTTGGGTAATCATTGATCATTTAACTAAGTCTGCCCACTTCATACCAGTGAAGACAACTTATACTGCGTCACAATATGCTCAACTCTATATGGATAAAGTTATTCCATTGCATGGAGTACCGCTTGTGATTATCTCGGATTGTGGGTCACAATTTACATCGCAATTTCGGTGATCATTTCAAGAGACGCTAGGCACTCAATTGCGATTTAGTACAGCATTCCATCCACAAACTGATGGGCAATCTGAGAGAACAATTCAGACATTAGAAGATATGCTCAGGGCTTGCACAATAGAATTTGAGGAAAGCTGGGATAAATATCTACCATTAATGGAGTTTGCATATAACAATAGCTATCATGCGAGCATACAGATGGCTCCATTTGAGGCATTGTATGGTAGAAAATGTCAATCACCCATTGGATGGTTTGAACTAGGAGAAGCAAAAATGATTGGTCCAGACCTTGTTGAAGATGCTATTCATAAAGTTCAATCTATTCGAGAAAAACTACAAGTAGCTCAGGATAGATGTAAATCTTATGCAAACAACAGAAGAAGAGAGTTGGAATTTCAGGAAGGGGAATAAGTATTTTTAAAGGTTACCCCTATGAAAGGAGTCATGCGATTCGGTAAAAAGAAAAAATTGGCACCCAGGTATATAGGGCCTTATCGAATCAAACGCCGAATCGAAAAAGTGGCTTATCAATTAAATTTGCTAGATAATATGAAGGGAATACATCCATTTTTTCATATATCTATGTTGCGAAAATATCTCCCAGCTGAATCCCATGTATTGAAAGAAACACCGGTGGAACTAGATCAAAAGCTAACATATGAAAAACAACCGGTACAGATCGTTGATTGGCAAATACGAAAATTAAGATTTAAAAAAGTCCCCATAGTTAAAGTAATATGGGATAGACATGGAGTCCAAGAGGCAACTTGGGAATTAGAAAAGGAAATGAGTGAAAAATATCCCCATATATTCAGTAAGTTTTCTTCTTATAACCATTCTCCAGTCAGTAATAAGTTTATACCTTATTCTGAGCAAATTCAAAAACAAATTTTTTTAAGGGGGGAGAGCTTGTAATGACCCTGAATTAGTATAATAATGATAAAAAATATATATATAATAATAATAATAATTAAAATAATAATATAAAAAAAATTATTAAGATTGTAATGAGTGAAAATTTACTTAGAAACCTAAGAATAGATTTTAGAAAATTTTGCTTAGAAATTCATTGAATTTCTGAACCTGGTAAAGCGAAAAAGTGAGAAAATGAGTCAAAATTATAGTAAATTAATTCAAAAAAATTTATGGATGATCAAAAATAATTTTCAAAACTCAAAAATGTTATGGAAAGTAAAAATAAAATTTTTAAGATATTTAGAAGCCTAAAGGTGAAAATGTAAAGAAAATAAGTAATTCGGGGCTGAATTGTAATAAACCCTTTTATCTTTTTGGCCTTTTTATTTTTTGTTGTATAGGTTGGGTTGACCTAAGTTTTTTTCAAACCCAAATGTGAAAAATTAAGGCCCAAATTCGTGATCCAACACCAGCCCAAACTTCCAAGGAAAGCCAAGGATCAAAATGAAAGAAAATGGTAAAATTTGGGGGCAAAAGATTAATATTTGAAAACTTTTGATTTGTGTCTCATTTTTATTGGTTAAAAGGTGATTTGCTGGTCTGAAATACCAACTACTTGGACGTCCCATGCGGCCCTCCATGTGTCCCCAAAATTCAAGGTAAATTTAATTTTTGAAATTGATGAAAATTATAGAATTTTTTAGAAATTCTTTAAGCAATTTTTATATAAAATAAAAGAGACTTAGCAGCAGCAAATTTACTGCTCCTCTCCAGCCAAACGTGACCACATAGAAGAAGAAACAAGGAAAGTTAGACAAAGTAAATTCAAGAGAAACTTGGCAAGTTAAATAAGTAGATTTTAATACCCCTAATTTCTTGTGAAATTCTTCTTCCTCTTAATTCTAAAATCTGATTTTTATTTTCTTGAATTCATCTCTCTCTCCCTTAGAATTCAGAATTGAAAAGAGGAAGAAAGAAGTAAGGATTTAAGGTGAGTAATAGCTTGTTATACATTTTATGAATTTCTAATGCTGGATCGTCATGATGAATATGATTCCTTGGACATGATTTGAGTTGTTGGAAGTGAGTATTTGGATCATGAATAATGAGAATGGAAGTGGTTTTGGCTGTTGCAAAGAAATTGTTAACATTATGTTGGAAATGGTATCAAGAAGGGTGAAGAATGCTGTTGAAATTCTGGTTGGTGAATAGTCACGTGGAACCTAGGTGATTTATCATCAAAAAATTTGATTTTTGATATCTTAAGATCTCTCATGATGTGAGGCTGAATTCTGAAAATTGTGAGGATTTTTAGAAACTTTTAGGTATTTTAGAAGAATTTCCTAAATTAGGTCATCTGTGCTGTCCAGGAATAGGGTACGTTCACGTTGGCTTCTATTTTCGAATTTCTTGGGGCCTAAAATGATCATGAAAAATCGTGAAAAAATTTAGGGAAACCAATCAAAGTGTTATTAATATTGTGTAAAATTTTCAGGGCAATCAAAGATGAATTGATCACCCAATAAAATGGTGAAATGAAGCTATTCATGATAAAACCCAAATATGCCCAATCTTGTTCACGAAATTTTTAGGAGTATCAAATGGTTAAGAAAAATTATGAAAAAATTTGTATGAATCACTATAATTATGATATAGTATGCGTTAAAATTTTAAAAATAGTAAATTTTATTTAGTTCTTCAAATAATTCCTGCCCTTGTGCTGCCTAGCTAGGGTCTACATACAAAATATTTTATGTGACATGAATTGTTTGATTTGTGTATATGACATATGAATTATTTGATTTGTATACATGAATATCCTTTAGGGTTTGATATAATAATGAGCATAGAAGGAAAAATAAAGCATAAAACACTTATGGCATAGTTGGTATTTTGATACATTCCTTGAGGAAAATTGTGGTTGATGCATGTGGTGTCCCATAATTGTTTATTCTGCTTACAAAAATGTGGGAGGGAGAAAATATCCTTCATAAAGAAGGAGATGAGGGGTAATTAGTGGAGGGAAAAGGTTGGTGGCCTCGGGCCTAGGGTGGCGGGGGATAAGGTTGGACCGAAGATATAAGGTGACATTACATACCAACTAATGTCATTCCTCAAACAACGTAATATCTAAACTTGGACTTTTAATTAGAAAAGCAACCTTAGATGGGAAAATCGAAAAAGGGTAATAACAGGTTATTACTCACTGAGTATATTTATACTCATTCCATATTTTCTTTAAACTATCTTTTCAGGTAAAGACCATAGATCCGTGAACGCGCGGTAATACTTACAGAAGATATGCCACAACACCTCTTGAGATGTATGGAATAGAGTTCCACATAGAGATCCAGGTCACTCCTAATGAAATAAATATTTTGTATCATACAAATTATTGGCCCATGGATAGGGAGCCAAATGTCCTCAAAATTTGCTTTCCACTAGTACTGGTCATCCAGAATGACGATTCTGGAAGTAATGTGACACCGTTAGGGCCCATAACATCTAGTTCCAGTTCTCCTCCAGAATCTGATCCAGAGGAGGAAGGCCCTAATCGGGTTAGTGAGTCAGATGATTAGGTCTAATGTATTTAAAGTTATAATGGACTTATCTTTGTAAATATTTTTATGCTGTTATATATATATTATTTTGGTATTTTAACTCTTTATTATCTACTTTCTTTCAGCACACCCTAATATTATTTTTATAAGTATATGCGATATTGTGTTATCTTTAGGGGCAAGTAAGGATATCTTATCAGTGTGGAATGCTGATTGGATATCTTTACGTCGGTCACGACTAAAGCACTTCGGGTCGTGACAAAGCATCATAGTATACTATATATTTTTTTACACCATCAGGCAAAGCTAATACTGGAGCTGAGGTTAGTCGCTCTTTCACTACTCGAAAACTCCTTTCGCAGTCATCATCCCATTTGAATTTGACTCCTTTGCACGTCAATCTAGTTAAGGGAGCTGCGATTTTTTAGAAATCCTTGACAAATCTCCTATAATATCCAGCCATACCAAGAAAACTACGGATCTCTGTTATTGATGATGGTTGTGGCCATTTAAGTACCGCTTCAATCTTCTGAGGATCTACTCGTATTCAATCTTCTGAGGATATGCGGTGAGGGTGGGGAGGGAGCTAACTGAGATTAATTAAAGCAAATTAGCTAGAAAATTGTAGAAAAAGAGATACAACAACCCTACGTGGAAACCAAAGCTATCTGAAAATATGACAATAAGAAGAAGGAGAGCATATTCTTATGCAATGAACAAAGGGAGAAGAGTCAAAAATACTGTAGAAAAAATCTGAGCTGTACCCGTATAAGAGAAAAAGGCAGCAACTGATCAAGAAAAAGAAAAATCTGGAGACAATACAATAGTGAAAAATAGGATAGAAGCTAAAAATTAAAAAGGGCACGGAACCCAAGAAAAGAGAAAGCTGTCCGAACGGCAACATAAAAGAATTCAAATGAAAAGCACAAAAATTGAGAGAAAGAGAAAAAGGGTGCAAAAAGGAAGTTTGTATTATGTGATTCTTATACACATTAGTAGTTTTATACTCCAAATTTCAATCTTCAAAATTTATTAAACCCAATCTTAATCAATTATTTAATTAACTATTCATAAATATTAAAATTTATGAAACTTAATTTTAGGATATTACAAGCTCTCCCTCCTTTTAAGAAGATTCATCCTCAATCTTCAAGAAGGCAAGTATGATTTCATAAGATTGTTAATGACTTGTGTATCAATTCTATACATCATTGTGTGAATTAAACCATTCTAAAAGAATTTCTTATACTATGTAACTTAAATACAATCACTTGAACTTTCAATATTTAAATAATTCAATAAATCACTTTCATTAGAATCAAGCAACCTACTCTCTCCAGTGTTAACATATTTAAAAATATTAAACACAATAGGTGCATTAGACACCTCTTAAAGTGCTTCATGCAATTTTTAACTTATTTTGACAATCAATCGTCACCAATAATTTCCAATCAAGGATCTCAACCAAAGCCCTAAATTAGATAAATAAGCCTCGAACTAGGCTTCAACCAAACTTTAATCAGCTAATAAAATTTACGATCAATAATTTTATCCATATTTGCCCAGTGGCAAGTAACACCAAAATACCATAATAATCAACATTACCTGATTATTCCACTCGGAGTATTTTCCAACTACTAGTTCTGCATGACAAAAGTTAAAAATAACAATAATATGATCACAATTAATGTAGCAGCCAACGTTGTCTAAACATTTAGTAGATGAGGATTCATAACCCATTTTTGAAAGAAAAAGCAGAACATCCCCCGTTGGTCTAACCCTAACCACAGGTAGCCTTCATGCTGTCGTTGATCACAAATCACTACATATGATAAAACTATAGCTTCAAATATAATAATCAAAACATACAATTTCCACATCACTATGTCTTTTCCCAAGTGTTGTAAGCTCTCTATTTTGGTATGAAAGAGGGCACAATGGTCTAAAATAGAAACAGAAGAAGTTGAGAAACTAAAGATAAGCAAGTGAATCGAGTGTCGTAACCTTATATAAGGTAAAGAAATAGTGATGGAAAACCAACAATTAAATCAAATGATAAAAGCCAACAACATATGAGGGAATGTTAAGGAAAGAGCCAAACGAGAAGATGTATAAAAAGAATTCGAATAAAGACAAAAGTGAAGAAGTTTCGTGGCAAGAAAAGGAGGGAGGAGAGTGGGTGGGAGAGATTATAGAGATAAAGGAATAAAGTGGGATGAAAAAGAAGAATCCCAAAAGAAAAGTATCTAGTACTCTTGGCACACACTAAGAAAATACCTCATGACCACCCACTCATAATTTGGAATCTTAAGATATTAATACCAAGTTTAACAAATAATCTTTTAATTTGACCTCATCTAAATATACAAAACATTTATAATCACATTTATGCATCATTCAATCAGTTAACTAATTTCACAATCAACTACTATCAAACCTACTCTTATGTGCCCTAGTGACGAATTCAACTGTTGTCATACAAGAAAGCATAAATTTATAATCATATACACATCAAGCACTATCATAGCATTATTGCAATATTGATTCACACACAATTCTTCTCAGGTACTCATCTATCATTCGAACAATTATCAAAGTTCAATCACAGTCAACCAAGCTCACCTCAATTATATCATATCAAATAGAATCATCCAAGGTCAACCAAATTCAATCACATTACATCAAATAAAATAATCCAAAATCAATTAAGTATCAATATTAGAACACAACAATATAGAGAATGGCTTATATTAATGGCTTTTTATAAAAATTCATCAAATGGACATAGTTAACATCCAAGGTTTCTCCTTATATCTTCGGTCCAACCTTATCCCCCGCCACCCTAGGCTCGAGGCCACCAACATTTTCCCTCCAACCCTTACCACACCTCTCCTTCATTTAGAAGGATGTAATACTCCCCTCCACACAGATCATATATCAGATGAGTATCACACTCATAATAGCCATCATAGGCAATAATCAATATCATACATCAATAATCAATAATAAAACACCATAGGTATCGCATCATCACGATGGGACACCCTAGGTTTCAACTATTCTTGATCACGTATCACAAGGTATGGTCGGGACATCAACTATGCCATAAGAGTTTTATTCAATAAATCTTGCCATTCTCATATTATTAATCACTCAATATCAATGAATCGCATAATCCAACATGTAATTTCAAACACATTCATTTTCTCAATCAATAGAGAAGAAATAGCACAATTGCCAACATCAATCACAAATCACCATTCGAATACATGTCACACAATTTAACCATTCATTTCATAAGATTCCGATCATTCAATTCACACAATTCAAGCCATTTCACACAACATCAATCACAAATCACAATCCAAATTCATCTCACACAATACAATCCATTTATTTCAAACAATTCTAGTCATTCATTTAATACAATTTAATTAACCACAACTCACAATACAATTTCATTTCACATAACTTAAACAATCACACATTTCATCATTCAAGTCAAAAGTAGTTCATCAGAGAATAGTTCATCTCGTAAGATAAACTATACAAAGATTCAATTAGATAACAAGTTGTAACTAACACACATAATAGAAAATCCATGGAGATTTTCAAAGACACGCCGTCTAATATATGCAACTTGCTTACACAGATTTAACAATTGGATCATTCTAACCCATTTACCACAAGGAACCTAAATCAATGCTCTGATACCAACTTTGTCATGACCCACTTTTAATCGTGATCGGCGTGAATCCCGATATCGATTTCCACAAGCCTTAACTATTATTACTATTCTTATTTAACGAGAGTTTCCAAATATAAGAAAATTCACATACATATAAAACAATCTAATTACACGCTTATATATATTCAATTCATTTAATTCTAATTCTAATTAAATCCCAACTGTCAAATCTTTTAATTCAGGCGATCTTTGATTCTCTATGAATACTAACCTAAAAATGTTAAAATAAAATGGAGTGAGTTCCATGAACCCAGTGAGTATATAATTACTACTATTTTGCAAGTGATTGACTTAAATATATAGAGAAAAGGATAGCAAAGAATTTTTTTCAAATTTCCTAAAATATATGGAACCATATCTTATAATGGAGGTTCACTTGCACATGACTGCAAGTATATTTCACGTAACACAATCATAGGAGTCTCGACTTTCTATCAACATTCGAATCATATATTACCTATTCCGGATAGGCATCATACACAAACAGCTGTTAAGGCTAAACACAAACAGATCATCACAATCACATCATCAATAGAAGTCAATCATAAATAATCACGTGATGTCGTCTATTTAGATATAATAAACATACATAAAGTTATTCTATAGTATAAAGGTCAATTTTATACCTCTCTTAACTGTTAATTAGAAATTTTCCATCTAACTCTTAAGTTAATATCATATCCATTTCATATAATTCGTCTGAAATTTTCCATCCGACTTTTATATCATTTCTTTCTCACCGATGGCAATATTCGATATCATCATTCTAGCATCATTCATTGCTTTTCAATATATCAAAAAACTCAATTCACAACACTCATATATAATCATATTTATACAAAAATATAGAATTGATACTAATAGTGATAAAAGCATAACTTAATAAATATTTAAAATATTTTTTGATAAGATAATAAAAAAAAGAGCGGTGAGATATATACTCACTTTCTAACAATGATCCGTTGTAGTAGCTCAAAATGATTCATCCTCTTTTTCTTCTTATACCCCTGCCCGAAACGCTCGAAGATGCAACTACCCGAGTTGCTCCCCTGTTACTGTCCAGATGCCTGATCGTTGCCGAAGCTAGGAGGAGCACACGGAGAAGCTCGAGCAGCTCTCGGTTGCTGGATGCAGGAGTCCTGCAGATCGCAGCTCTCCATCCTTCCAAAAATGCTTCCAACGGTTCCATAAGCAACAAAAAGACCAGAGGCAGCAAAGACCAGGCACCATGCTGGTACTGTTAACGCCAGCAGTGAAAAACACTAGCCACGACAATAGTAGATACGCGAAGATGAAGAAGGATGCGGAGAGGAGAGAGGGAAACCCACGAGCTGCTGGCCAAGATGATGCGCGCAAGAGTATTTCGGCGACCAGCAACCGCTCCTCCTCATGGTCTGTCGCTTCCCTCTCGCCACAGCAGCTATTGGCCGAGGTTCAGCGGCTCATGCAAGTCCGGCTGACGTGTAACAACTTCCGAGCAGAAGCAGCAACATGGTGGAAGAGAGAAGGCATGGGAGCTGTTTCGGGGAGGAGAAAAACTGAATGAAGATAAAGTGCGAGAGAGAGGCGGTGAGTTTTAAAAAAAATGAAAGTGCTGTTCAGCTGTACCCGAAAGGAGACAAAGGAAAATTTATAAAAGAAAGAGGTAAAGGCGGTGAGGGTGGGGAGGGAGCTGACCGAGATTAATTAAAGCAAATTAGCTAGAAAAATGTAGAAAAAGAGATACAGCAACCCGGCGTGAAAACCAAGAATGAGCTGTCCGAAAATATAACAATAAGAAGAAGGAGAGCAGATTCTTGTGCAATGAACAAAGGAGAGGAGTCAAAAATACTGTAGAAAAAATCTGAGCTGTACCCGTATAAGAGAAAAAGGCCGCAACTGATCAAGAAAGAGAAAGCTATCCGAACGGCAACGTAAAAGAATTCAAATGAACAGCACAAAAATCGAGAGAAAGAGAAAAAGGCTGCAAAAAGCAAGTTTGTATTATGTGATTCTTATAGTAATTTTATATTCCAAATTTCAATCTTCAAAATTTATTAAGTTTAATCTTAATCAATTATTTAATTAATTATTCATAATTTTATTTCTCATAATTTCTTAGAAATATTCTTTCATTTTTCTGTGCACTAAAAAGAAAATTTATACTATAAATATATTATCTTTTTAAAGTAATTGTTAATACAATTAGTAAAAATAAATATCAAATTTTGAATATTTTTGCTGCGTATTTCTGATATTTAATATGTATGAATTTAATTTTATATTTCTATTTTAAATAATCAGACATTGTTATTAGCAAAATTTTTATTATCACTATTATTACCACTAACATTCTTTTTTATGTTTATTGTTATCGCTGCTATTATTACTTTAATTGTTCCCCTACATTTGTTAAAATCACCATGTCTAAATCAAATAGTATTTTCAAACAAACTGCATCCACCTTGAAAGTGCAAATATCGTAGTAATCATATTGCCCACTCACGGGTGTTGCCTTTTAAACTTATGCATCTTTTTTCCTTGGTCTCTAAACTTCTGTTCAAACATATTTGATTCTTTTGTATTAAGGAAAGGTGTCGCAATTTCCCGTTCATTTTTTTATGACTCCGTAATAGGATGCAAGTCTTTTATGTGAGTGCGTGTATGTGTTTTTTTTTTTAATAAAGAAATAGTTAAATGTTTCATCAAATATAGGATAAATTACACTCACCTGATTTGAAGTTTAGTGTAATTAGATTTATACTCTTTCTTCTTTTATAAATATACATTAATATCCCCTTTTTATATATAATCACATTCCTCCACTTTTGTTTTAAACAAACACTCAGCTTCCTTGCTTTTAAAAAAAGAAGGGAGGTGAATATATATTTCTAAGATAAAAGAGATTTGAATGTAGTTAAGTTAAACTTCAAGGAAGTGAGTAGGTGAGTATAATTTATTCCTAAATATATTATAAAATTATGGCAAATATCTAAATTTACACAAATATAGGTGAATTTTTTAATTAAGAAAGGACAATTTTGTACTATTGTAAGTTAATATTATAACTTATGTTAGTTAAAAGTTTACTATATAATTAAGTATACAATAGGACCAATTGAAATTAGGGCTTGTTTATTGCATTGTATAAGAGACGCATGATAGTATAAATAAATACTATCATATTTTAGCAAGTTATTATACCCTTTATAGAATTTTAGAATTTTATTTTGTAAATGAACTAATTAATCAATTATAATGATAATAATTAAAATGAAATTTTATGTCAAATGGATAAATTTTGATAAATAGGAATGAAATATTGGATAAAAGAGAATTATTTAATTAAATGGAATTTAAGTTGAGTATTTTGTATGAATTGGTTAAGGAAAATGGATAAAATAATATGTTTAAAGGTTATAGGTATTTAGATGTGAGTGTATAAGTGTGTAGGGAAATCAGGACATATTTAAAAAAAAAAAAAAAGGTTCCTAACCACCACTACTCTAAAATTGCAATTCTATGTTGCCCAATAGACACTGATCATAAGATAAATCAATATTTGTATAATGTGATAGCATTTTTTTAATCATTGAGAAAAATATGACAACAATTATAAAAAAAAACTTGATATATATAGTTACATGGTGATACTATTTAGATTTACATGAAAACTTAAGGTTAAATTAAAAATTGATATCTTTTTGTTATAATCAACATGTTTGGAAATAAAAGTGATATTAAGACGTCAATTCTATATATAATTGATGTCGAAAGTAAATGCAAATTATTATGTTTGAAAGGGTAAAAAAACTTAAAATGTCAATTATTAAAACAATCAACATTGAAAATAATTGCTTGGTGATATTTTTGAAAATATCATCTTAACATTATATGTTTATTTTCTATCAATCCAACATCATTTATTTGAGATGTTAATTACTAATTAAGCAACCAATGTGTAATTGTTTTCTCTGTATAACTTTTATTTGCTCTTTTGTTTCTTATCACTTTTGCTTTTTGAAAACCATTTCCTTAACATCACCTCCCCTATCTAAATTTCTTCCATTAGTCCCAAGCCTCTACCATATCTTTTCAACATTTAAAATTAGTTTCATAAACGTTCTAATTATAAACAAATTTTGTAGATATGTTTTCCTTTTCTATTTTTTTTATATTTCTTAATATTAAATGATTAAATTTGAATTTGTCTAGTTATGACGTATATATATGTGTATAATGACATTATGACAACCTCATTCATTACTAAAATTAGGATTGTATTATATGTTGTGTTTGGTGATAATTTTAGGGTTTCATCACATTTAAGATATATAGTTATGGTATGCTATATTCAATAGTAATGTCTTTACCATTTTTACTTACTACTTTTACCATTCTATATTATTATGTCTTTTTAGGACAATAGATTTATTATATATTTCAATGATTTTAGTTTGCTCCATAATCATGTAAATTTATAAAGAAGCTTGTGATAACTTATATAATCTTAGTTTAATTGCTTGTCATAAAAATTATGTTTTATCATGCAATTTAGTGCAATATTTATTATGACGACCAATCTTATATATGCTACTTTGTTCATCATTAAGTCATTTCAACATATAAATTTATTATATATACTTAACTAACATTAGTTTTTTTACTTAATCCAAAAATAGATCCTTCTAGAAAGGTAGTTACACCCATGAAACGAAACACATGGGATCCCATAATCTTAAAAGGCATTACTATAATGCAATCTAAGGATAAAAAGTTACATGTTAAGTTCAATGAGAAATGAAAGCTAGATTGGGAAAATGCATCACAATATACTAGATATGTAGAGTGGTTGTACAATCCAAAGTATCAATAATTATTTATCATTGGAAGAAACTCTCTTAGGGATTAAAGGATAACATTTAGGATGAAGTATTGCTATATGTACACTTGATTCAAATAGCTTTTGCTATAAATATGAAAAACTATATTTGTAACATGCTCACATATAATTTAACCTTTCATGTATGTTTTTCTTATAAAGTTCCTTCCATATTCCAAATAAATAAATAAATAAATGTGCAAAAAAGTATTGTCACATGTGATAATCGTGTGGAATAATTTCAAGATAAGCTTAAGATAGGAATACATCAATCCTAAGACTAAAAAAAAAAGAAAAATGCAATAATGGAACTACATTGACCAAGAATCATGAGAAAAGTTCCAAGAACAATGCATGAAAAAGGATTTGACAGTAAAATTTTTACATTTAAGCATCTAGTATATCTCAATGTCATGTTTCTACATCATTTATATTTGTGAACTAATATGTCATTTGGTTAATGAAAGTTACACAAGTCTAATTGGGAAAAATAAAAGAAGAATACATATCCATACATGTTTTTTTAAGAAGGCTACAAGAAGCTAAATAAGGACTTGTTAATTGAGAGTCATGCAAAGTTAAGGAGAGTAAGACTGCTAATAGGGCATCTTCCATTTCTCACATAGAGTTATAAAAATGAGGTAGAGTAAATAAGTAAAAATAGTACATGACCTTGGAAAATCATATTATTATGAAGAGGATTGAAAATGTTAAGATTTATGCCAAAATATGTAGTTTGATTTTGAAGCTTCCATTTTATTTGATTTGAATCTAATCATTTATTTTTTGTTAATTACTATAAGACACTCTTACATAATAGACCTCCCAGGGAAAATTTCAGCTGGTTAGGAAAAATGACATCTTGACAATAACTTTAGGAATTGAAGAGCATTATGACTATGTTCTAGCTACTAAACACAATGTTGGCCATAGAAAGGTCTTTGGCCTATCAAAATGTCATTTAATGGAACATTCAAGCACTGATTTAATGCTCATAGAAACTTAATGCAAACTGCATCACTTACAACAATAAGTTAAGTGACTTTACTCTTTGCAGGAGTAGATAGCTAGTTAACATACCAAATGTCCAAGTTTTATAACATTAATCTAGCCAACCTATAGATCCACTACTTTTTTGGATGAGCTAGCCTTTATGACCAGTGCCCAACTAGCGAAGCAAACTCTTAATTGGAGGTGTTAAACCCTTTATGACTAGTGAAAAGGATGCACTAGTACTTATATCACTAAACCTCCCACTAAAAGACCTTTTAAAGATAATACTCAAGATAAATATAACCTTTAACCTTTAAACTTTTTATTACATATATATATGCATAAATCAAGTTTCCTATGGTGGGAACTCACATTGCATATGTTAGAACTTAACGCCCGATGATAGTGGTAGGATCAAATTTGCAAAAAGTTATGAAAAGGTAGATTTTGGTAGGGTATCAATTATATCATCAATCATTGTCAGACAATTAAGTCAATGCGGTGGTCAACAAACCCTTGGATTATAAGTTAAGTTATAAATGCCAAATAATATGGTTCAAATAGTAGAAAAAACTTACGAGACCTTTATTGTATAGTTAATGCCTTCATTCAATACCTAGTAGGAATATTATCATATATTCCACCCATCACTTAATTTTTTATATATTTTCTAAAGTTATTTTAATATTATTGTGAGAGACTACTGGCATCATTATTTATGTTTTAACAATCTTTTAATAATGCTCAAAAGGAGTTATAGGTGCACTTGATTAATTCTTAGGGCAAGAAGGCCCAGGCTAAGCTCTCAATTAGAAAGAAAAGCGTAGGATTAATAAATTCAATTTTTATTAAAAAAGTTTCCATCCTATAACTACTAAAGTTCGAGGAACTTGATGTAACTTGCATTTATCTCTAGATCATGTAAGTTTATGTTGTCTTCCTTGATTAAACATAAATTAATTGAACTACTATGTAAATATAAGCTTAGCTCACATCAATTCTTCTACAAGCATTACTATGACATGTTGCTATTGAAGAATATTACTTATGGATTCCTAAATCCTTGTTAACTCAATGAGCAATCCACCCCAAAAAGGCTATAAGGTAGAAGTATAGTGCTAAAGGTTTATTGTATAAGCTTAAGAAAAAGTGCTACTTCATTCTATACCACATAAGGTAAGTCTCACTTATGCATCAATTGTGATTTTTTTGATAAATTTTGATAGTATAGTTATGCTATTATATTATAATCACCATTGGATGCTTGCCATTATGCTTCCAAAGAGTAAACTTATCTACTAGACAGATCTTTTGTTAAGAGATATGTGATCTAAGTTAAAGATTTGCTTGGAATGAGCTTTGGTTATAGCCTATAAATAAGGTGTGAAACTAGATGTGAGCAGACCTTTCCAACAAGTAAAAGTAAAAGTATATTATAAATATTAAGATTGTATCATGTTTAACTTAGAAGATTGTGAATCAATAAGATTAAATTAACCTTTTGTTTTATTTTTGTGCCTAAAATAGCTTGAAAATATAGAGTGTGGCTATTATGTCATGTGTTATATGTATGATTTACTATCTTCTTGTGAATGTGCTAAATTAATTAATTGAATTAATTTTAATAATAATATATTAATTGTATACAAATTGCAATACTCTAAGAACATGCCTAACCATATACTTAAGAATAACTTAATAAGGTTAAAGAAAACTAGGCATAATATTCCTTCTAAACTAGAGCTCAATCATAATGAATAACTTTAGATGTTCTTGAATATAACTAATAGTTATAATTAATTAAATTATTGTAAATTAGTTACTAATAGTTGGTGTAGTTGTAAATAACTTGTTGTAACTTATATTTTGATATATAAATAAAAGTTCATAAATTTTGTATAAAAGCTCCTATAATTGGTTGTACTATTATCAATTTCTATCTCATTTTATAGTTGCTGTGTAATCTATTTCTGCAAGTATCAATTAGTTATTTCTTAGGTGTATTGTTAATTGATTGTTTCTAATAAGTGCTTTTTTAAAAAAAATGATAGGCAAAAAGGTGTCGATTTTAAAGTTGATTGTTTATAAAATAAGAAACATCATTTTATTAGTTAATAGGATGACATCATTGTGCTTTACACATAAATTTCTTACAAATAATTGAGATTTAAACCCTACTTACTATTGCAAGTTAAAAATAAAAAGAGTGAAGTGATGATACCATTTGCAAATTTTTTCCTAAGCTTTTCCAACCTTAGAATAATTTTTTCTCCAATGAGGTATGCTTTCTTCAAATATAAAGATGATTCTCTTTGATTTTATGTTTTTGCTCACTACATTTTTTGCAAGTATGAATATTTATTAGCTCATCATTAATTCTATGGGGTTGTGCACTTATTGAAAAATGCAGAATTTAAAAATAAGGATTTGTTTAATTTTTATTTTTATTCTTATAATTTAATTTTTAGTTCCATAATTTATTTATTATATTAACTTTCATTTTGATATAATTTTTATAAGTTTGTATGAGTAAGAAATTTGATTTCATTCATATTATTGGCCATTCAATCATGTTATTTATTATATTTTTATATGAAATATGTACATCATAATCTTAAAATTTAATAAATGTTCATAATATTTATAAGGATTAGATTCAATCATGCTTTTCTAAAGAGTGCTAACCTTAAATGTTGAATAACAAGTATTAAGATAGTATTTAACTTATCACCCATTTATGATTAGGGTATTTGGTATAACCTTTCATAGTTTTCAAACTTTTGTTACAAGATTTATTATTTAAAAGTATTGTCATTAGGATTTTATAGTGTCATATAGTATATTGTTTTCTATTTCTGAATACAATGTTCTAAAAGGTAGAATATAAAGGGAAGAAGGAGAATCTAAGAAGAAGAAACTAGTGGAAAAGGATAGAATTAGGAGGAAAGAATTGGAACAAAAGGAATGGGGTATGACTAGTAAGGGCACAATATACCACATTAGTTATTAATATAAGGTAAAGTGGTATATCTAAATCAATTGTCATTTATTTATGAAAAAATAAAAAAAGATGTTGAATGTTACTTCCTCTGTCTTTAACAAAATATTCAATGTCAGTTTTCCTATATCATAATCAATGTCATTGTCATTTTTTACAACTATTTTGTAGCTAATGTGAAATCTTATTTTCAATGATGCTTAATTAAATATCAATTGTAAATTGCTATCTAATCCTCTAAGCACCTGACGTCAATTAAATATTTTGAAGTAATGCACTTACCTCATTTTATCCTTAAAATTTAGCCTTTCTTTCCTATTTTTCCTAACGAAACACTCTTCTACTTTGATTAACTCTTTCTTCTCTTCTTCTTCAACTTCTTCTTGGATTAAACTAAAAGAATTACCATCCATTAATCCTTTAGCCAAATAAAGGTAAGATTTCTTAAATATTAATTTCCTCTAAGATTTCCTCACTTTTCTCTTTTAGAATTTAATAATTGAAGGGATTTTGGTTCAAAGAAAATTTTAAACCCTAACTTGAAATATTTAAGATGTTAAATGATTATGACTAAGAAATACCAAGTCCACCCTCTTGGCATCTCTTCCATACTAGGTAAATGAATATTTTAGCCCTATTTTAAAGATTTAATTAGATTTATTTAGGATAAGTTTAAGTTTAGGTTTTGATGAGTATATGAGATATGTGATGATTTGTAATATTTAGTTTGATTTTGATGTTGGAATTGGCATAAATAAGGTGTTTTGAATGTACATTTATGAATTAGAAAGGATAAGTGGTACAATAAATGCATTTGAATGAATTTTTTGGCATATGAACAATAACTTCATGCTTGAAACCTATTAGAAAAAGGTGGTTGTTGATTATATAATCAATTATGGCTTAAGAACTACTCTCCATATGGCCATAATTGACTACCTCCTAAAGAATTCACCTTCGGAAACTTCTAGTTGACTACATATTGAAATATTACAATTAAGCATGTAGTTGATTATCAAATTAGATCTTATTCCTTGGAGATCCATAGTTGACTATGACTTATATATAACAGACTCATAGTTAACTATGCTCTTTCTTTAACGCTACACGGTCAACTACCCTATTCAAATTTTCAAATATAATGATATGAATGGAGTCCTAAGAACCAAGAGATATGTGATATGATGTGTGGTTATAATGTGATATTTGATGATGAAAAATGAGATGTGAGACCATGCAAGAAGGAATGGAAATGTTGTAATGTGTGTGTACAATGTGAATCTATGTGGAAAAGGATATGTATGGGTTATATTAATATTATTATGTATTAGTTAGAATCTTACTCAAATATAAGCAAATACACTATGAATATGAGATGGGGTGATGTGATATATATGATATTCAAACATTGGATTCAATATTAATTAATGTAGGATAAAGTTGATTAGGAGGAACATGGATAGGCTAGGAAAGGATAAGGATGGATAAAATTCACAATGAGATTTACCTACTTCCATATAAATTGTCCTTGCAATACTATTATCATTCTTATTCAATTGATATTCTTGGAAAATTAAATAAATTGTGAAATTTGCTAGTACCATAAGACTAAGAATGTTTATAAACTATTATAATCAAATTGTGAACTTGTAAGTATGAATATGATGGCTTCATGATTTAATTCTCTGATGAGAATGGTATAGTAGAAAGAGTAACATATTTGCTATTGAGTTTAATATTTATGTATATGCATTTGCTTCTTTGATGGATAGGTAATATCTTGGAACACTTTCTCCTTTCCTTCTAGAACAAGGTATAAATGTGATTAACTAATTTTTTTTCTTTTTAGTCACTTAGAAGGTATTTGTCATAAAACCTATGATAAGTGGTATATAAGTGTCAAATAGTCTTTTTTATTGAATATAACTATTTACTCATTAATTTTCATAGAAACTCATTCTCATCTCTTTCTTTGAAAACCTTTCATATTAGGTAATGAGCTATTGTCAATGATATGAAAGTGAGCCCACTTGAGATATCTAATGTCAAGATAAGCCTTGAAATAGTTAGAACAACCACATGTAAAGTTTTAAGCTAAATAACCTATAATAGATTTCTTTAAAAACTTCATATCTTTCTTGAAAGAAAAGAATAACATGACTGCATGTGAACATGAAATTAGAAATATTGGGAAAGGCTAGTGAGTGGTTGTATATAACAATCTTTTATGTTAGTTGCGAGCTTTGGAGAGGGTTGTGACATAGGTGTTTAAATCTTACATAAGATAGTATAATACAATATGGTATAATACAATATGGTCAACATGGAATAAATTAATCATCTCCCTTTAAATCTATTATAACAAGATTGGATTCAAATAATGTTTATCATTCTTAATTTATCCTTAATTAACTTAATGTTGTATCACTTTACCCCATTTACAATTATTATTTTTTTGAATGTCCCTATTAATAATTATTATTTAATTTAATTTAGCCTTAACCCATTTTATACTTAAAAATATTAATAATTATTGTTTATATAAAACAAGTAAAATATAATAAATATGTTAATTAATATTAATGAAAATGATTATAAAATGTTGAAAATTTTATATTTATCAAATATTACTAAATAAATGTTATATAAATTATTTTTAAAATAAGGCTAATTTTGTCTTAACAAAAAATTTTCATACTATTATGTTATATACTTGTCTGGTAACAAACATATGATAGTATAAATTTATATTATCAATTTTGTTTTTCAAAGTCTTGATAGTGTTATATGTTTTATCCTTTTATTATTCTATGCTTAAATATCATATTTATTTATCCTATTTTATCATATACTATCACATCCTCAAAACACACATTTAGGACTTGTTAAGTGCATTGTATAAGGGAGATACAATTATATATGTGTTCAAACGTTACATAAGATATTATATATAATTCAGTCACCTTTTTTATGTAGTAAACATAAGATAACCTCTGAACTTACTATAATAGGAAAAGATTAGAATAAAATTATTATTCCTAATTTAGCCTTAAGTTATTTTTGTATTACTTTGCCTTTATTAAGAATTATTTTTTTGGACTTTCTTATTAATATTTAGCCTAATTTAACCTTAACATGTTTTATTTTTAAAAATATTAATAATTCATCATTCCCAATTTAATCTTATTCTATTTTAACCTTAAAGGTATTAATAATCGTTGTTTATATAAAATAGGTAAAATATAACAAACATACTGATTATTATTAATGAAAATAATTATAAAACATTGAAAATTTTATATTTATCAAATATTACAAAGCAATTGTAATATAAATTGTCTTTAAAATAAGATTAATTTTATTTGAACAAAAATTTTAATATTATCATATTACATATATGTCTAGTAGTAGACACATGATAATTTATGTTTATACTATCAAATTATATATACCTTTATTTATCAAACATTTGATAGCATTATATGTTATCATTCATTATCCTAGACTTTCATATCATGTTTCCTTATTATATCATATCATATACTATTATGCATAATTTTTCAAACTGGTGAATCGACTAGTGAGTCAATTTGATTGAAGTCTTTGGATTAAAAATAAATGTAAACTTATAGAAATCTCCTGGAACTAGTGTGAAATAATTAAAATCAGTTTGAATTGGTTAAAACTGATGAATAGAATCAATTTTTTCATTTTTTTCTAAAAATAAAAGTTATATTTTACAACAAAGAAAGTGTAATATTTTTGTAATTTCATATCAATTAAATTTATATTTTTTAGTTGTTTTGAACATGAATTATTATATTACTTATATTTTATTATTTTAAATATATATTACTAGTATGTATATATACATATAATTTATATTTTTAAAATTAAAACTAATTAAGCCAATAAATTTGTAATTAAATCAATATATCAATACTTTATCTGATTTAATAATCAATCTAATTTTAAAAATTATGCTATGCTATCTTCTGAACGCGTGTACATTGGGATTAATTAGAACATAATGATAACTCCATGTGCGTTTTCACCTATATTATATAAACCCACTACGATCTCTTTAAGAAAAACAATAAAAAAATATCGAAAAGTAAAGAGATGACCAACTTTTATTCCATTTCCAAATCGAAGGGCGTTGCCTTATTCATTTTTTATGAAGAACTAGTTTCGTCCTTCCTCGAGCCTACCAAATACAATTAAAGTGACAAGTTGCGCGTACCTTTGGGAATTATTCTCCGTTTGTCATGGTCTTCTCTCTCACATTTATGCTGTCATTTTCTGTGGTGGGTTACTTTCAAAGCAAAATATATGTAGCTTAGTCATTTGCTCCAACATCACCGCTATTTCTTCCTGTCTTCTTCTCTACAACTAAGACTATTTTGTTCTTGTGCTGTCAAATTAGTTTTGCCGCAGAACATGGCTGCTTCATTTTCAAGCTCTTCTTCTGCTTCAAAAGAATATGATGTTTTTCTTAGTTTTAGAGGCGAGGACACCCGTTGTAATTTCACTAGCCATTTGGTTTCTGCTCTTTCAAGAAATTCAATTAGAGCTTATATAGATTATGAGCTCAATAAAGGAGATGAGATCTCGCCCACCCTCATCAAAGCAATTCATAATTCTTACGGATCGCTTATTGTCTTCTCCGAAAACTATGCTTTCTCTAAGTGGTGCTTAAATGAACTCCTCGAAATACTTGAACACAGGAAGCGAGGACACTTTGTCGTACCAGTTTTTTATAATGTAGATCCATCACATGTGCGCAAACAAACTGGAAGTTATGGCGAAGCATTTGGAAAACACAAGCTTGACTCCAAAAACAAAGAGAAGTTACAACTATGGAAAGCAGCTCTCACTGAAGCAGCTAATATAGTTGGCTGGGACTCTCAATCTCGAACCAACAGGTAACATGTTGTTTATATGTTTTTCAAGAGTTTTCGCTTAAAGTTTATTTGAAAATCTTAACTCGATTAACTAATTGAGGTTATCAGATAAACTTAAAGCTCAAGTTAATATATGTTCATTTAGATTGTCAAAATTATTATTTTGTGCGTGACTTGGCGTGAGTCACTTCTAATAAAATTTATTGTTAACTTACTTCTGATGATTCTTTTCTTCTGTTTTTCCTTTTTTTCCCTCGTGAATGCTAGGGATGAATCTGAACTTATTCAAAGCATTGTAAATGACATCTTGCAAAAAATGGACTATGTTTACCAGCCAAGAGAATCGAGCTTTGTAGGAATTGAGAAGTACTGTCAAGATATTGAATCATTGTTGCAAAGAACTTTGCTAGTTGGAATTTGGGGCATAGGTGGCATAGGTAAGACAACAATTGCGAAGGCTGTATTTGACAAACTCTTTTCTCAATATGACAGTAGCTGCTTCTTTGAGAATATAAGAGAAGAAACAGAAAGAAATGGATTGAATTATATGCGTGATAAACTTTTAACTGAGTTATTGAAGGATGAAAATTTCCATAGCAGCACACCTAAAACTCCAGCATTCAAATTTACTATGAGGAGGCTTGGTAGTAAAAAGGTTTTAATTGTTCTTGATGATGTAAGTAGTTCTAAACAAGTAGAATTTTTACAACAAGAATGCAAGTGCTTGAGAGCAGATAGCAAAGTTATCATAACAACTAGAGATAAGCATGTAGTTAATGGTTTTAGAGTTTGTTATGAGATATATAAGGTAGAAGGATTGAATTTTGAAGAATCTCTTCATCTTTTTAGATTAAATGCCTTCAATGAAAGTTATCCTGGAGCTGAATACGAAGAGATAACAAAAAAAGTTGTCAACTATGCTAAAGGGAACCCATTAGCTTTAAAAGTTTTAGGTTCATTTCTTTTTTCTAAATCTAAAAAAGAATGGGAAAGTGCATTAGCTAAGCTCAAAAAAATTCCCAATGATGACATCCAGAAGGTGTTGAGGTTGAGTTACGATGGACTAGATGACATAGAAAAGCAAATATTCTTAGAAGTTGCATGTTTTTTAAAGGGAGAGTATATTGATGATGTAATAAGTTTGTTAGATAGCTATGATCTCTTTGGACATATTGGGATGAGAACTCTTCTAGATAAGGCTCTTGTGACCATTTTGAATGACAAGAGAGTGCATATGCATGACTTGTTACAAGAAATGGGTCAGAATATTGTTCACAAAGAGTGTACCCAAAATCCTGAAAAACACACTCGATTGTGGGATACAGAAGAAATATATGATGTATTGAAGAATGACAAGGTAAGAAAAATCTACTAAATAACATGTCATTGTAAATAATGCATCTAATATGGTAATATTTACTAACTATGTTTTGTAATTTTTTTTTTTTGGGGTTCATACTAGGGGATTGATACAATTGAAGGAATAAAGTTGAACCTGTCTCAAATTAAAGATTTATCCTTGAAGATGGATACTTTTAAGAAGATGACAAATATAAGATTTCTCAAATTCTATTCTTCTAATTTCAAATCATGCAAAGTTGATCTTCCTGCAAGCATTGAATTACCTTCTAAAAAATTAAGCTATCTGCATTGGGATATGTACCCTTTGCTATCTTTGCCAACAAACTTTTGCCCCGAGAAGCTGGTCAAGCTTCAAATGCCTTATAGCAATATTACAAAGCTTTGGGACGGCCGGCAGGTAGAGACTTAAGCCTGTGTGTTTTAGTTTCTCTATCAATTGAAATTTGATGACTTATTTATGGGTTGTCTCATTTAATTCTGACAGGATATTGTAAATTTGAAGGAAATAAACCTTTTCGAATGCGCACAGTTGATGGAACTCCCTGACTTCTCCAAGGCTTCAAAACTCGAACGTGCAGTTCTTGACGGCTGTTCAAATTTGTGCCATATTCATCCATCTCTTCTACATCTGGACACCCTTGTTGTGTTAGATGTCACTAACTGTGAAAAGCTTACGGGTCTTGAGAGTGACAAGCATTTGAAATCTCTCAAGACAATCTCTATCGGTGGTTGCTCAAGTCTCAAGAAGTTTTCATTGTCTTCTGAGAAAATAGAATACTTGTATTTTTATGGGACAGCAGTTGAAAAACTCCCCTCATCTCTGGTGCGTTGCAAAAATCTGAAAGACTTACAATTCGGCTACCCACTCAAGAAAATCCCAAGTGAGTTATGTAAGTTAACATCTGTCCAATCTCTTGTTATTCGTGGTGCCGGCGAATTTGACTCATCGGAGCTCCCTACCTTATTTGATGCCCTGAACCCTTCAAATTTATATCTCACAAATTGTGATAAATTACTTCAACTTCCACACAATATTTCCATGATGTCATCCTTGAAGCATTTATCTCTAAGAGGAAGCAGTGTGGAGAGCTTGCCAGAAACCATCAAACATCTTTCGTGTCTGAAACGACTTGACGTTGGTAACTGCCAGAGGCTTCGATCTTTGCCGGAGCTTCCACCATCCATCGAATGTTTATTGGCAAGAAACTGCTCAATCCTGGAGACATTGATTCCTTCAACTTCATTAGAGCAATTTGATTTAAAAAACTGTGTGAAATTGGATGAACAAACATTCTGCTGCATTACAGCATATGCCCATTACAGAATAAAGCGAGTAGAACCAACTCAAGTTTGTTTTCCGGGAGACAGAACTCTTAGATGGTTCAATCATAGGACTATGCAAACGATGATAAGTATTGAACTTCCTCCTCGTGCCAGTCTCTTGGGATTTGTTTTCAGCCTCTATATTAGTCACAAATTAATCCCATCAAATACACCGCAAAGTCTTTGTATAGGATGTAACTGCTACTTGGAATACAGTGCCACTGAGAAATCCTTAATCGGTGAATGCAAAGCATGGTATGGCTATAATTCTTATGAAGGTGAGGAATTCAATTCAGATGATGTTTACATGAAGATTTATAAATGTGATAGGAATTCTTTCAGTGAAATATCAGAAACAGGAGCCAATCGTTCAGTTTCATTTGAATTCTACGCATATTCTGATAGCAATGAGTTGGACCTCATGATAAAAGAGTGTGGGGTGTGGCCAATATATGTAGCAGACTTCGAGTTGGAATTGGGAACTAATTCCAATCGCGGTGAGATGGAATCTTTTGAGCACCAACGAATTGAAGTTGGAGGCCTTGATCATGAGATTCAAGATGAATGCAAGATGCTCAATGATAACAATGAAGTATTTGACTTCTTCGGAGGTTGGAAACTTACTTTCTACGTTTCTTCGTCTAATTTCATATATACCTCTCACTCTCACTATTCTTCTTCTAAGTTTCTCTTTTCTATTTTCATTTTGTACATTTATTAAAAACCATTTCTTTTTACTATCAACAAAAAATGATAAATTGCAATTCTTTAAACTTAAATTGGGTCAGAATTTACAAATTATGGTAGTGAAATGGGTGAAAAACTTTGGGTTCAGTTGTTTGTTGAAAGATAATTTCCATAGGAAAATTTCTTTTTCTTGTATATAAATAAACAGATATCATACATTTCAATACCTTGTAATTAAAAAATAATAATTATTAGTGTTTTGATAATAAAGAAAAATAACTTCTGTTGAAAAAGAACAAATTATCTTATATCGAGCTCATTATATTTAACATTAAATATATCAATTATTTTCTACTATTTTGATAGATTATAATGAAGTTTTTCACTAAAACAAATAGGGCCTTCGAGTATTAAAGAACAGGATGCTGTTAAAAAAAACTTTTATTCTTAGGAAAATAATATAATCTAACCTGTTTTCCCTATGTATGGCCAATATATGTATCAGAATTGGAACTGAGGGATAGATGCAGGAGCTTCGGTGTGCACAGGAAGTGGATGAGCAACAACAACTCTATCTATCAAAGAAAACCAAGAAATCTGTTCCGCAACACGTTCCAAAGGAACTAGAATTGGAGTTGAGCACTATATCCTATTCATATCTAGAAATCGAAGGAATTAAAGTTGGATGCTCTGGTGGTGAGAAGCAAGAAGAGCAAGAACAACTTCACACTGACAGAAGAATGCAAGGAATTGAAATTGATGACTTTGATCATGAGAACCAAGAAGAACAAGAATCACTTCCCATTCACAAACCAACGCTGAGGGAATTTATCTTCAAACCAATTCCAACTAAATCCAAGATGCTGAACTACAACAATGAACCATTTGATTTCTTCACAGGTACGTATGAAACTTACTTTCTTGCATGTTTTTTATGCCTATATTTATTTAAATATAAATTGCATTTCTTTAATCTTAATCTAAGTCAGGATATTCAAATTATGGTAGTGAAATAGGGAAAAAAAGAACTTCGATGTGAATGATCATAATCCTTCTGTATGACATAGATTATGGCAGTGAAATCGGCGAAAAACTCCAGATGTTGAAGATTAGAGTCCCGCTCCATTTGTTTTGATAAAAACATTTTTTATAAAATATAGTTATAAAATATTAAAATAAGAAAAAAAATTATTTATTTAATATTAAATATGAAAAAGTCAAAAAAAGTAGCTCCCTCCATTTCAAAAAGGAATTTGTTTTCCCTTACTACCATACATTTAGGATCATTTATTTTAATCATCAACACAAGTAGTATAGCACTTCTTTATTAATATATATATATATATATATATATACATGAATTTTTTTAGGCAAAATACTTTCCTACAAAACTGAGCCTAATTATGAGAAAAATAATAATCTGAGTTATTTTTCTTCTGTATGGCCAATATATGTATCAGAGTTGGAATTGGTTAATAAATGGAAGAGATTTCAATGTGAACCAGAAGTTGATGTGCAACTACAACTCTCTCTAACAAATAAGTCCAGGGAATCTACTCTACAACATGTTCCGGTGGGACTGAAATTGTAGTTGAGCACTAAATCCTACTCACATTTTGAAATTGAAGGAATTCAAGTTGGAAGCTCTGGTCATGAGATGCAAAATGACCATGAACCACTTCATAGAGACGAAGGAACTCAAGGAATCTAACTTCCAAACAAAAACCCAGATGCAGAATGATTACAGTAAAGCACGACTTGTTCAATGGTTTGAAAAAGGAAAAAAAAAAGGCTTTGAAATTTATTTTTTCCCTTCAATTTCATATATAGCTATTCATTATCCTTTTTCCTTTTTTTAATATTATAAGGAGCTCAACTGAATTGGATTGTCTTTTTTCCAATTTCAAAATAAATTAATTAAAATTAAAAATATAAATATTAATGTAATCAATCTTTTAGAAGATTAAGTTCCTCATAGCATTATCCCCCTTTTTTTAAACTTTCATATCTTAATTTAAAAGCATTTAATTTTGGGAAATGCTATGAGAAGCACTACTTTATAAGAGATTAAAAATTTTCACTATTAGATTGTTTTTATTGCATTAAGATTCATATTTTTCAATTTAATTAATTTGTTTTGAAATTTAAAACAAAAAATTTAATAGTAAAAATACTTATTCTCTTAAAAAGTGAAATTTTTCGTAACATTATCCTTTATTTTTAACATAACGGAGAAAAATAATTAGCTGCACATCTTTCAAGCTTACTCTCAGTTAGAGTGTCTCGTCAATGAATAACTTGTATGTAATTGTTAGCTTTGGAAAAAATGATCACTTTTGTCCAAAGTTGTATCCGGCTTGAATTTTATATCTTATTCAACACAATAAGCAAATTAATGGTATTTTATGGAACAGATAGAGTTTTGAAGAAAATCTACACCTGCTTTTGAGCTGGTCTTTTGTTGGAGCACCTATGAGGATTGATCAGAACTTCAAAATGATTTTAAGCAATAGGATAGGACTGTAATGTGTATTCTTTTCTTGTTGTATTTATTCATTTTACAAGAACATAGCAATTTGGTTTTCTGTTGTGCAGGCAATAGATTCGAACCAAGGATTGCCGATACCATCTACTGCTGGATTTTTTTTTTTGTTTTGCCAAATCAAAAGTTACTGTGTTTGGGGTCAGTTTCACCGATCAATGCTCTCACTTTTTTCTGTGCACTTTGCAATGTAGTTATGTCTCATGTTGTTTTCATATATACTTACAGTTGATTACATTATAGATTGCTTGACAGGGTGCATCAACATCATTTGCTTATCCTTGTCTGTTAAATTGGGTGCTTTGGACTTTCCATCCAAGTAAGTATTTGATTGGTGAAAACAATTTCTAGGCTCAAAGATTTAGATAATGAAGATAATTCTACTGCAAATATAAGAGATGGCAGTTTCACATTTCTAAGAAAAAGCTAAAAAGATAAAACTGAAGAATTGACTTGTTTATTTATTTTGGTATGAGAAATGATGAAATGTTTTCAAGGAATATGCTGTTTAATCAAATGCAGTTCCGCTGTCACGAGTTCTTCTCGTGTCTGCTGCAGTGATTGCTGCTACTGCTTTTGTTGCTGTTGTAACAGCAGCTGCTGCTGCTGCTGTTGTAACAGCAGCTGCTGCAGCCTTCAAATCAAATGTACTCGGATATCTTCTTAGAGAAATAGATTACAACAAATGCTTACTTTAAAAGGTAAATTTTTTTTCTAAAAAAAATGATAGTACATTTGCAGTAGAAATCTCGAATTTCCTATATACCTCCAAGTGCTGAGCCAATTATGATTCCTCGCATCATCTTCTATCTAACTGTGCAGCAGCTTCCACAGTGATCAATTCCAGCATCTGCCAATGCTTTCTCAGCATAAATGACTTGAGTAAAGCAAGAATTTATCAGCTGTTTAGAAAATTTTGTGAGAGACCGATTCATCAGCTGAGAAGGGCTTTATTTCTCCAGCAATTCCCCTTTTTTTTTTTCTATATAATGATAAAAGTGATTAAACTAGATGCAGACACGTAAGGATCAGAATTGAATTCTAAATATAACAAAATGTACAAAGTCTTCAAAGTATATCAAATGTCACGCAAGTTAAAAGCTTTTAACAACAATTTTCTCATTTGAAAGACTACTGAAATCATATTTGTGTTGTGATTAGACGAATACAGGTTAAGAAAGTGAAGCAAGAGTCAATGTAGATGTACTGCGGGAAACTGAACAAAGTCAGATCCTATTATTTGGCTTATACCCCAGCAGGATTCAAAGCCACTTGTGTAGATTTTACTGCAATCAAAAGAAGAAGGTCTGTAAGGAAGCATGAATATTAACGGAATTACTTAGAATATAGTCTTCCAATTTCATATTATGAACTTCAAATTCAAATAATACAACAATATAGTTGAAATTTAAGGAAGGAAAAAAAAATTAAGCCGCACAACCATAGTTTTGCATCAAGAAAGAAATCTCTAAGCACTGCAAATTTGAAACTTTCGTTTCCCTTCCAGAATATTTAGTCATATAAACGTGCAATGCAATAAGAATAGGATTTTAGTCCTTAGACAAATATTATTAGAATTTAGGGTCCATTTGTTTTCATCAAAAATATATTTATGATTATTAGAAAAGTAAAAAATAGTTAATATTTTCAATATTAACTGTAATAAGTTTAATAGAATATAAGTTATTTTTCATTTTTAGTACGACTATAGAGTTCATTTTTTTAAAATCACACGGTATAAAGATATATAGTACTTTTTTATTTATATATAAGAAAATGATATTTTTATATGAAAAATATTTTCTAAAAAAAAAAAAAACAAAACGTTAGACACATTTTGTCCGCAAGAAGTCGTATTCACAAATTTATGACAATTTCGAAGATGATTCAAATTTTTTTCTTTTCTTATCAGAATTTGGAAATTCTGATTCTTTAAATTCACATTTAGCGAACTAACTATCAAAAGAACAGAACGGAGAATATGCTTTGTGCCACTGCAAGTGAAGAGGCAAAGACTACTGCTAGGGTGGAAATATTAGCGCCTTTAGTTTAAATACATCAAGATTATTTTATAAATTATTAATTTGAAATTGTTCTGTTAACTTATATAAAGTTAAAATTTGAGTTTAGCTTAATCTATTTAAAAAGTTTGATTTAATATGTTAACTTATTTAATAATTTACTTATATAAATAAATTTTCAAGTAAGTTAATAGACAAATACTTTTGAGATAAAAAATAAATCAATAATTAAATTAGGTCTATCTTTATAATTATATGTGTTAAAATCATATTAATATCATATATATGTAAATTTTATGAATGAATATATTATATATGTCGTTACACTATATTATAATACATATAAACAAACTTAATAGATTTATGAGCCAAGCATACGAAAAATTGATTTGTCCTATTTAAATAAAAAGGTTAAGTTAAGTTAAGTTAAGTAAAAAATAAATTAGATCATAGATCTCAAACAAACAATTTGACCTATTTTAACCTCTAACTGAAACTAGAAAAAAATGATAATAATAAAGAAGGAAGACACAAAACTTGATCAAAACCAAGTGACTCGAAAGGAACTTGGAATGAAGAAGGAAAGGCAAGTATTCATTAAAAGTGTTACTTTCATTCACAACAAGGGTAATATTAAATATAATTAGTATAATAGTATGTGAAGCTCCACTTTCTAAGAAGTTGAGTATTTTATTATTAAATTATTTTTTAATCCCAAAACAAATAAATTAAAATTAAAAATATAAATATAAATTTCAATGTATTAAATACAATCCAACATAAAAATACTCAACCCCATATAACTTATTTTATCCTTTCAATTGCATTATATGTATTAAATCTTATTCAAATTTATTTTACTTATTTACCAAATGTATTGAGTTTATTTTTTATACAATAAGTGACAATTTAAGGCACAATATTAAATATATTTAACATTTTTTGTACAAATAGATAAGTGTGTGCAAGGATGGTAATTTGACTCATACCCAATTGTTCCCTCAATTTTTATAGATATGAAATTATGAAAATGGATATAGATACAAATAAGAAAATTTTTATAGAAATTTTATTAGATGTGAGTATAGATACAAGAACTATATTACTTAACAATCCCTGTATCCATATTATATAATATAGGAAAAAATGTTCTTTACCCACTTGTTGCATAACCTTATTTGCAATTTACCTACCTATGGTATAAAAGGTTAAAAGGAGCCCACTTATAATTTAAACAATTAACACATTGCCTATTTGTATTTTGATTCAACCTAAATCTAACAAAAAAATATTATGTCTAAATCATATACTCCTTTACTATGTCTAATTGATTTAATTTCACCTCAATTTGTCCTTAATTTTATTTGTTACTCATAACTCACTCTTATGAAATTAGGATTTTGGGATTTGAGATTGAGAAAAAAATAGAAGAAATAACGGTATAAATTAAATTTTTGGAGCTATATTTCAATTTAATTGATAGGGAAGAAAAGTACATAAAAAATGTGCAAGATTTCATTACATTTGGATGAAAAAACAAATGAAGAAGGGCAAAGTGTCAACTATACAAATTATAGGTGAACTATTTTTGACACTTTATATTACAAATAGGTAAGTTACAAATATAATCATATTATGAGTGGGTAAAATGTATTTTTCCTATAATATATAATTAAGCAATTCGTTAAATTAAATAATTTATAATAATATATTTATGCATAAATTTGATTATATAATTAAAAAATAAAATTTTGGGAATTTAAATATAAAAATTTTTAAAGATAAACTTTGATAAAATGACTCATATTATTCTTTATTATATTAATATTATTAAAATTTTTAAGGAATTATTATTTTATTAAAAATAATAAAATATAAATAAGTATAGTAAATATAATAACATATAATAAATTATAAATAAATAAATAAAATTAAAATAATTAAACATTTTTAATTTTTTATTAAAAATTAATATAAATAAATATATATTATTTAAATAAAATAAAAATAGATATAAAAACTTAAATATTTGATGAGAATGAAAAATAATATTAAAAATTTTACTCATATTAAAAAAAAAGAGTAAAATATTTTAAAATAAAAGAAAATACGAAAATCTATTTCCTACCTATGCCAACCCCGTTACCGTTCTTAACTGTCCGCATTCTTCGATTTTTGGTAAAAAGAGTTGTGAATGACAAAGCATGCAGCAACAGATGTGACGTAAGTGTCGGACAGGGGCAAAGGGGCTCAATTACCCAGATGCTCTAACGGAAAAAAAAATTACCCAGATACTATACCGTTAAAAATATTTACCACAATGCTTAAAAGCTGACGGATGACGTGGGCAGCAGTTGCATGTCAGAAAGCGGAGACACGTGACGCACATGCGCGCAAGGGAGCATCAGCGCGAGCGACACCTGGCGGACACGTGGCGGGAAGATGCGCGTTCCTGGGGGCCGAGTGGGCCCTTCTGCCACGTGGCGAAGCGGCGTGGATCACGGACTTGGCCACACCGTGATCAGGCTTGATCACGTTGGGCCGCGGCCCGTGATCAGACTGATCACGGTCGGTCAGAAGCCGTGATCCAGTCTGATCACGGTCTGACCAAGTCCGTGACTCATGCGCCATCCCCCGCCCGCCACGTGTCGGCTCGTGATCCTCTGGACGTCGTGGTGCTGCCACGTGGCACAACCGGGATCTGCCACGTGGCACTACTGTGTGCATGTGAACTGAAGTTGAGCTATAAAATCTCCTCTGGGCAGCTGCAAACGTAAACTTCATTTCTCAATTTTTCCTCTTGGATTTCTTTCAACCAGCAGCCAAGTTCAGCAGTGATTTAATCAGTTCGGTTTGCAAGTAAGTTTTTTTTGAAAAATTTTTTATTTTAAGTAGTACTTAGGACTTTTAAATTTTGTAAAATTGTAATAAATATTTAGTATTATACCGTTTAGAATAGTTTACTCATTGTAACTGATATTAATATTGATCAAAGTAAATAAATTGTTATAATCGTATATGTTGTATGGTAAAATAATTTATGTTATTTTAATATTCGTCTTTGCTTGTGTATATTATTTGAATGTATTTATATTAGTTAATTGTTATAATTTTTTTTATCCGAGTGCAGTAATACATTTATGACCTGACTAGATTTTGCAGTAATTATTAGGATTTTAATTTCTATACTTGTTGGTTAGGCACTATTGAGATAAGGGAATAAAAATTGAAACTTTTACGTAGGTGAGAAAAATTTAATAAATTTCATGAATAATAAAATGCTACTAAAAAATATGAAATAAGGGTAAAGTATTACACTGTATGATTTTTTTTTTGTTTCAGACCTTAAAATATAATTTACTTCATAAAATGTTTGAACCTCGACCCCAATCCCTATAAAGTTTTTTTATAGAAAATTAAATTTAATCCAAAAAATTTTTGTTGTAAATTTTTTTTAATGTTATCAGTATCTGTAAAAGTAGTAAATTTTCTTAAACATTTTAATTTGAGCATAACTTTTTCAATTTTTATTTTTTATCAAAAAATATAATTTTGTAAAAAAATAATTTTAACTCATTAGACTACTTTGGAATAAATATATATAAGCTTATCAATATATTAAAGATAATGAAATTTATTTAAAGTTCTTATAAGGAAAAAATTATTTCTTTAGAAAAATAGTTTTAACTCATCAGACTTATTTAGAAAAAAAAATATTTTCGGTTATTATTATATTTTAAAATAATATATTTTGAAAGAAATGAGTTTTTCCTTGTCAACGTTTTTGTATTTTATTTTGTTTAAAATATTAAAATTTTTAGGAAATTTTTTTTGAGTAATTAAGTTTTAGTGAAACAAACATATTTTAATTTATCAGTATATTTAAAGAAGTAGATCTTTTGGTTGGAAAAAAATTTCAACTTACCAACTCTAAAACCTAATAGGATAAACCCTAAACCTATGAATACTAAATCATAACCCCTGAAACCCCCAAAGCCTCAAACCATAAACTATAAAATCCTAACCTCGAACCCCTAAAATATATTCTTGTAGAAAATAATTTTAACTCATCACACTAATATAATTTTAGGTTATCAGTATATTTTTAACTAATATAATTTTTATAAAAATTTAATTTGAACTTAGCAACCCATTTTCTTAAAGAAATAGTATTTCGTTGAAATTTTTTTAGGGCTTTTTAATCTCGTTGAAATTTAATTTCGTAGACTAATGATTTTAACTTATCAAACCTTTATGGAAAAAAGATATTTTAGCTTATCAGTATATTTAAAAGTAATTTTTTTTAAAAAAGATTCTATTTAGCTCATTAAACCCTTTTTTTGGAAGGAATATTTATTTAAAAAAGTGTACTTTATAAGTAAAATAATTCTTAGGGTTTAGGATTTTTTTAAGAAATATATATTTCAACTTATCAAACTTTTTTAGGAAGTTTTTTTAACTCATTGGAGTTTCTTTAAAAAAAGACTAATTTCTATGTTACCAATGTATTTATAAATAATTAAATTTTTTATTTTGAAGATTAATTTGAGCTTAAATTTTTTTAAAGAATTTTTTTAACTTAGCAAGCCTGTATGTAACAAACTTTAGTTTAAAAAAGAATAATATTTACTTATCCTATCTTTAAATCAAAAAAATTGTAATTAGTTTGTATTTAAATTTACCCATTTTAATTCAAGGTTTAGGGTTCTCTTTTTTATGTGTTACAATTTTTATATTTAATTTTATTTTATCTGCATTTTACTTAATTTTTTTACATATTTAGTGTTGTGTAAACCATAATTAGTGTTATTAAAATTAGTAAATAGCATATAGTCTTTACAATAAAAATATAGATCCAATAAATATCATAATTTTTAGTCTTTATTTTATATTTAAAAAATAGAAATAAATAATTTTTAAATATTTTAATTTTTCAAACAATTTTTACTGCTGAGATATATTGTTGGGTAAGTGTTAATAGTACCATTACGTGAAAATCAACTCATGTTATGACAATCACAACCCCACAAAATCATATTTTGACAAACACAAAATATGAAGTGAACATAAGATTTGAGAAAACACAAACATTTAATAATTTGATTGTACAGATCAACAACCCCACAAACTAAATGAACACAACTATATATATAGTATTTAGGCTTACTTTATCTCTTCATAAAACAAATAAAGGGGTGCTTTTTCTACTGCATAAAAAATTTACAGCCGTCAAAAGTCCTAACCCTAAAAATATATATGTATGTGTTAGAATGTAGCATTGCAAGATGTTAATCATTATTGATAATGATTATAAAACTACGGGTTTAGGGGTAGTAATTGTGCTATAAAATTATCTCTGTAATTATGATACATATTACAACAATTTTCATAAATTTTCTTTGGGGGGTGACCCTTGATCCGGACTACGGTTCAAACCAGAATGAGTTCCAGGCGTCAAAATATCTGCATTTACGGGAATGGAGAAATATACGAATCGGACGAAGGTGATACCTTTAGGTGTTCCAGGGTCAAAGTAATATCAATCAGTTCAGACATAACTCTTGATGCTCTGAAGAGTATAATTGGGCAGAAGCTGCGTCTCAATGAAAATCAAGTTGTAACCGAGTTGATATACAGACATCTGCTCTCGCTAAATCCGACACGGTATAAGGCGTGTGAGTTGGCAGACGATGATGACATTCAGCGGATGTGGGAGGTGAATGCGATGTTCCCTACTCAATTGTCATGTCCAGAGGTGTGCGCACTTATTGAAGCAGTGGGATTTGATTTGAACGTTGCAAGTCAGCCAGTTGGATCAAGTGGCCCATATCTAGTACCCTCCACAAGTGAACATAATGAAGCTACTAGGGGACCCTCGTGTTACAACCCAGGAGTGAGCAACGTTGAACCAATGAATGTACAGATTGACTATGGACATCAGTTTCACAGCCCTGTTGATAATTACACTCAGCAACCATATTTCTCTCAGCAACACTTTGGACCTTCTCACTCCCTCTCATCCCCAAATGAAACAGAGGACATAATGGATGACTTCGAAGAGGAAGGTGCATGTGACCCCATTCCTGAAGGATTTGATGGTGAGGGTGACGGCGACGGTGACGGCGACGATTGCGGTGATGACGAATACGGGGAAGACGTCGCTAGTGCACTGCCAACAATGCATGGAGGCCATCTCGTAGAGTCGGCCACTGCCTTTTTCTCGCAGCTAAATGTAGATGCTGCTACTAGCCATGATTACCCTGAGTTCGGCGATGACATAAATCTGGCGGATAACCAAGAGCCATACATAGGATTACGATTTACGAACCAGAAGGCGTTTCGTCGCACGATGAAAATATACTCAGTGCGAACTCACCGCACATTTTGGGTGCATTACTCATCGTCAAAATACGAAGAATATCGGTGCCCTCACTAGGATGATCATTGTAATTGGAGGGTCAGAGCATGCCATAAGCTAAGAGAAGATCACTGGCACATAACAAAATATAATGGTCCCCACACGTGTGTGTCTGCATCTCTTTCCCAAGATCATCCAAAACTGGACACAGATGTCATTTCATCGTATATTGTGTCTATGGTGACCGAAAATCCAAGTGTATCTATTCGAGAGGTGATAGAGCGAATACATGGTATATTTGGGTATTGGGTGTCATATAGGAAGGCGTGGAAGGGAAAACAAAGAGCTATTGCTCTTGCATTTGGGAATTGGGAGAAGTCATACTCAATGTTGCCTAGATGGCTGGCAACAGTGCGTCTCTTCAATCCAGGGAGTTACTTTGAGCTTGTCACCCAGGAATGTCCACCGTCGAGATCTACAGATGTGCCGGTTCTATTATTTCGTCGAGTGTTTTGGACTTTTAGATCATGCATCGAGTCGTTTTCCTACCTGAAGCCCATAATCCAAGTGGATGGTACTTTTCTGTATGGAAGGTACAAAGGGGTGCTGTTGACGGCGACGTCACAGGATGGTGACAGAAAGGTCGTCCCACTTGCATTTGCTGTGGTGGAGGGAGAAAGTTATGATACGTGGGCATGGTTCCTATCCCATGTTCGACGGTGTATTGTTAAGGACAGACAACATATTTGCCTGATATCAGACAGACATCCTGGAATATTACGTGCCGTTGCAAACCCACGCGTTGGATGGCAAGCCCCCAACGGTTATCATGTATTCTGTCTCCGACATATCGCCAGCAACTTGAACTCAGCTTTTAAGACAGCGTGGTTGAAGCAGATGTTTACGAGTATTGGTGAGTGTTACTGACAATATTATACTTATCTAACACTTTTTGTATGACTATTATTAATTGACTAAAAGCATTTTCGGGTACAGGTTACATGTATGAACGGCATGTCGTAGATAGCAAGCTTGCAGAACTAACCCAATTGCAACCTAGAGCTGCAGAGTGGATTGATAATATCCCGAGGTGTCAATGGAGTCGTGCTTACGATGATGGAGGCCGACGGTGGGGGCACATGACCACAAATCTAGCGGAGTGTATCAATAGTGTTTTGAAAGGGGTCAGACATTTACCGATCACTGGGCTAGTCAAAGCTACACTGTACCGAATCAATGCATACTTCGTGAACAGAGCAGAAACTATTGCAGCACAGTTACACGCAGGAGAGGTTTTCAGTGAAGATGTACGGAAAAAGATTCAAGATTGCACCCGGAAGGCATCAGCCTGTCATGTCCGCCGTTTCGACCGAGCCGGAACGAATTTTGAGGTCGAAGAGCCGTACGATCCCACGTGGAAGCAGTTTGGTCGAACATGCAAGGTTAGCCTGGCGCAGAGGACATGTGATTGTGGTGAATTCCAGGTGGAGCATAGGCCTTGCCAACATGTGTTCGCAGCATGTGCAAAGGTTGCATTGGATCCCTTGCAGTTTGTCGATCCTGTGTTCTGACTGGAGATAATGGCGTAGGCTTATAACTGTGAGTTTCGTCCCATAGGCGGTATGGAGCATTGGCCAACCTCCAATGGAACAACAGTTGTGCCAGATCCTGCGCAAATGCGTCTTGGTAGTCGCCCCCGTTCGTCACGTATAAGGAACGAAATGGACTGGATAGAGGGTCCGTCAGAACCTTCAAGGTGTGGGTTGTGCCGTCAATCTGGCCACAATCGCGCAACTTGTCCTTCCAGGCAACGAAATGTGCCATGACACTTAGCACCCTTAAGAGGACCAACAGTTATGCATATTTGGACTTTTATTTCAAATTAAGACCTTCAGTGTGACATTTGATAAATTGTTTCCACCATTATGCAATTACGTTCGAACAATGCCAAATATATATGTATGTTGCAATTATGTCTTACTGTGTTGATCTGTTATTATTTACTAAGTCATTTTACTCTCCTTGTATATTCTTGGGTACAACATTTACATAAATTTAAGTATGTGAAATTGATTGAATGCTTGTACTCTGATATAATATACACTGTATCGTCAGTTATGGCCGCTCAACGACGTGTCATCACACCAGGACCTGAAGATGACTCTCTTTTATACTTACAGTCACGACATATTTCACAAGCAGTATGGCAAAATTAGGTAATTTCATTCTCTTAATGTCCAATCAATAATTGTAAATGTCCTAACCATTATTTCTATGAATGCCAACAGGGAAGACCGATCCTGAGGCTACGACGCGTCGCCCACGCAGACCCACTATTTGATCCCCCAGCTGCAATTGTGCCATATCTGCAGCAAGCTGGCTTCTACGGCGTCAGCCGACTTGGGCATTTTGATTTCAATGCAGCTATGGTATCCGCCTTAGTTGAACGATGGCGTCCTGAGACGCACACTTTTCATACCACGGCCGGGGAATGTACTATTACGTTACAGGATGTATTTGTCCAGTTGGGTTTGCCTTGCGAGGGTGTCCCCGTATCTGGAAGAACCGGACTTGATTGGCCAGGGATTTGTGAATTTCTACTTGGGATCAGACCGCCTGATGAATGTTTGCAAGGCCAGCGCCTGAGCATCACCTGGTTAGCAGCTAACTTCGGACACTTACCAGATGATGCCAATGATGAGCTGATACAGCGCTTTGCACGTGCTTACATCCTGCGACTCATTAGCGGTTACCTTATGCCAGACACTTCCGGTCACAGGGTTTTACTGATGTATCTGCCATTACTAGAAAACTTCGCAGATGCAGGCCAATACAGTTGGGGATCGGCATGCCTGGCATGCCTATATAGAGAGTTGTGCTCCGCCACAAAATACGATGAGCTAAATATTGGGGGATGTCTGCATTTATTGCATTTATGGGCGTGGGATCGTTTCCCCACTCTAGCGCCGGCAAGACCTCCGTATCCAGATCCCCAGCTAGACATTTATCCTTCGCTTCCACTGTTAGGTTTCAGGTATGGATTGAATACGTATTCCATATAACGTCTCATACATCTGCTTAAATAATTCAAACAATTAATATATAATATGTATTTCTCGCAGATGGAAGAACACTGGCCTACCTCCCCGACCGCCGCCGACGGCTCTGCGTCATTACAGAGTATTACTCGATCAGATGAGGGACGATGAGGTTCGAAACATTGTTGATTATCATTTCTGCCAATCTATTGCTAGATATACCAATATGCTAATTTATGCTGCATTTCTCTGTGATTTTAGATTATTTGGCGCCCCTATGACGATCCGAGTGTACGACAGCTGATACCAGGGTATTGCTTGATGTCACCGGATATATGGCTGGCATCAGTTCCCATCATTTGCTTCCACATTGTAGAGTGGCACCACGCAGACCGTGTGCTCCGGCAATTTGGGAGGAGGCAGCCCATTCCACAGGCCCCATTTAACCTCGGTTCTTGTCATACACTGCAGCTCCGGGGCAAAACATCAAAAGACTGGCGTCAGGAGCATATGATATTCATCAGCGCTTGGAATGCATGGCGCAATACACTCTCGTTGACAGAGTTCGAGGCAGATGCTCTTCATCGAGACTCGGGCTATATGTCATGGTATTGGAGACATACCAGACGATGAATCCATCCATCTAGCGGCGGTCCAGGATTTGTGGTAACTAACGATTTGCATACTATGCTTTGTGATTTCTTCAACATGTAATATGTATTAACTGTTTAAAATGTATTTTTTTGTAGGCTGACGTAGCTGAGAGACTACACAAACTTAGTGTTGAGGACTCCCCTTCACAGCCGTATAGTCAGTTTAGGGAGACCGTGGGTCGGGAATCTCGCCTCATTCTACGCGCACTAGGAGAGCATCGAGACGTGACTGCTGACCAGCCTGCCTACCCAGCTGATGAATTACCTAGACCACCCATTCCCGAGCCTAGGCGTGGTAGGAGAGCACACGACTTCATGTCCCTCAGGGATCCTATTTTGCCCGATGAAGAGGGCGATGATGAAAGTGTGTCGTATTCTCATCCATCACCGATGCAATCAAGTGTCCCTAGCCCTTTCATCCCTGGATCGATGCATGCTGATTTCGGTGCAGCGGGACCATCAACTTATATCCCACCGCCGCAATTCTTCCCAAGTGCAGGAGCTGGCCCGTCGCATAGCATGGCATTGCCCCCGCAACACCCCTATGATGCTCCACGATCATCTTTTTCCACACCATCGCCATCACAATCAGCTCAGCGGATTCCTGGCTCTCTTATGGGATTGTTTGATGATCCATTTGCATTCACTGCTGAGTATACCGGCGGATCTATGGAGCAACAGCACCAAGGGTTTTTCACACCAAGTAACCCTATCCCAGCATTTCAATCATCCCCTTGGGACTTGAACTCTCCACCTTCTAGGGGTCAGACCCGTGTGACTTCTGCAGATGACGATGCAAATAACGATGGAGATGAACAGCCCCTAGCTCAACGACCGCAGCGTGTAAGGCGACGCCCTCGGTGTGGGACTGGGAGCCATTATTTTGGTGATTGAGGACTTTATTATTCTAATATAGTGTTTAGCCTTATTTTTTTAAATTGCTTCGTAACTTTTTTGCCTTAGATTTAGTAATTTATTATGTTACATTAATCATATTACCCACTTTTAGAGTTCAGTTGTACAATTCCATGATTATATATTTCACTTTCTAATCATTTATCTTCATCACACTATTGATCCCACTCCATTCATAATATTGTTATTTGAAATTCAATGGATCATTCTAAAATACCAGTCTTCAAGATGTAATTTTAAATGTAGACTTATATGTAATTACGAAAATTGGTGTTAATTACGCATGTAGAGGTCACTATAGTAAATCACGCTATTAAATTTAGTACTGTGTAGTTTTAGACATCCGAGATCACACGTTTCTCGATCCCTAAACTAAGACTTAACATTCTACTACTCTAAATAATTAATTATTTAATCAAGTGCTATGTTTTACTTTTAAATATGTGAATTGCAACACTATAATTTATAAAGTGTCTACTTTTCAATCCTGACTTCTGAAAAATATTTTACCGAACTACTGCATTGCAAATTTTCTTTACCAAAATACTTAAAATAATTTTTTTTAAATAAGTGCAATCTCGAGGAGAGGCTTGACGTGATTAGAGTTGATCACGTGTGGCTCTTTCCCGTGATCAGATTTAATTTTTTTAATATTTTTCTTTTTTCTCTATGATCATCAAATTTTATTTTTTTAAGTTTTTAAATATATGATTCCATTTTTTTAAATTTTAATAAAAAATTTAATGTCAAAATTTTCTTATATGTTTTTTATTTAAATTAGGTTTTTTGATACTACAAATTTCTCATGGTATAATCAAACCTATTTCTTTAAAAAATGTATAATCAAGTATTAAATATATCTGTAATATATGATTAGAAAATTAAAAAAATATAACATTTAAATTTTAAATTTATGATATAATAGAAGATAATTTTTTAAAAAAATTATATTTCATTAATATATTTTATTAAATATTTTATATTTAATATTAAACATATATATTAATTTTTATTATTTTAATTTTTTAAAATTATATTTTTATAAAATTAGAAAATATATCTTATAATTGAATACTAGGATACTATACGTAAAATTTTATTTACCCGAACCCCTAACAAAAACTTTTTTCAACTCATTGCAATTTTATGGAAAGATTTAATTTTAACTTACTATTATATTTAAAAAAAATACATTTGCGAAAAAATTTAAATTTAGGGTATCAACCCCTTTTTTTAAAGAAATACTAATTTTAAAAAAATCTATTTCATAAGAAAAAATTATACTTATCAGACTTTTTTGTAATAAAATATATATGTCAGCTTATCAGTATATTAAAAAAAGGATAGTCCTTTGTTAAAAAATAATTTTAGTACTATTAACGAATAGTCAATAAATTAACTATATTATAACAATCAGAATAAATTGAATTGAACATAGGATTTGAGAAAACACAACTATCAAGTAATAAGTTTATAATAGAAAATGTAATTATTTATATTTATTGAGATAATAATTATCTCATCAGTCTTATTACACATACTATTTTATTACATTAGATATATTGTACAATTTTATGAGAGTTAAAAAATAATTGATTATTATTTAGAATATTGATTAATTAATATAAAATAAATATTTAAATTTTAATAAACTAATTCAAATTAAAGGTTAAAATTATAAATGAAAAATAAAAAAGCACACAAATTATAAATTATTACAAAGTTTTTAAAAAATATTAAATCTCATTTGAAATAAAACAAAATTAATACATATAGGGTGAAAAAAAAGCTAAAATTATTCTAATTGGAGAAAAAATGTATTAGTAAAAAAAAAACTCAACAAAATAAAAAAATTCGGCAGAAAAATAGGTAAAAAAATTGATCACACAAAATAAAAAAATAGATAAAAAAATAAAGTAAAAGTAAAATAATGGGAAAAGACAAAATTAAAAGAGACATAAAATTAAAATTAGAATTTCAAATAAAAATAAAAAAAAGGAAAAAGAGAAAATAAAAAAAAACAAAGCAAGGAAGAAATTAATTAAAAGGAAAAAGCAAATTAATATAAACGGAAAAATTTTCGTTCTCGTAAACAGAAACAGAAACACATTTTCAAAATTTTAAAAGTAATAAAATAAAATAAAACAAAAACAGAAACGGAAATCAAGGAAAAAAAATTAAAATAAAACAAGAACAAAACGTAAAAGCAAAGCAGGCAAAAATAGAAACGGAAATCAAGGAAAACAAAAATCAAAATAAAACAAATGATGAATAAAAGGTAAAAGGAAAAGAAATGGCAAACGGAAACCGAGGAAGGGGAAAGACTGATCACGGTGTCTTTCAGCCCGTGATCAGTCATCTCTTTTAAAAAAAATTTTAAGTATCCCGGTAAATATTTTTCACTGTATAGGTTTTAGGTAATTTTTTTTTTCAGGTGTAGGTTTTGGGTAATTGTGCCGGGGCAAAGGAGTCAGCTAGTCAAAACCTTACAAAGTTGCAGAGGGTACTTATCTACCCCATTCATAATAGTCCGTATCCTTACATCAACTCAATAAATAAAAATTAATTATTAATTTTATTATCACATTTCAATTTTGTGATATATATATATATATATATATATATATATTAGAAATTTCAACATTGAAAAATTGTAATTAATTTTCTTCCTCGTAAATTGTGGAGATGAGAATTATTGATGATGAAAATAAATAATTTTCTATTATAAAAAACTCAAATAATTTTAAAGTTTTTTACTGTTCAAAAATGAAAATATAGAATACCTTTTTGTTGTTTTTTTAATTTTTAAAAATTAAGGAGTCTATTTTTTAAAATATGAAAATGTTAAAAGTGATCGAAATACACTTTTTTACAAGGTTTTTTGTTCTCGATGAAAGTGAAAACACAAAATGGTCAAACCGAATACAACCTTAAAGAGTGCATGTACCTGTGCGTGCATTATGAGAGAGACGTATGTGAACGGGATAGACATTAATCTAAGGCAAGGATTAGATGAGAAGAGTGAGTTCCGCTTGTTAAATCTTTCGAGACTTCTAATTTTTTATATAATATAATAATTTAACACAAATATGATATATATATATAGATTTGGGTTATCACATTAATTTATATAAAATTCTATATTAAATTTTTAAAAATATTATTTAAAAATAATTAATAATTAAATTATATATAAATATATGTAATAAAATATAAATTTATTATTTTTAATAAAATATTAATAAAATTTTAAAATAATATTTTATTAATAATTAAAATATTTTAAATATAAAACAATAAATAATTTTATAATATAAATTTTATGAATTAAAATTATTAAAAAATTGAATAAATAATGTGTTTAATACATAAGTTAATTCAAACAATTTAAATTACTGCCCTTACTTCTGATGACACTTTAGTAATTTTTATAAGAGTTTAAATATATTTTTAATAATATAATAACACATAAATAAATGATAGTAGAAGAATGATTTATATTGATCGTAAATTAAATTTAAATCATTTTTATAAATAATTATACCGGCGCATCATGCATGTTTGTATTCCAAAGGCGGTGGAATTGACGGCATGTTCAATGGCTTTGCGGGCACGGCCGCAGCTGCTAACCACTATCTATCTATCTACAACTTTCCATTTCCACCATAAGGAAAGGTTAGATCAATTTCCATTTGTAGGCTAACCAATAATTAAATTAAAAATATATTGTGGAGGTTAAAAATAAGAATAATAAGGAGATGTTATTTAAAAAATAGAAAAACACAGGACAGGGTTTCATAAGAATCTATTTTGGTGATAATTAAGATGTGCTACTTTACAATATACCAATAACTTTAAATCATTAAATTTCATTTAATTTAGATAATATTATGCAAATCAATAAATTTAAATTATTAAATTCAGTAATATATCATAAAAGTGGTGTATAAAAATTTGTCCGATCTGTTTTGAAACTCCGACATTTAATTCTCGGACCACCACATCCGAATCAAAGAATTGTATCGTTCTAGATGCAGACGTTAACAGGAGAGAATACATAAGAGAATTATAAGAGTAGAAACTGTCTTGACAACTGACGAGCATATCATGTCTAAAGATACATGTTTCAAAAATCGCAGAATTCCATACTTTTGTGTAACTCTTATCAGAAGAGCATGTTTGTCCCCGATTTTGAATTTATTGTACCGGGACAAAACACACTCTTCTGATTATTTCACTTGATGATTCACATAAATGAAAAAGGAAAAATATTCCTGCATTTCATTTCTGTTAATTTAGGAGAATTTTCACTATCAGTTATTTTAAGGTAAAAAGAATACCATACACCTATGTCTCCATTAAATTTGCACTATAATTTTCTAAAGAAATGAAAGTCACCCAGATTCATTTTGTTTGATATTGAACTTTTGACTCTACAAATATCACATTTTTTAAAAAAAAGAATAATGTTAATGTAGATATTTTGTTTTTAAAGGGTTGAAAATATGGATTAGCCCACAAAATTTAATAAAATCTAATATTAAAATACACTTTAAAAGAGGATTAAAACTTAAAAAGGCCCAATTCATGTATCTACCCAAGAGGTCGGTTCAAAAGTGATTAAAATAATTGCAAGCACACAAATTGCTTCAAGGGTTTGAACAAATACTATACACATATCTCTCCATTAAATTTGCACTATAGTTTTCTAAAGAAATGAAGGTGACCCAAATTCATTTTGGTTGATATAGAAGTTATGACTATACAAGTATCACATTTTTTTTAAAAGAATAATGTTAATGTAAATGTTTTGTTTCCAAAGGGTTGAAGATATAAATCAGCCCACGAAATTTAATAAAGCCTACTACTAAAATATACTTCTAAAGAGAATTAAAGCCTAAAGAGGCCCAATTCATATGTCCACCCAACAGATGGGTTCAAAAGTGATTAAAATAACCACACGCACACAAATTGCTTTGGGGATTTGAATGAATAAGGTTTCATAGAGGTTTAAGACTATTTAATAGTTATTTAATTTCAGACGAGTCACTTTAATTATAAAGAGTAGAAATCTCCTTCTTCACTTTGTTGGAAACATATCTCATTATATAATCTGATATTACATGTCAATTATCATCTCATCATAATCATCAAAATATCATTTATATTAATGAATATTCCATTATATAGTTAACCTTAATTATATAATTAACTTTAATGTAAGCTAACAAATTACCAACTCACATCCGGATTGGCACATATACTTTCTACACTACCTTTTCCCCTAACTCTTCTTTCACCTATCAAAAGGAATCATATCACATAACAAGACTCTCTTTACCTTGTTAAAATACTTCAAGAAGATTAGTGCTCATTCTTTACTTCCTTGAGTCACTCTTAAGAAGTATATAGTCATACTTAGATTTTTAACCTTAAAATTCTAGAATTGACATTGTTATGTACATTTATTTAGTGTTGTAAGTTGTTACTAATCTAAACATGTCATAAGGGTTTTAGACCCTTTCTTTTTTCTTATTTTTGACTCATTTCTATTATGTTAGAAATAGGTAGATACAGAATTTTTATATGTAATAAGATTCAGGTTTTTTTTCCCTTTTTATTCTTGGTGCAATACGACCTATAGAGAGAGACAAGACAAGAACATGATTACAAGAAAAAAGAGTCAAATCAAGTCACAAGCCAATTTACCATAACACAACTTATTTGAATTCGTTCAAATTTTCCCATGTATATGTAGTCACAATTTGCATTCAATGTTAACTGTAAATAGCATTTTCTGTTTGTTGAGATGATTAGGAAGAGTTAAGCTTCAATAATGTATCAGTTTATAGAGAATGTGTTGTTCAGTTTTGTAGAGACAAAGACAGATAATCACATGAATGATAGATATAGATACATACAAATTGCGAAGCAAAGAAAAAAAAAATAGACGGCAGTGCTTAGCATGTTTAAGGACATGGGAGCTTCATTCTTTCCAGTTGTGCGGCTAATGCTAATTGGGACATCTGTATTCGCCGCTAAAAGTCAGATTTCCATTTAAGATGACAATGACAGACTCTTAAAACAACAATTTAATTAATTCCCACCAAGGGTTGCAAACCCAACATTCTCTTTGTTTAATTGATTCTCCATAAATTATTTTAATTTCAATTATTTGTTACAGGAAGCTTCCTAGTTGTTCTATACCCAGGTCTTTGGTGGCCTTTTTCACCATATTTGATGGCGAATATTTTCCCTTCCAGGTTCACCAGGAACCAATTTTCTCTCATTTTTATCTTCTTCCGTGCGATTTTCCCTTCTGATTTCTGTATATACATATCTTAGGCTCTGAAAATGGATTCCTTCAGACAACTTTTGGGTGCAGAAGGATGCAGCAGCAGTGAATCCGGCTGGACTATGTACATCGCCTCGCCAATGCAGGACGATGATACCGGCTGCAGTAATAATTACAACGAGGAATATGAAGAATTCTGCGTCGGAAGCAAGAGAGAGATGCAGAGAATGAAGATCGATGACACAGAAAGTGATGACTCCATGGCTTCGGATGCTTCGTCTGGCCCGGTTCATGATGGAACAATGGATTCCAAAAAAGAGAAGAGAGATCATGGAAACAAATTTTCTTCACAGAAGAATGTTTCAGGTAAGCAGGAGAAGAAACGTGCGGATAGCAAAGGTAAAAGAAAATAGTTTTTTTTTTTTTTTTTTAATGTTATTTTCATTGTGTACATGATGCTGCGATTTTACGTCAAGCATCTTTTTTTTTTTTTTTTAATTTTCCAGGTAACTCATCCCCTTCCATCCAAAAAAAAAATTAGTGATATTCTGTTTGGAAAGTAGGAGAAATGATGGGAAAGGAAAAGCATAGGAAGTTGTTTCTTCATTTTTTTTTTTTAAGTTTATTTTTTAGATATAATCCTCCCTATCCTTTATTTTTTTTCCCCCTTCCTACCAAATGGATGATAGTTATTTGTATCAAGAATGACTTCATACCAGAAGACGTTGTATGCTCAGGACAAGTATTTTGATTGAATATGAAGCACTAATTTTTGTACCAACAATCTTTCAAATTTGCCTTGTACTCATTTCTTGCTCTAAAATGAGGATTATTAAGTATTTCTTTTAAGAATGAATTCTTCTTCCTTTTTTCCCCCAGAAAAGGAAGCAGGGTAACCAACTAACCACGCAATTGTTACTCTTTTTGAGTATTATTAGGAAAGTATCCCTTTATTATAAAATATTGAATTTAGCTATAATTAATATGTGAATCTATCACTACAATCTTACCTAAACACTTGTAAATTCTAAATATTCTTCATCTCTTAGTTAATCATAAAAAGTAACTTCTTTTTGTACCAAATTCATAACTAGGAATTCGCTAGACTTTTAGTTCAAGAACCATCATATGTTGTGTCTAGGTCGGAATCGAATTGAACCGAATCAAGTTTTAATCTTAGAATGTGTTTCAACTGGTCAAGCTCAAGCTTAGTTTGACCTTACATATATATATTAATTAATTATAAAAATATTTTTTTTATAAAAGTATAATATTTAATATGATTATAAATATTTTTAAATAATATATATTTAACACTATAAAAATACACTAAATTTTTAATTATACATTATATTATATTATATATATAATAAAAACTTATAATAGAGTTGTCCCATAAAATAAAAGAGTTAAGAATCTAATCAAATTGAATCAAGTTGAGGAAACAATTGAACTGTTTAACCTAAGCGCTACCCCTAACTTTGGACATAATTGATTTCAATGACCCCCTAGAAAAAGGAAAATAAGATGGACGAAAAAGATATATATTGCTATTTTTCTAAAAGTAAATTTTAAAATAAGAAAATAATCATCTATTTCTTAATTCTCTCCTTTAATTTCTTCACTACTAAAAAAAATCATAACAATGATCAAAAATTAACTTTTCTTTACATTGAAAGTGTATGAGCAAAAATGGTGGCAAAAACCAAACCAGCACATTTATGCACAAATTGAACATCATCAATGGTATTATGATATCATAGTTTAATGGAAAAATATAAGAAAAACAAAGGTCTTCGTGCATAATGAGTTTGAGTTGGAAGTCTGCATATTATACAATTGAAAATTGTTCATAATAATAATAATAAAGGCAAATGAATGTATATTCCTTTTGGGTAGAAACTGAAGGAATCAAAGTAGTTAGGAGTCCAGCTCATTCTTCTCATATACGTATGCAAAAGTATTTCATTTGGTCTGTACTGAGCTGGTTGAGATACAGAAAAAAAAAATTTGTCCAAAAAAAAAAAGATTCCGGTAATTGCACAGATAGAAAAGGTGATTTTTGGGGGGGGGGGGGGGTTTAAAATCCGCAATAATATAGAAAGCAAGAAAAGGTTTTTTGTTTTTGTATGTTTAAAATTCGCAATATATAAAAAGCGAATTCAATAAAAGGAGTTATTTGTAATTATCGTATATCTCCAATTGATAGTAAGGACTAAAAATATTATGTCCCTTTTTCAAAAGTAATCCTGCAATATTTAATTATGTTTTAGTGTTAATCATCAATCATTCCTCTCACTTTTAGAGACTTCTCCTCTCTCTCTCTCTCTCTCTCTCTCTCTCTCTCTCTCTCTCTCTCTCTCTCTCTCTCTCTCTCTCTCTCTCTCTCTCTACATATATATATATATATATATATGTTACTTTTTCAAATAACCATGAAACATTCAATTATGTTTTAATGTTACTCGTGCTTTTATATAAGAGTAAGTATTTTTATGTAAAAAGTGAAATGAGTAAATTGTAATCATAAGATATTGCATTAATACACACACACAATTAAGGTATGTTTGATAATATTAAAATGTTTAGTATTGAAATTAAACACTGAATTTTATATACTGAATTTATTGAACATTAAGTTTATAATATTTACATAATTTCATTTAGTCTCTTAATTTAATTAATAATTTAATTTTAAAATATTAAAATTTTGTATAATTTCAAAATTATTATTGATTATAATTTTAAAAATTTTATGATCCACATCTTGAATTATAAGGTGATTATATATATATATATATATATATATATATATATATATATATATATATATATATATATATATATACTTCTAAGAGTTTATATATAGCATATAATGTTGGGCATGAATATATTTAGTTAAGTATTGAATTAGTATTTTTAAACACATCTTTAGTACATAAAATGTTGTATTAACACGTTCTTTTGTATTTTTTTTATAAAAAATATACTTCTAAGAATTTTTTTTAATTAAAGGTAATTCTTTTATGCACAAATTTGTATAAATATAAGTTGCTATGAAAAAAAAGTAAAAAATTTTATGCACCAATTGTAAATTTTATCCTAAACTTCAGTAAAAACTTGCAAATACTCTAATATTTACAAAAATATAATGTTTAAATTCTTGATTATAATAATTTCGATCTATTATGTAATATTGATTATTGATTAAAGAATATAAATATAAGATAAAAGTTATGATTATTTTTGACAAATTAAGTCTCATATGTCACAAACTACTAGTAGATTAATAAGTGTACATATAAAAATCATATGATAGTTTATAAGAACTTTTGAAATTTATGAGAAACTAAAGTCCGAGATCTTATCAAATGAGAGCATCACTTTTACATGGGAATATGAAATATGAATTGTAATTATTAAATTTTAGAGCATAATTGTCAGCGTTTTAAGTGGTAGTGTAATGGTACTTAATACTATCTTAAAAATTTTATTTTTTTCATATCATGCATTCGAATTCTCAACTTTGTAAGTATATATTAAATAAGTTACCATTTATATAATTATAAAAAAATTAGAATACAATTTACATGAATTCAATTTTAATCTTAATTATTTATATATAATTTTAATGATTACGATTTAGTTCTATTTGTGTTATATTGTGATATGTGTGAATACCCAAACATGTCCGGTGGGTGCTGCGAAATTGGTTATGGAGCACCAAGGGTATATGTTTTGTTTGAAAGGAGGAAAGACAAACACTTAGTTACAAAAATGACAACTAATAGCACTAAAAGATATTTATGTTTTGGAAACACCGTGGCAATTGCTAGCTAGTTTTAGGTTGTATTTTCAATTTCAACTATAAAAGATGAGGGCAAATATGCCTTGCTTTGTTGGATTCATCAAAGTCACATTCCCCTCATATAAAACATAGAGAAACGAGTAGACAACATTTTGTTATCAATATATAAAATCATTTATATTTTTTTCTCTTTTGTCCCAATATTTGCCTAGAAGAGAAGAAAGATTGTCTTTGATTCATATCTCAATTAGATGAGCTTTATTTTTTTCTATTTTTTATTCTAAAGAGAAGCTTAAAAGTGCCTTGGCATTTAGAATGTTTCTTTTCTAGATACACGTGGCTTTTATAGTATTTAAATTTAAGCTCGTGCAATACACAAATATCAAAAAAAAAAGTTATACAAATACACTTGTATGAATTTTTTTAATAATTATAAATGAATAATTATCTAAAATAATTAATTTATAACATTATAAATATATAAATTGAAATTGCAATATTAAAAGCATATAAATTAAAGTTATAATTAAATTACAATCATAAATATTTTAGTTACTCTTAATAAATTTTAATGTATAAATTGATAAATTGAAGATACAATTAAATTTTAAAATCAAGTTTAATAATAGTCTTAAAATTATGTAAAGGAAAAAATTATTTTAAAATATGATAAAAATAAAAAAAATAAGTTTTCAAGAGATATATTTTGTATCCCACTACTTTTTTAATTAATTTTTCTAGTTAATTTGAAATTTTAAAATATTTAGTCCTATACTAATAGCATATATTGAGAAAAAAATTATTTAAGTAATTTTAATGACTTACATAAATTAATGTAGGAAATATTATACACATAATTAAAAAAATATTTTTATAATTAATGGATATATAACAATAATTGTCAATACTTCAATTTTATGTGATTAAGAAGTGAACAATATAAATAAAACATTTAATGTAATTAGGGAGAGAAATTGATTAAGATATTTAATATAATAAGAAAGAAAAATTTACTTAAGATATCAAACCATAATTCAATTTCAAGCCTAAACTATAATTGGAGAAGAAGTAGATGACTAGAATAAATAAATATATAAAGTTCATAAGGAAAATTTGAATACATAAAATGTAATAATTAGGTAGTGAATTTCATATATAAATTAATTTCAATTGATAATTTTAGGAATGTCAAATGCTTAGTCAAATATCCAAAAATAAATAAATTATGCATAATGACTTAGCCTAAGTATAACATATAATTATTTTCCTTCAAATGGAAGTTTCACTTACTTTCATGCTATAAGGTGTGAGTTACAATGACAAAGGAAGAACCTCCGAGAAAGGAGGGGTGAGATATAGAGGAGGTTGACCTCTAACTCAAAGTTAACTCCAATGTTCAATAATTCCATCAAAAAAATGCGCTTCTGGGTGAGATGTAAGTAAAAATTGTTCATACATGATACAAACTTACATGAATCAAGAATATAAAATATATGATTTCAGAAAATAAATAGCGTATTTATATTCGCCATAATGAAATATGAATAAATTAATGAATAAATGTTTGATCTTTCCCGCCTTTTCTACTAATTTGCAGCTAATAGGGCACCAAAATTTACAAAGTATCTTGTGATTATCAATAGAGCACAGAGTGGTTAGGGGGACCTAACAGTAATTAAATAGAAAATTCTACTACGATTACCTATCAAAAGTACAATTGATTAAAGGTCTACACTTACTGCAAAACATATCAGCCCATTAGGCATTTTTAGTTCATATCATAAAAAACTGGACTTAAAATTATAACTCTAAAATCAAACTTAACCCATTTTAAATAAAACAAAATAAAAGACCTAATTAATAGTAGTTCAAAAAATATTTTTACATTCTCGCATTTGGACAACATTAATAATAATTAATTTATTTTATAAAATATTTTATTTTAAAAAATGACTCTTAAGCTAAGGACTAATTTTAAATATATGTGGCCATAATTTTAAAAATACACCATCCTAAAGATAAATGTTTGAAAATTTGACTAAGCCTATATAGCTAATGATATTGAATCATAGCAGCAATTACATTATTTAATAATGTAGAACCTTCCATAGTTACAAAATATCATGAACTATACATACTTAATTATTGATATGATAGTGTAGCATGAAAGATGGCATCAAAATTGTGATCAAATCATGCTTATCTTTCATGTCAGTCCTCGATAATTTCTCTAATAAATTCACATAGCACAAGAAATCAACTGGCAACATAAAAAGCCATACTATGTCACAAATCCCAAGATAGTATCGATTTTGAGACAAATAATTAAGATCAAGAACTAACAACTAACACTGAATCTTAACTCTCACAAAAATTATAATAATATTAGCACATTATAATCAAATGATGCATGTATCAATAAAATAATATAAATTCATAATCAATGTACCAACGAGTATATGTGAAGATATAAAAAAGGAACATATCAAAAATTACATAAAATACAGTCATAAAATGAAAACAACTCCCACTAACTAAAGACATCAAAAGAACCCACAATTTCCATGTTCTCAATATGCTTTTGAAAATTGTAAACCTAAGTCTTTTAGTCATGGGATTCACTAACATAGCATTTATATGAATGTGCTCTACAACTATATCCCCTTTCTTCATAAGATCTCTGACTGTGAGATATTTTAACTCTTAATGCTTAGATCCATTAAAACTTTTATTATTTTTTGTGAAGAAAACTGTAGCACTATTGTCACAATAAATTTTTAGTTTTCTAACAATATAATCAATAATCTGTAATCCTAAAACGAAAGGAAGGAAAATGAATATGCTTTTATTAACCTTGAAATAAATACACTGGTCAACTTTATTTTCTATAAAGCCCATAGATGTAATCAACTCATCAAACTTCAAATACCATTATTGGGATGCCTATTTCAAACCATATATTGATTTTCGTAACTTACACACCATATGCTTAAATTCATTTATTTGAAAACTCTCAGGTTGTTTCATATATACATCTTGTACAAGTTCACCATTTAGAAAATTTATTTTAACATCCATCTAGTGAAGCTCCAAATTAAAATGTGCAACCAAGGCTATAATAATTCTGAATGAGTCCTTAGAAGATACTAGTGAGACGATCTCAAAGTAGTCAATTCCTTCTCTTTGAGTGAAACCTTTAGCTACTAATCTTACTTTAAATCATTCAATTCTGCTAATTGAATCCTTCTTAGTCTTGTATGCCCATTTGCAGCTAATTGCTTTATAATTTTGTGGAAGCTCAACTAGTTCCCACATTTCATTTCTGATTATAGACTAAATTTTCTCATTCTTAGCATTCATTCATAAATCAGACTATTAACTGTTCATTACTTGACTATATGTAGTTGGATCGACAATATCCCTAATGTTATGTTCACTCTCACTAAGATAGACATAATAATCATTTGAAATTGTTGCCCTCCTTTATCTAACTAACCTTCTAATTTGGATCTGCTCTACAAGTTGAACAAGTTAATAGTTCTCAATAGGAATAACTATAACAGGTTCTACAATTTGGTCACGCTCTACATTTTGATCATTCTATATCTCAACATGAATGGATGGAGGTACAATAGTCTAACTAGGTAAAACTAGTGGAATGGTAATAAAAGTTTGCTCATTTTATGTTTCAAGGTGCCCTAGATTTGGTAACAAATCAGCAACATTAAGCTTAAGAAATTTTGCAATCATGGACCTAATTATTTTTATACCTCTTATGAGGCAATAAAACTTATATCCTTTTTCACAATCTGAATACCTTATGAAGTAACAACAAATGAATCTTGGATCAAGTTTCTTCACTAATGGATCACAAATTTTTACTTTAGAAGGACAACCCCAAACCTAAAAATAATTAAGGCTAAATTTTCTATCAGTCCAAAGCTTAAAAATTGTTTTAGGCACTAACTTGCTAGGAACATGATTAAGAATGTACAAGGCAGTTTTAATGGCCTCACCCTAAAGAAATTCAAGTAAATTTGTTTCACTCATCATGCTCCTCATCATGTCTTTTAAGAGTCTGATTGCACCTTTTAGCGATGCCATTTTGCTCAAAACTACCAGGCATGGTATATTGTGGAACAATTCCATAATCTTGTAAAAACCTAGCAAAGGGTCCTATATGTTGCCTAGACACATCTTGTTTGCTGTAATATTCACCTCATCGATCAGATCTCACAATCTCGATAACTTTTTCCAATTATTTTTCAACCTCAATTTTGAAATTTTTAAATTTCTCAAATACATCAAAATTTTCTTTTATCAAATAAAGATAACCATATAAAAAAAATCATCAATGAATGTAACAAAATAATGATAACCATAAATAGTGGGAGAGTATAGTCTGGGTATATTAGTATAAATTATCTCTAAAAGATTAGAACTATGAGTAGTACCTTTCTTCTTAGTCTTAGCTAACTTGCCCCTAATATAGCTTACACATATGTCCATACTATCAAAATCTAAGGAAGGAAGAATATTCTTTTTAATTAATCTTCCCACCCATTCCTTAGATATATGTCCCAATCTCCTATGCCATAACATTGATGATGTTTCCTTAACTTTAGGTCTTTTTGAAACCATATATTCAACATTCAAGGGAGTATAAGGACTATCAGAGGCTAATAGTAACCTATATAAACTATTATTAAGAACAACAAAACTAATGGACTCAAAATGCAATAAAATATTAACTTTTTCATTTCCAAAAATAAATCTATATTCAAGCTTATCCAAAAAAGAAATTGAAATTATATTACATCTAAAACTAGGAACATAAAAAACATTATTCAATGTAATCTTAATAGAGTTTTCTAAACGTAAAATAACATCTGCTATGCATTCAACTGTAACTTCAAGATTATTTCCTACTCTAAGCTTGGTTTCCTCTTACTTACAAACCCCTACAAAGTAATTGCAACATGAGTTATGGAACCACTATCAAACCACCAAGAATCTATAGGGGCATCAACTAAATTAGATTTAAAATAAGCTAAGGATAGGGGTTTACCATTTTCATTATTCTTTTTCTTTTCTAACCATGACTTGAATCTATAACAATCATTCCTCTTATAACTTTTCTTATGATAATGATAGTACTACATGCTTATGAATGGAACCCTTAGGGCCTCCCACTTGTGGTTTATAACTAGTATTATTATCATTACCATGCCTCTGGACCTCTTGAGATTTAGAAGAATTGTTTCTTAGAGCATGTGATTTTAGTTTATTTTTCTTGTTGGTTAAGTTCTTGTTGGATAAGGATTTTGGTTAGGTTAAAAAGCTTATTTCATTCTTTTCTTTCCTCAATTTTTCTTCCTCAGCAACATACTTAATGATAAGTTCATTAATGGTCCAAGGTGTGTTCAAGGTATTATAGACTATCTTGATTTAATTGAATTCTGGAGGTAAGAAATTCAAGGCATGTGGGACAAGAAAGGTATCTAACAATTTAATTTTTAAGTTGGAGTTAAACCATCTTGATAATAAACTCTCTTACACCACCAATGTTGTCATACTTCATGGTCATCAATTCCTTCATCAAGCATCCAGATTCAATATTATCAGATACTTGATACATTTGCCCTATAGCATCCATAAATTCTTTAGCCTTGGTTGCATTTACCAATCCACCTAGTAGATGTTCAAGTACAAATCTCTTGATTGCAATGAGACTGAGCCTATTAGATTTCTCCTATTTTGCATAGTAATCATTTTATTCTTGAGTACTTTCAGGAATGAGTGCTAGCAATTCTAACTCATGTAAGGCTAAATTAAAATCTATAATACCAAGAGCAAACTCTATATCCTACTTCCACCTCTTATAATTTGTACTATTTAATAATTTAATAGTTGCAATGTTATTGTTCACTATAAATGAGATTGTGAAAGAATAATTAAAGATGCAATATACTAGTTTTTGACATTTTAAATTTATCCATAATCATATTTAGGAGCATATAAAATATCACTATATTCTCTCCTTTGGGCAATGAATGTAACATGTAAAAGATTTTCCTAAAAATTGAAGCTAACCAAAATAATATATTATTATTACAAAATTATCCCTTTTAAGCAGGTAAAATTTATAATAATAAAATAAATTCAAAAATAATATTTTATTTTAATAAATTAATTTCTAATCATATTATATGATAACCCTCTTTAGGTAGATCATTATATGAAATAATTAAAAATATATGAACTAATTTTTAATTACAACACATACTTACCTCCTTTGAGCAGGTAATTATGTAAAATAATTAAAAATTAATCTCATATATATTTATCAATAGATCGAAGGCTCATGAATTAAAATAAATAATTTCACTTTTGTGATAATTATACATTTCAACCCATAAGTCTCTTAAAAAAATTGAAATATTTAAATTAACTACAAAATTATAAATTAAAATAAAATATGAACAGTCCATTAAGGGATGCTAATATGCACCATACTGATCATAAAAAAAATCATATTGCATCAAAAACTCAATCTCAATATATATATATATATATATATATATATATATATATATATATATATATATATATATATATATATATATATATATATATATATATATTTAGTACAAATTAAGAGAAATTATATTTTTCTAATTTTGTCCTAATTTCTTTAAGTGACTGTGTATTTAGAATTGTAATTTTTGGAGAGTGAAAAATATTATGTATAAATATGAAATATGTTATTTTTCAAAAAAAATTATATAATTTTAACCCTTTTTTATTAGAAAGTATCTTAAATTAATTAAAAGAAATATAAATATAAAGCAAATATTTATTGCAACAAGAAAAAAGATAAAAAAATAAAAATAAAAAGTATTATTATTATTTCTTATTATTTTTTTTTATTTTTTATTTTTGGCATTGACCACACACAAATGGTGGGTCACACCTTATCAACTTTCTGTAAGGTTGAAGACAAAACTTCAACTCATAGAAAGCCCGTCATTCTAGGCAATTGAAAAATAGGAATTTGCCATATAATGATAGGGAAGGAAAAAACGATTTCAAGGTGGATTCAAGCATCCACAATCAGCAACAATACAAAGGTTGACGATGGAGCATTTTACTACAGCAAGGTAGCAGTTTTCAGCCAAAAAATAATTCCAAGAACAGAGGGAAAAAAATACTAATTACATTCTATATTGTATTATACATTAACAGCAATAAATAAACATCAATCATACTCGCCATAAATGGTAAAATCGAATTGATATTCTAGTAAAACAACTATACATAAATAATGCATTTTATTTGGACAATGAAAGAAGTATATGTGAATCAATATATTCATTTAGGTAAACAATAGTTGCCAATCAACTTTCTAGGTTGTCTAAATACAAAAAATTATGCACCAAGTTTGGAGAAATTTAATAATAGTTATAATGCTAAATTTACTAAATCTATAAAAGCAAAGATAATTATATTATATCAAATTGAACACGAGAAAACAAAAGGTGAAGTATATCAATATTCACTAATCAATTCAGAACAAAAAATTATGAGATCAAAATAGATAATAACAATTATATAAATCACATAAAAAATATGTATTTTAATTATAAATCTATTGTAAGCTGCTTTGATACCAAATGTTAGTAAAAATTATTCATATATGATACAAACTTATATAGATTAAGAATATAAAATACATTATTTTAGAAAATAGATAGTATACTTGTATTCGCCATAATGAAATATAAATAAATTAATGAAAAAAGATTTGATCTTCTCCGCCTTCTTTACTAATTTATAACTAATAGGGTATCAGGATTCACAAAGTATTTTATAATTATCAATAGAGCGCAAAGTGATTAGGAAAACCTAACCTAATTAAATAGAAAACCCTATTGGGCTCACCCATTAAAAGCCTAGTTACTTAAAGGTCTATACTTGCTGCAAAATACATCAGCCCACCAAATATTTTTAGTCCATAAAAGTAATCATAAAAAATTAAACTTAAACTATAACTCTAGGATCAAACTTAGCCTATTTTAAATAAAATAAAATAAAAAACCCAATGAATGGTAGTTTAAAAAATATTTTTACATGAGATTCTAGAAGGGAAGCAGTTAAATAAAACTACAATGAGATTGATGTTGAGGAAGGCATGGTCTTTCTATCCGGAGACAAATTTTGAGGATGTTGAACTCAATAAAATTTTAGTTTCTTTTCAAAGTGCTAACCATGGAGACCGCATGCTAAAAGGAGGTTCTTGGAATGTTACGAGCCAAGTAGTAGTTCTCTAGTGTTGTGATCCTCATTTTACCATTAATGAGATAAAGTTTACACATCTAGAAGTATGGGTGCAAATACATAAGGTTCCTCTTGAGTTCATAACTCAAGAAAATGCTTGTCAAATAGGAGAAAAAACAAGTGACATAGTGCAAATGGAGGATCCATTCATCCAAAGTCACTTGATTAGGGGTTTTCTCTACCTTTGACTCAAATGGCCATCAAATAAAATGTTAAAGATAGGGATGTGGCAACCAAAGAGAAAGCTTGATAAGGTTTAGGTGCAATTTTGATTTAAAGAGATTTTTTCAATTTTGTAATATCTATGATCTAATTAGGCATGAGCAAATTGATTGTTCTCAACCTAGAATGTCATTTGAAGATAAAGACAATCATAAAAAGGAGCTATGAATATAGTTTTTGACCTATAAATAAGGCTCTCCTTGCATATTTGAAATAAATTAGCAATCTATGAATAGATTATAGTGAACATCCAATGTCACCTATAATATTATCAATATTAACATAAAACAACTAATGAAAAAATATACCTAAAGATGAAGTAATTATCATTGCACCTACATACCTCTTATGGTTTGGTGCCATATAGCATTCCTACTTCTAGTCCACTAATATGATCCTATCTACATACTGATAATGTTCCTTAAGCATGTTTCCTACCTGTTAAGTGAAGTATGGATCCAGGAAACTAAAGTAGAAACCTAATTCCATATCCTTGACAACACGATGCAAGTACTTATGATTTTCATAATATATAAACTTAACTTTATAATATCTAATATGTATTTAAAAAAAGGAAGACTTGAGAAGGAAAGATGATCAAACCTAATCCAAATCTCCACATTATTAATATCTAGCTCTTCTCTCTTTAGATTCTATAAGATGAACTTCTTAGACAAGCTAGTGTCGTATTTATGTGCCACGACCTTGTATCTTATACTAGTTGTATGATGTTTATTCAGTGCATCCTATATAAGGATTAAAGTTCCTATTAAGATTTGGCCTTTTTAGGGGACTATTAATGATAAGCTACTAAATTCTTTGATTTTTTAGACATGTCATCATTGTCTTTATCTACTAATAGCTTGTAACTAGTTTCTTTTAATTAAGATACTATAATTGATTGCAAAAAAATGTGAGAATCAAACAACATAAGGAATATGTATTTAAATGTAAACAAATAATGAGAAGTAATAGAGAACCTTACCTTTGTGCATAATGTAATCATGGCATTTGACTAAGCTAGACAGGTGCCAATCATTTAAGTCACCATGGCCACCTTATTGATTGGTAATTGCACCTCAATTGTATCCTCCTCGACAATGTCTATCATAGGTTTATACTGGTACTTTGACAATGCAAGCGTTTGGAACAAGTGGTTTGGGAAAGCTATGCTTATTGCTACTTGCCTAACAACAAATCTTGCAATAATAAGTAGACATTTATATCCACCTTATAAAGACAAGTAAACTAGTTGATTAGTATCATTATAGAACTACAACATTATTAAAAGCACATACAACAAGTAATTGGGTGATAAACATTTATCTGCAGTAGCTAGGCAAAAAGGTCAGGATCAATAAGGTAGCAATTATCCTACTACATTGCAGGGGTCATCATCCGTACCTTATCCTTTTATCACAAAGAGGAAGCCAATGTCATGCTATCTTGCCTAAATATAGCTTTCATTTCCTTTATAACTTCTTTTTTCACTCTTTCTACCATCTAAATGATGATTTATGCTTTTACCTTTTTAATATCTCTA